>OX411549.1:30111192-30583692 GCA_948146395.1 Fragum whitleyi | reverse complement strand
TCTACATTTAAATGGGATTTGAAGTATCGGTAATAATTAGATTTAGGTGAATCATTGATTTTATTTTGTAGATATTGATATGAACAATCAATGAGTCTTTGTTTAAAGCATTGAAGAAAATTATCTGTGTCGCCAACGCTATTTGAAATCCAGACAAAACCAAATCCGTATTCATAAATAAGTTTTTTAACTTTCGATACCCAGGTAATTCTTCCATTTTCGTCTAGATTTTTAAGCATATCATAACATTGTTTTGGGTATCTAGTACTTGGCATTTTTGTTAATCGCACCCAGAATTTTATACATTGAAGCATATAAGTTACTGAGAGAGGGAGTCTACCACATTCTGTTAATGCGAAAAAGTCGGTTGTATTTTGATTGAGACCACACAGATATTTGCAATAATCGATCTGAACTTTTTCAATAACATGGCAATATTCATAACCCCAAATATCAGAGCCAAAGCATAGGATAGGCTTAACCATAGAGTCAAAAATGCGAAATGCGTCTAAGGGATTGAAACGACCAAATTGTTTCTGAAACCTGTAAATGCTAAAGCAGGCTTTCTTTGCTTGTATAGCTTGATTTCGTTTAGCGAAAGACCAACATAGACGAGAAGAAAAAAATACTCCTAAATATTTGTAATATGTAACGGTTTCAATTTTTTTACCATTAAGATACCATTTCTCATTGTTTTTTAGACTTCCTCCATTTCTAAAAACTACAACGTTCGTTTTATCTAAATTGATTTTCATTCCAACGTTTTTACAGAAACTTTCAATATTATTAAGTTGTTGTTGGAGAAGAGAAACTGTGTCTGAAACACATGATACATCGTCTGCAAAGAATAATCCGAATATATCTTCCATTTCGTTTGAAACTGAGATACCGCGGCGACAGTTTTTTTGTAAGTAAATAATCAGATCATTTATAAAAAGGGAAAATAAAGTTGGTGAGCTCCCACATCCCTGTCGGGTACCTCTTTCGCATTTAATAGGCTTCATAAGGGAATCGCCTAGTTTTATTTGAGACTTAAGTTGATTGTACATTGATACAAAAATATTCAAAAATTTACCATCCACGCTTTTTCGTTTTAAAGAATCCCAAAGTTTATCATGATCAACTAAATCAAAAGCCTTATCAAAGTCAACGAATAAGCAATAAAAGCGACCACCTTTTTTCGAAAGATATTTTTGACAAAGGGATTGAAGAGTAAAAATATGATCTATTATACTGTAATTTTTCCTAAACCCGGCTTGTGCTTCATGGATAACATTATTGTTTTCTGCCCATGTATATAGTCTTGTACCTAAAATATTGATGAAAACTTTGCAAATACTGTCAATAAGGGAAATACCCCTAAAATTGTTTGGATCATTTGTTGGACCCTTTTTATGTAACGGTATAATGATACTTCTACTCCATCTTTCTGGAAAGATACCAGAATCATATATTCTATTAAATATATCAGTCAAAAAGGGCACAATAAGATGAGAAGTATTTTTAAACATTTCCGAACATAACCCATCGGAACCTACCGATCTATTAGAATACAGATTTTTTATGCTTTCGAAAATTTCGAAATTGACCTATTCGATAAAATCTTTTTAAAGACGTCAGTTAAAGTAGTTGATAAGAAGTGCCAAACCAACAGAAAATACCAAACCTTTTCAATTCAGAATGGACAAATTATCCGTAATTCAGTATAATTTGGTAACTTTTAGTTGTCATACTACATTGTATGTGTCATTTTAATATAAAACGTTCATTGACAAAACCCGGATTCTATTTATGATATTCTACATAAGACTTTAATAAGTGTATATGTTCTTTTAATATCACTTAGCGAATCAACAAGGTGCTTTATTTTGACTCAAATGAAATTCAACTTTTGTTACGTAAATATAAATTAATCATATACCTTTCAACATGTTTAAATGCTTCTTGTTTCAAATAAAGTAATGAACATTGTTTCTAAAATTGATACCCCCCCCCCCCATTTTGAATCGAGAAAAGCAATGCTTATTCGAATAGAAATTATAAAATTATCCTGTGTCCCAGACCCATTTCTATCATTTTGACAAGTAAACGAATTAGAAGTAATAGCAATCTCCTTAAAATCAGATCCGCCATATTATCTACCGCTGCACCCCTGCACGGTTGTGTAATATGATCTCAGCATACATTGCGTACTTTCTGCTCAATTTTTGCTAAATCGTAAGCAAGACTCATTAAAATGTCCGAATACATGTAATTGACAATATATTCGAAACACATTCTAAAATTCACTAGTTAGGAATAGTGTATAGAAGAGTTTGGTTTTTTTTTTAAATCAAGAGTGAAATAAACAGATCATTTATTTTGAATTCAGCGTATTGAATTTAAAATATTTTTTATTTAATTCATTTTGAAAAGCAAAGTTAAAGAGATAAACAGCATTTTCTAAATTATCTTAATTACTTTTTGAGAAATTAACTTAATGTTTTACTTTTTGAGGAAAAATCTTTGGTTATAGTACATTTATTACTAAGAATTATGGGTTAACAAATTATATTTCTTTTTATTTTTTAAACTAAAATAGAAATTACAAGTTGCGTCAAGTTAATATAAAAAAATGTAAACAGATGTAATTCAAGACAAATCTTAGTTCATTATTTTTGAAAATGAATGCTCATTGTTCATTACTGACTTTAAATGTGACGAAATCAAATTCAAATAAATTCGTGAAATAAAAAAAAATGAAATGAAAATTAGGGAAATATATTTGTAGAAAAATATGTTCTCAAAAAGGAAATCTGTAATGAAAATAAAAACGCATAATTCCCTGCATGTGTATCTCTACGAGAAACATTGAATACACAAGTTACTTAGATAAGGGTAATTAAAATCATAACGCGTTGTCAATTGCATATCTCATGAGGGACTAACCAAGACACTTAAAACTGACTATTCCTTTCTGTGTTTAAGTCATCGTAATTATTTAACTGACTGCTCATAATTCTGTCAACATTCTTATTTATACAGAATATCCCGGGGGTACGGAGTTTGCTATAAAATACAACATATTCCTTTTTAAAAAGCATTATTATCATTTTTTTTTCAAGATACTAACTTAACTTGCACATTTTTGTTAACATTTTTTCCTAAGAAAATTGTGTTATTTTTCATTTTTCTTTACGATATTCCCATCAAGCCGTCTCGAGACGGATCGATCGGGCTTGGAATTCCAAAACGGAGAGCGAGCCGTCTCGAGACGGTTAGTATTCCAAAACGGTTTACAACATATCCATTATGAGGAAAGATTGACTGCCTTTCTATAGACAGACAATTACCAAATTATTGTGAAAATCAACTCAGTATTCAAAGATTTCTCAATAATTTGGTTTACCGGATTATTAATTACGAGAAACCATGATCTGCACTAGCTAGGTGAGATTATCACCAAATTATCCTGAAAATCAACCCAATGCCAGATTTCTCAATAATTTGGTATACCTGGATTTTCCAATTATGTTGTCAACATACAACAATAATCTACAAAACTTCGTTAATGTGATTATTTTACATACTTAACGTAAATGAAATTTAAATAAAACTTTGTTACACCCGATTATTATCATGAATTTAGGATTAATTTGGTATAGTTTTGTTTAATTTGGTAATCATTGAATAATTTGGTAATTCCATAGACCGATATCTAGGGGCAATCTTTCAGTCTAATTTCTACCTTACACTCCGTGCGATAGAGTCCGTAGAATAAGCAGATGTGACGTCGCCAACTGTAAACAAATATGGCGGACGTCGTACAGATTTTATGCAGAAATTAAAAGAAATAACTGTATCCCTTGTATATATTCATTGACCCTTGCAGTACAAGTTACAGGAAGACAAGGCTTGAAATGGCAACAGAAGAAATTATATTTCTTAAAGATCAAGGTATTTTTTCTCATAAAATCAGTGTAGAGCAAGTTCAGACTTGGCAAAAACCAATTTCTTTACTGGTTGGAGACAAATTCTTGCCGTGTATCAGTTCTTGCCAACTGATCATTTTCTCAGTTAAGACACGATATTCTTTTAAAACAAATTATTTTCTGAATAGAAGAAGTTGTTGTCTAAATAACTTGTACTTTTAAATGGTTTCCTTCTGTATCCTAGATTACTCAGTTCTCGATAGGCTTTGGTTAACTCCCTTACATTTCTGCGGTGAGAGCGAGCATGTGCCTTTTTATTATATCATTGTGTACTTAAATCATTTAGCCACAAAATGTAATATTAAAAGTTCCAATGTGTTGTTTGTGCTATTAACCCTTTCCTGTTTTTCAAAATTTTGGACCTGTCCAAATTCAAAGGTTTTGCAGACGAAAATTAAAAGTGGATTATGTTTGAAAAATAACTACTCAGTAGGGTAGAAAATAGTGTTGAAAAAGAAGAAATTGCTTATCGGAAGCAATTTCTTCTTTTTTCACAATGTTTTCTCAATATTAGAATCACAGGCACGTAAAAAGCAGGGATTAAACAGGAAAGGGTTAAAATTAAACATCTAAGAAGCTTGCGTTAAAAGTAACTTACGAAAGGTGCTACCTATATTCTCCATAGTAAATATACATTACGTAATTTGAGCAAGTGTTTGATTGGATGAAAACTTAATCCACTGTGCCGCTTTCGAGATCGTAGTTAAAAATTTTTTGATAAATTAATATGGAAGAGCATTTGATTATGTTTTTTTTACCATTTATAAGTATCGTGGAAAAAACCAAATGAAAACAAGGTCAAAACAAAAAATGACATGCCCACGATAAAAAAGTATGTAATATTTCGTGTAAAATTGAGGAAAGGTGTTTTTTCATCAAATATGTTTTTTTCTGTATTTTAACTGACCACTTTAATAAAAAAAAAATAAAATTATTAATTACATTTCATGATTTTACTATTTGTTTTCATCGTCAGTTGAAAATAAAATTCAAACCTGAAGCAATTATTGCAGATAACACATATTCCCCTTTTGGGGCCTCTATGAATAGAACTTTCGGCGGGAATTTTCTGCGGAGCTGGTTGACCTGACCTCATTTTGGTAAAAGGTGCCTCAACCGATATTGACATGTAGTTTTAAATTTGAATGAAGGATGAAATAGAAAAAGGATTTCTAGCACAGAGGTAAAAAGGAAATAGTGAAAAACGTATAGTACAAGGGTAAGTGTCTAAATGCGTAGTATTATAGTTTATTTATTGCATATTTTTCGTGCAAAATAGGCCAATTCAGATTGGATAAATGCAGTCGACACATTTATATTGAAATCCAGGCCAGTGACGTCAAAACGCAGAAATCTCGTGAGATATTAAACTATCGAGAGCGTGGGTATGTCGAGAACTCAATATGCGACGATACTGGTTAGAGACACAGGTAGCCAACGCGGGTGGGGATAGTATAATTTAACCAAAACTTGACCACAAAAAATTATTATACTTATTTTTTTTTTTTTTTAATCAAATTGTATAATATAGACAAGGTCCTGAATTACGCTCTTTTATGCAGAAAATCTAGTCGGTCGAGATCTCGCAACTCAACTTTACACCTACAAACCCAGGTTAAATATTATGCTCTACTTAAATCACTGATTGCATTCTATAGAAAACATTTTTTCCTGTCTCTCACGATCTAATTCTTTACAGAAATGCAAAGAATACAGTTAATATTTACTCAAAATTTGGAATCGTGAAGAAAACATTTCTGCAACGGCCATTTTTGTTTATAAGCTCTCGACAAATCAGAGAGCCCGATTCTACAGTTTAGTTGTAACAGGCTCTCTGATAGACAATAATCAGAATAAAGCTCCAGTCTGCGTTGAATTCAAGGCAAAACAAATCACTCTTTTGTGAATATTCTTTGAATATTTTTTCTTGATTTAGTCTGGTGGAAGACAAGTTACAAAAAAATACAAATCAATCGACAAACAATGGTTTTTTTGTGAAACGCACAATCTGCCGTATAAAGTAAAATATGTAAATGAGATTTTGGTCATGTTAAATACGCCCTTGTGCAGGAGCGGTAAGGGTGCGGTATTTAAATTAGAGGCCAAAATGTTGTGAGTCATAGATATTCATCAAGTCAGGCCTATACAGGTATTTAGATCATGGCATCATAATCATTTGCATTACCAAATTTTGGAATAACAAATTCAAGCTTGTCTTTGAGAATAAAAGTATAGTTTTTGTGAACATAGTTGTATAAGACCATTGTCTTGTGTTTCAGAAATGTTCAAGAATGCTGACGGGGGATTTAATGAAACCAATAATTTAATAAGATGATGGAGCTTTAACAAGCATTGCCTGTTTCACATCATTATATTCTTTATATTACCAATCTTGTAGTTGTCATTTGTCTTGTGCTGATCTTGTTGGTTAATAACAATAGATAGTAACATGTTGCTTGGTTTTTAAGTTTTAGTCTAGTAGTCTTCCCTGGTGGTCTAGTAAATATTAAGAGCAACTAGACTACTGGTCTAGTGCTAAAAAAGTAAATTTCAAAACTTATATACAATACGTTACAACATGAACATCCTAATTTTAAAACCATTGCTTTAAAGATAAGATCAGGTGATTTTATTTCCAAGTTCTTTCAAAATGAAACCAGTTCAAAATTTTGTAAACATTTGGAGGACTATCCAAAGATTGTTTGATTTGAATTTCAGTTCACAGACTTAGCAATGAGCTGTCCAAATACAGACAACACCATAAAGGAGTCATCGACAGTGATCAGGTATTGTCATGCTGAATTAAAAATTCTTGGTAAAACTACAACAAAAATAAAGTGTTCAAAACACTGGATGTACAAAGTATGAGTTGGTATTCATTTCAAAATTTAATAACTATGCTTTTTTGGATTCAAAAAAGGAAAAACAGGTGGCATAGGCAAAAATCAGACAGCACATATGTGCAGGCTTATATTTGTCTATAGCTCCTGCCAAAGCAGGAATATTCCGGGTTCAGCATGACAAGGGTTGAAAATTTATTGATGGGTGGCTGACCCTGCCCCTCCATCTCTGTTATTACATGCTCCTTAAATATTTAAAAGTTATTTATCACGCAATGAAGTCTGTAGTGACCTGATAACACCTGCCCGTTATCATAAAATGATATCAGACAGTCTATTTTCAAAGACAATTTCTATCCACGTTCACCTGATATTCTTTGATATCCAAGGGTTTATTAAAGTTCAGTGCTGAAAAATAATTCCTGAATGATAAATGGAATAATAAAAAGTGTCTTAAAACAGCAATGTTTTCTGGTCTCGGCTGCAAGAAATTATCATAACTCGGCTGAGCCTTGTCATGATTAATTCTCCCAACCTCCACCAGATAACATTGATAATTTAAGACACTAACATAGTAATTATTGTTCTCTATTTATCTGCAAATTATAAAGTAATGGCCATGAAATAAAGAACAGATCATTCACTTAGGAGGTTATCCCAAACATAACATTTACAGCTTGTTCAAGCTGTGGTTAGAACATTTAAGGCGTTCATCCAAAAAAAATATTGAAACTAAATTTAGGGGTTCAATAGTCAAAGGTACCTTAAGGCAGCCAACAAATATTCTTCATATGTGTAGGCAGGCTGATCTTTGTCTTTACCTCCTGCTTAAGAAATATTCCTGGATCAGCATGACAAGGGTTATTTGGTTGTAAAGAAAGCCTCAGTTTCTTTTCTTAAATTTCAGGGTGCTTTGCCATCAGATGGGCCCCCAGCACCATGGCTTACAGACAAAAGGTAATGTTTCATGTACAGTTAAGAACATTGTGAAATTGACTTGGTGAACAATTTTGGAATGGAATTGAATGAGTTTAATGAGCAAGTTTTGAATGAATCTAAAGGAAGTTAATATAATACGTGTATTACTAATTTTGTTCTGATCTTAGCCTCTGTTGCCTGTCTTACTACTGGTTGGAGACCAATTTTCGTCAAGTACCAGTTCTTGCCAGCCAACCTATATCATGGTAAAGACAGAAAGGAAACCCTTCACATTTACAAGTTACGTTGATATCAACTTCTTTTATTCCAGAAACAATTCTTATGAAATAATTTTGCGTCTTTACTGTGAAACAGGTTGGTTGGTGACAACTGGTATGCATCCTGAATGGATCCAGCTGAGCCTGTGTGATTATTGTGGAGGAAATGAGCCATATTGGTTAAAATAAGAAAAAAAAGTGGCAATTTGTTGAGAAAAATTTAAATTCATCAAGATGAGAGTTTATATTGATAAAGATGTAAATCCTAGTAGTTACACATGTATCATTAATTAGATAATAAAAGTACAATAATAATGATTGAAAAAGTAATTCATCATGTCATACTGATTTAATTTCAAACTTGTTGATAGCTCAGTGCAAAACAGTTGTAACTGCCTATATGTTTATAGGCAGTTACAACAGTTTCACTCTGAGCCATAGCTGTGCAGTTTGTAGACAGGAATCTGACTAGGACCACATAAGAAAATCGATGTCAAATTCATGAAAGATGTCTCTTTTTTCAGTCTGTTATCACCTTTGCTAGCAGAATATGATGCACAGATTAAAGAGCAGCAGCAGCTTATAACTGAATATGAGGTAAATAATTAGAGAATTTTGAATGAGTGGTCATTGAATATCGAATTTATTTAATGAGTCATCAATAAACAGATAAAAACGAGGCTGTGGCAAGATTTTATCTGTTTAATATGCCAAGTTTGATAAATTATGTATAAAATAAACACACGCTTGATATTCAACTCGTACTATGACCTGGATTTTTGTGATAAAACAAGAAAATTACAATATTTATTGATTCAAGTTATTCCACGAAATATATAAGGCTGTTTGAGAAATGAAGTCAGAAAATCCATTATGAGTAATGTTTCTAATGAAAATATGACTGCTATTCTGTTCTTAGCTCATTTGCATAGTTATTCCACAAGTGTAATAACACCTGTACAATATAAACAATATTCAGGGCTTTTTTTTCACTCCCGTGATGTTGGTCATATTATAAATAACTTAAACTAATCTCTGGCTTGTTGGCCGAGTGATTAGTGGGTTCTATTCTAGCCAGAGGCAGGTTGTGTTGCTGGGCAGGACACTTTACAGAAAGAGCCAAAGTCCACCCTACTGTTAAAGTGGGTACCAGTGGTTCATCCCATTGCCTCTCATTCTCTCTCATGTGCATAAAAAGATTGTTTGAGTTAGGACTGTGGTTGAAGTAGTAGTTTGTCTTCATCATGCATATTTTCTATGTCCTAACTTAAGATTTGACTGTCTTGTTTATTCACTAGCAGTTATGAATAATATGAATACAAGAAAGTGAGATCCAAATCACCTTATTTGGTATTTTTTCTTGGATTTTTAAGATATTCATCAAGGTTTTATCATAAATTTAATAGATAAGGATTGAGATTCCTATTCTTAAACAATTTACAAAAGAGACAAACCTTTTTTATACATCAAATGTAAAAGTTTGATTTGTTTTCAAGGATGAGTTGAAAGCACTGAGGCCAGAAGTTGCCAGACTGATACAGGAAAATGAGAGGTATATTAATAATATGCAACACAATGATGTAAAACATGTGACCTGTCATCCGTAAATTGAATATTGTAACCCTTGTCATACTGAACCCATAATATTCCTACTTTGGCAGGAGCTATAGACAAACATCAGCCTGCACATATTTGCAGTCTGATGTAAGTCTACACCACCTGTATCTCACTTTCAAACCAGAATAGGCAATAGATTTAGGTTTTCAAATGAAAATTGACCCACAGTTGGTACTTGCAGTGCTTTTTGCCCTGTGATTTTGATGAAAATGTTGAGCCAAAACTTATTCAGCATGACAAGGGTTTAAAAGGAGGTTGATTCCAGCATTGATCAACCAGAGGTCCCATTTCAAAAATTCTTACACAGGAAAGTAGATTGATCATTATAAGTGTAGGAAAACAGCAATGTGTGAAAAGTTTGGAACCTAGTCGGTGCAGTTTGACTAGGGTCAACACTTTAAGCACTTCCCAGATGGTCCCTTTTTGCCTGACAAGTCAATCATATATATACATACACATAGTAACGTACGGTGACTTAATAAAATTTTAAGATTTTTTCAGATCAAAATCAGAATATATCTGACCTCCCCACTGCAAAAAAATTACTTTTAAAGTAAACATTTCATTTAATGGTCTAGTTTGACAAATCCTGATCAGCAATATGCAAATTGAGTATACTTTTTTTGCTCAATAAAAGTCTCATGGTGCAGATAGGATTCATTCCATGGTCCTTATGATCCAAAACACTGTGCTAACCACTAGGCTACAGACATAATAAGGATTTTGAAATTTATACACACTCACAAGGCGACCGACATAGAATATATAGGATAAAGACTATATGTGGACTGTGACAAAAGGTGACTGTCCTCCGTCTGCTCACCTTTTCTATGATTTGAGCGTTGGTGAATTATCAAAACATTGTATATACAGCTTGAATAATCAATTCATCAACATCATTTTTCGACAGAGGATTTATTTCTACTTGCAAAATGTGCGTAATGGTAGTTATGCCCTTGACAGACACCTTTTTTATGTGGATTTTTATGCAAATAAACATAAAAATGAGTCATGCTTTGACATAGCAATCAAATACTGTAAAAATTGTTTATTTTTTGCCATAAAGGCAGTTACAACTGTTTTGCACTGAACCATTGATGTGTAGCAGCACCTCTAATGAAAGCCCATGCCCTTCTGTTTTGAATGTAATGATTCTAAAAGAACCCCAGGGTTCTATTAGAGCCTTATGGTACTTTTATTTTTACACTTTTCTAGACTAAGTGACAAATTGAAGAACACAGTTTACACCCAGCTAGAGACTGCAGGTGAAGGGACAGAAGGTCCTGTAGAACCCATACAGACAGATGAACAGATGCTACAAAATATGCAATATCAAGTAGATACAGCATTACAAGTAAGATTCATTGTACTCTGAACTATACATGGAAGGGGTATTTAGATTTTAGACTGAAATGTTTTGATACGCCTTGCATCATTTAGAACATTGCACAGCAATTTAAACTGTAAACTGTTGCAAACCTCTAATACATATCGATGGCTCAACGCGAAACAGTTGTAACTACCTATTAACATATAGGCAGTTGTAACTACCTATTAACATATAGGCAGGTACAACTGTTTTGCACAGATCTATCAATATAAGGTGAATTAGTATGTGAAAATCTGGTGCATTTTATTAGCCGGACACAGTCTAAGAAAAACTAGTGCTTCAATATGAGGTGCTCTTTTTACATGTATATGTTAAAAAATAAAATATATTGAGACTTTACGGGCAAAACATTTACAACATTTAAGGTTATAAGCTAAAACTTCATTGATTGAATCATTGTTTCTTATTAAAGGCAAACCTACCTTTTCTATTTCTAGGAAAAGGATGCAGCTATAGAGAAATGGCATGAAGCTGAGGCAGAGATAGACCGGCTTCAGGGTCAACTACAGGTATAGTGAAAATTTTAGTGATTGAGCCTGTAATTGACATTTCCAACAATTCCACATCTGGGTGTGGTACAAGCATTGAGCAGTGTTGACATCGACCTAATGCAATACTAATTTAGAAGAGAAATAAAGACCATAGCTTTCTATAGTGCACAGTGAAGATTCTGGTCAGCTTGTGCAGCTGCACAGGCTGGCCAGGATTTTCACTATGCGCACATTCGAAATTGTTGGAAATGTCAGGCACAGGTTCATTTGAAATTTTAGATATTAAAAGAGATTGAAGAAAATGCTAAATAGTTGATGCAATTAAGAAAGAAAACATGCTATGATTTCAGGGGCTGAAAATATTGTGGAACACAGGGCAATTTCTTGTTACGAGCAGTTTTACTTCTTTTTCAACAAGTAAAAGAATAAAAAAGATGTAAGATCCAGTTACTGAACCCTTAACCCTTTCCTGTTTTACAAAATATTGGACCTGTCCAAATTCAGACTAAAATATAAAGTAGATTTAATTTGAAAAATAACCATTCAGTAGGGTAGAAAATAGTGTGGAAAAAGAAGAAATTGCTTCTGATTGCTTTTTTCACAATGTTTTCTCAATCATAAAATCACAGGCACGTAAAAAGCAGGGATTAAACAGCAAAGGGTTAAGTGTTAAATAATTAGTACCTGAGGAACAGCTTAAAATTGTAATCCTAGGAAAATTTCACTTGGATACTTTTATGTGGGAACAGGCTCTTAGCTTAGCTTTTTTCAGGATCTTCATGAATGAATGAAATATATACATACATGAAGTATTTCATATCAGTTTGTATATTGATTGCTTAAATTGATTCTGAAAAAAATGAAATTCAAAGATTTGTCAACAAAATGTTTTTTCAGTATATCTGATTATTTTGAGTTTGTGAAAAAATATATAGATAAGTTAAAATCTGTAAAGCATAATGAATTTTAACAGTCTTAAAAGGGTGTATGGTATGAACACAAGACAAAGACACGTTTTTTCTTACAGGAAGAAAAGAGTAGCCACCAATGGGGAGTTATTGAACAACAGGCTCATCAGGTAGGTCTTGGATTTTCTCTTAATTTCATAAATGCTTTTTGGTAGATTTTTATAGGGTTAATGCATGTTTTTGAGGGCGTTAACAATTACGGTGACCCGAAAAATGGCACAACAATATAAAGCTAGTTACAACCTTAGGAATATGCAAGAACAATTATATCATGCATTACATTGTCCAATTTGTTTATACCACCATGGTCCGATAAATTTATGATGTCACACAATTTAACTCGGGAATTAGAGCCACGTGGCGTCTTATAATGCTCTTTGAAAATGTTGGACTTGAATAATTTTCACGAATTTTACTAATCAATGCAAAGTCTTCTATATCTTTTTTTGCTGTATTTTGAAAAGAATGCATAAAACATCGTTTTAGGACAAACTAATATTGCAAAAAAATAAGTAGATATAGCTGGGCGTTAATGGCATGTGAATTTACTGATTCATCTACGTTTTCTCCCATTATCGCCCGGATTTTGTCTGTTAATGTATGCCTTTTAGGACCAACAGCATACATTTTATGCAATAATGAGAAATAGCAGTATAATCCCGCCTAACCAGTGAAATCATCAAAAACTCGGCTTTTGTTATGATATCATCTAAGCTGATCCCAATAAGTGATGTCATTATGAACAATGCAAAGCAAACACCTGCAAAAGATGGGCTTTAAGAAAATTGTCCTAAAATTTTCTCATTTATCTTCTCATTTTTGCATCAAAGAAAGAGAATAATCATTTGATTTTCGAGTAATATTGATAAGTATATCAATTTGTGAACGATAAAGCAATAATTTGGTCTTTCAAGAAAATATAGCTTCTGTTGTTCACTTTATGAAACCTGTCTTGAGCAAGCTTCCACCAAGTTACTAAATGAAACAATTGCACTAAAATTGACCTTTATTAAGCAATTAATAAGCAATCTAAAGCAAGATTTTTCTTTAATGGCCATTTGCTGCTTGCTTTAGACAGGTTTGACTGTAGAAGAAACCTCTCTGAAACTTTCACTTTCTACAAACATAAAGGAAAAACCTTAGGAAAAATGTGACCTTAAAAGAAAAACAGGGTCCGTCTGGATACTCCATAAACTACTCCATATTTCAAACAGAGATCAAATCCAGTTGAGTCTGAAAAGAGGTCACACATTGAAATAGATTGAATATTATATAGGAAGGATAAATTAATCATTCTGAAAATTTAGTTAATTAGAAAAACAAAAAAAGGGCCAACCCAGCCCAACCTGTGCAGTCTGCCCAGGGACAACACTTTTTGCACTTACAGATGGTCTCTTCACTTGACGGACACAAATGAATAAGTGTTATGTGACAAATTCTATTTACAGATGCAGTCGGAATATTTTGAAACTGTCAATCTACTGAATAGAGAGTTAGAACAGGTCCAGCAAGAGTTAAGGTGAGGTTTGCATAACTGATATCATTGTCTCATTATGTATGTGATTTTTTAGCTCACCTGAGCACAAAGTGTTCAAGATGAGCCATTGTGATCATCCAATGTCTGTCGTCCGTCGTCTGTTGTCTGTCATCCACTATTTCTTTGAACATCTTCTCCTCCTAAACTGGTTTGCCAATCTTGATGAAACTTGGCAGGGATGATCATTGGGTCAAGCTCTACAAAAGTTGTTCATAAATGAAACCCTTAACTCTCCCTTTACCCTAAACAAAAAGGTTGAAAATAGGAAAACCTTCAAAAATCTTCTTCTCTGGTACCAGATGGCAGACAGCTTTCATATTTAGTATGTAGCATCATCTAGTAGACCTCTACCAAGTTTGTTCATATAAAGACCTCAATCTCATTTGGGCTTCATCTGGGCGCATCCTTTTTTACATAGAATCAAAAAAGCGTAAATCTACAAAAATCTTTTTCTCTGAAACCAGATTGTAGACAGCTTTCATATTTGTTATGTAGCATCATCAAGTGAACCTCTACCAAGTTTGTTGATATCATGACCCTGGGGTCATATTTGGGCTCTGCCTTGGCACATCCCTTTTTACAGAGAATTAAAGAGCAAAAATCTTTTTAAAAAATCCGCTCTCTGAATCCGGAAGGCTGAAAGCATTCAACTTTGTAGGTAGCATAATCTAGGTTACCTTTATCAAGTATGTTCATATCAAACCCCTGGGCCCAAATTTTGAATCCCCCCTTGAATATCCCTTTTTACATAGAATCAAAGAGCAAAATTCTTCAAAAAAACCTTAATGAAGAGAGCCTTTATACTTTAGAATGTAGCATAATCTAGTAGACTTTTACAAATTTTGTTCATATCATTCCCCTGGGTTCATATTTTGGCTCTGAAAGGAGGAAATCTTAAAAACTTGTTCTCTGAAACCAGAAGGTAGAGACTTTAAAGCTCACCTGAGCACAACGTGCTCAAGGGGAGCTTTTAGGGTGGTCATGAGTCCGTCGGCCGTCACCTGTCGTGCGTCATCAACAATTTTAAAAACTTCTTCTTCTCCTGAACCACCGGGCCAATTTCAATGAAACTTTGCCAGAATGTACCTTGTGTGACCCTCTTTAAAATTTGTTCGCTAAATTCTAATTGGTCCATAAATATGAGTGTGGCAGGGCGTGGTATTTTTTCACTTTGAAATCTTTGAACGACATCTCCTCCTGAACCACAGGGCCGATTTCAATGAAACTTTACCAGAATGTTCCTTGGGTGAGCCTCTTCTAAAGTTGTTAGTAAAATATTGATTGGCCAATAAATATTGGTGTGGCAGGGTGGGGCTTATTTTAGGCCGGACAATCTTTGAACATGATCTCCTCCTGAACCACGGGGCTGATTTCATTGAAACTTTACCAGAATGTTCCTTGAGTGACCCTTTTTCAAAATTGTTTGTTAAATCATGATTAGCCCCTAAATATTGGTGTGGCAGAGCAGGGCTTTATTTGAGCCCGAAATCTTTGAACAACATCTCCTCCTGAACCACTAGGCTGATTTCAATAAAACTTTACCAGAATGTTCCTTGGATGACCCTTTTCAAAATTTGTTCGTAAAATTTTGATTGGCCTATAAATATGGGTGTTGCAGGGCAGGGCTTTTTTTTGAGCCCAAAATCTTTGAACAACATCTCCTCCTGAACCACTAGGCGGATTCCAATGAAACTTTACCAGAATGGTCCTTGGGTGACCCTTTTCAAAAATTGTTCGCAAAATTTTGATTGGCCCATAAATATGGGCGTGGCAGGGCAGGGCTTATTTTGAGCCCAAAATCTTTGAACGACATCTTCTCCTGAACCACTAGGCGGATTCCAATGAAACTTTACCAGAATGTTCCTTGGGTGACCCTTTTCAAAAATTGTTCGCAAAATTTTGATTGGCCCATAAATATGGGCGTGGCAGGGCAGGGCTTATTTTGAGCCCAAAATCTTTGAACAACATCTCCTCCTGAACCACTGGGCCAATTGCAATGAAACTTTACCAGAATGTTCTTTTTGAAATTCTTTTCAAAAATTGTTCGTTAAATTTTGATTGGCCCTTAAATATGGGCATGGTAGGGGGGGCTTATTTTGAGTGGCCTCAGTAAAAAATGGGTGGACAGGGTCACTTTAAATTCTTGGAATAACATCTCCTCATCAGCAAATGTGAATGCATCTTTATCAGAAAGTTACTTGGATGGGTTCCACTGGACCAATAAAATTCAGGTGAGCGGTTAAGGGCCATTCTGACCCTCTTGTTTAATAGTTTCATTTAATTGAATTTCATTAAGTATATTCATTACATGCCCCTATGTTCATATAAGGGCAGTGCCCAGGCATATCCTTTTTGCTCTTAGCTGAAGACATTCCATATTGATCTTATGTAGAAATTATCTCCTTGTTGATATCTGCCTATTTAATTAATGTGATGTCCCAGGGGTCAAAGAGACTTAGGTGAGCTAGGACCATCATGGTCCTCTTGTTTAGTTATTGTTCCTACCTAAGCTTATACAAATATAAGCAAGTCACCTAGAAGACACATTTGAAACACCACTTGGCCAATCTCACAATCAACCTTGGATGTACATAGAGGGACTATTTTTAAAAAATACGGGAAAACCTTGGAAAAACTCGATGACGTCAGTTAAATTGGCGTAGGCCCTCGAAACTGTGATTGAAAACATTTGACGTCGCCAACGCTACTTGTTTAAGTCACTGACATAAAACCAATTTTTCTTACACTGCTTCCGTCTAACAAAATGCACGATTTTGTTACATACCCATCCGCCTTACATACATCCGAGGTATGTTGCAGTTTACGGAAATGGCCGAGTGATGTTCCGAATGCTAGAAGACAGTTAGATGTTATGGGAGATCATGTGAGGATGCATGACAAAAATACTGCTGAGGTCTGCCTTGGTGATAAACATGCTTAATCTTAAGCACTCACAAATAGGGACTTTGTTAATGTCTTATCCGAAAGATAGTTAGTTTGTTAGTGTGCTAACCCTGGAATCAAACCCATTATATTAACTTCAGGGCCTGAGGTTATAAAATTTTTCTCATTCTCCATTCAAAATTTTCTCAAATTTCAATTTGAGATTAAGCCACAATTCTGTTTTAATACTCATTGTAATGTATTATTAACATAAAAAATAATTTTAATAAGTTGTTATAAATAACAACTTATTAATATTATCTTCTATTTTCGTACATTTATTTGAATTTGAAATTTGAGAAAATTCTCAGTTGAGCCTGAGAAAAGTTTTATAACCTTGGGCCCTGATGATTAAAAGTGAGGTGCTCTACCGACTGAGCTAATGGGACTTTCATAATGTTCTTCATTTAAACAGATTTAATTCAGCCTTGAAATGCTTACTACATGTACATATGACACATGTTTAAAGTTGAATGGTAGGACCCAGACTTAAGATCACAGGGTCACAGGTTCTACATATGTCCAAAGTCTTTAATGTTAATGTCTTTGCGCCCAACATGACCTTAGTTGTGGCCTTAAAAAAATACAAGTATACATTCATTCATTTTACATCTGTTCCTTGCTTCGAAACTTTAAACTGCAAATTAAGGGGTGAGTGGAAAACCAAAGTAAGAGCCTATGTGTAGACATCTTGAAAAAATGAATTATAGGCATATAGGACTCAGCTTGTTGGTCTGTCCATCCGTTTTTCCTGTCTGCTCAATTCTCAGCAACTAATGCCTAGATTTCATTTAAACTTCACAGATGTGATCACTATCAAGCAGAGATGTGCAAATGATATTTTGGTTGCAATCCATTGACTTTTGACAGAGTTACAGCCCTTTGATGGAAAATGGCTTCTTATTATGACAAGCACTTGTAGGGGGGTATTAGTCCCCTTTGCAACAGTCTAGTTTAAGTTGGTTTTGACAATTCTTGCGCTTGTTTTGCAGGCAAAATAGACATGAACTTGAGACCTCAACATTACAAGTAAAAGATCTAAGAAAAACTAACAAAGAGCTTGAACAGCAACTCAACTGGAAGGTTAGTTCTTTTGTGATATTTTCTGAAATTTGAAATGTTTAAGGCTGTTTAAAGAAGTAATGCATTTTTACATTTGTTTAGTTTTGTTTAATTATAAATTCCTTTTTTTAATACATATTCATATTCTATAAATAGATTACTGAATGAATGGTAGTTCATCTATGAAGAGCTTCTTTAACAGTTTTCATCTTATTTGATCAATGTTGTGTTTCAAAATTATTTTACATATATGGCCTATGTCGAGGGATTGAAATGACCCTGATGGATATTGTTGATATTACACATGTGTTATTACATTAGTGTAATGACTGCAAAAGGGTTTAGAGTGTATAGCAATGTTATTTTGTTATCATGAAAATGATTTTATGACAGATGTGATAACATCATTTACAAATAGCTTTATATGTTCCGCGGAAAATTTCAATAAATGAATTTTAAAAGTTTTGTCCATTTATTGCAGAAAATCATGTCATCTTATAAATAGAATACCAAATTGACTAAACTTGTCACTAAGATAGACAAAAACTAAAAGATGCTTGTTTTTATCTGTTTATAGATGACTTGTTTAATAAATTTGGTATTTCATGACCACTCATTCTTATATCCTCTATATATTCAGGATCAAGAGGTTGCAGAAGTTATATTCAAAGAAGGAATAACAGACAGTAAAATTGGGGAGTTGAAGGGAATAATGGATGATTTGAGAAGAAGGTGTGTACATTGTAATAAAATCCAAAATATAAGTGTTTTCTTAACCAACATTATAGCCTGGATTCTCCAAGTATCTTGGCATTCATGATCTGTGTAAAAATTTTCTGAAATCAAGAAACAACAAGACTTATAACAAGAATTTTCTCAAGACAAAACTTATTTCATTACCTCTTGACAGAGGGTTTGATACATTGAAAGAGCCGCGAGAAGTGGTGATATCGAGTATAATTTGGGACTGCGGCCTCACTTTCATTGTACAAAATAGCTTACCTCGCTTTCATAGTACAATATATGTTGCCTTGTTTTAGAATGAAATTTGTATTGCACAGCAGCCTCATTCTGGTTGTACAATATGGATCTAGATATTTCACTCCCATATGATACAAAATAAACAATGTCATTTGTCTAAAATTTTAGTTGCGAAATAAAAATTGTCATTGATCAAATCCAATTGATTCATCTCACTTATTTTAATTATCAAACAAAAGAATGATTTGGGGGTTAACCATATACTGACCATAACGGCAATCCTATAAGGCGAATGTATTAGGTCAGGAGGGTTTCCAAATGATGCGATACTAACAAATCCGAAGTAGTACCGGAAGTGAAAATACTGAACCAGGAATAATCCTGCATTGGCCAGTGGTATACATAAAGATCATACTGCACTTATGTATAGACCAGAGATCAGCATATATGCACATTGATCTTTGCCCTGATTTCACTTACTTAACCAGTAAAAATTGTATTCTTTTCTTAATAAACACTGACTCACAATTGGTGCATCCAGTTCTTTCAGCACTTTGTTTTTAATGCAAAGTTTTAACAAGGCTTTTAATTAGCATGATAAGGGTCCATATTCTGTTGTATTTTCTGCATGGAGGATCAAAATGTTCACCAAATATAACATTTGTGAAATTCAAATTGGCACTATCTTGTAATATTTAAAGACAAAAAACTATTTTTTAAATCTTCATTTTACACAGAATTTCAGGACAAGAAAATGAGATAGAAGAGGTCAGACGAGAAAAGTCAGCATTAGAGGTTAGAGTTGGTGAGATGCAGAAAAGAAAGTGAGTCTTTGTGTACTATATGTTCTTGTATTTGATACCTGTCACATGAAAAAGGACCATCTGGGCCATGCATAAAAAGTCACCCCCTAGTTAGACTGCGCTAATCACTCAGGCTGACCAGGGTTGAAACTTATCATATATAGCTGATTTTCTGAATCTTGAAGGTGAATTCTACCTTTCTGTTTAAAGCATTTTTGACCTCTGGTGATCTCTGGAACCAAACTCTTTTTGAAAAAAAAAAATCAAGAAAAAATCACAGAGTCCCCAGATTGTTCTTTTTAGCTTGATGGATCACATTTTTTTTAACCTTCTTCTTGTTGTCAAATGTAGGTTGTGAAATTTGCTATTAACATGATGACTTATCTTTTGTATCTGGGTGAAAGTTATTTCATTAATCATAACAATCATGAGACAAAGATATTTAAGCAAGTTCCTGAAATTCAAAAAGCTCTAACAATAACTTATCACATTTTTAGCACACCTGAGCACAAAGTGCTCAAGGTGAGCTATTGTGATCACTCATTATCCGTCGTCCATCCGTCCGAAACTTGGCAGGGATGTTCCTTTGTTGAAGGTCTTCAAACATTGTTAAAAGAATTGAATTTCATCATAAACTCTAGTTACCATGGTAACGGAAAATCTGAAAAATGGCCGAAATTGCTGAAAATATTTGTAAAAATTCTTCTTCAACCAAACCACTTGGCCAATCAAGCTGAAACTTGGCAGGGATGTTCCTTGGGTGAAGCTCTTTTGAAGTTGTTAAAAGAATTTAATTTGATCAAAAACTCTAGTTTCCATGGTAACGGAAAGTCTGAAAAATGGCCGAAAATGGCTGAAAATATTAGAAAAAAATCTTCTCCTCCTAAACCACTGAGCCAATCAAGCTGAAACTTTGCAGGGATGTTCCTTGGGTGAAGCTCTTTTGAAGTTGTTAAAAGAATTTAATTTCATCAAAAACTCTGGTTGCCATGGTTACATAAAAGCCCCCCAAAAAATCAAGTTGCAATAGGACGAATGTTAACCAACCTTAATGTACATCAAACAAATTCTGGTTTTCATAACATGGTTGACAAGTTATGAGTGACATACTCAGGTGAGCGATATAGGACCATCATGGTCCTCTTGTTCTTTTTAAATAGAACCTAAATATTAATTGTTTAACCTTTTTCAATATGTTAAACAATTTATAAGAATGATTCAGAGCAATTTTTTTACCATTCTCTATACTGTTCATTTAGACATATTCCTGCTTCACATAAAATCTTTGGCAGACAGTATAGACCAAGATCAGTCTGCGTAGCTGAAGTGCCTGCTGTCTACATGATTATTTTGGAGGAAACTTTGGCTAGACTACTTGAAATATCCCAGAATTTTATATTAGAATTAATTTGAAATGGAATGTGAATTAAGCAAGATTAATGCATTGATAGGTCAGCCATGTGCGGGTGATTGCCTAAATTTGTTACCTTGTGATGCAGAGAACAATTTTAGGGCATTCACTGGCACTTTGTTATCCCGAGCACAAGACCCTTCAGACAATAATAATAATGCCTTATTTGAGGTTGCTTTGTAAATTAAATAATGATCATATAGTATAGGAGCAGATCTACCTCTTAAAAAATACAGAGGAAAATCTATCTTTGACTTCTGACAAAATTGCTGAAATGTTTTACTCTTTATTTGACAAAACAAATTTTAAAGTTGATAGGGCTTTCTTTCAAAAGCAATTCTGTGTTGAGCAGCCAGCCACAAGCTGTTGACTTAGGAGATGTAGAGAGTTTTAGTGGATTTCATGAAGGTACACTATATGAAACTTAAAAACCCTAATCACACTGTATGAATATGCAAAGGTTTTTAATTTCATAACTTCATGAAATCAACAAATAATCTCTTCATATCTTACTATTCAATTTCACGAAACAAAATGTTAAGCTCTTAACTAACAAGATAGATTTCTTATGGCACTACATCTGATGGAAGCTTACAAATAGCTGCTAACTCAAAATTTATTTCATTGATAAATTAAACCAATTTTTTAGCATGCATGAAAATTGATAGAATCATCAATCACTTTGATTGCTCGCAGATAGATTGAGAAGTAAAACAAACTTTTCAGTCAGGATGCATGGAAAACTGGTTAACTCATCTAAGTTGTTGTTTGACCTTTCCAGTACTGATGTAGGTAACAGAGAGATGGAGGCTGTCACTCAGATGAGAGAGGCAGTACAGATGGTGGAAACTGCATCACTGGAAAAGGAACAGGTTTAAAACTTTTCTTTGAAAACTTCTCACATTTTTATCGGTTTGTAGAAAGACAGGATGTATTACTGTAAATGGCTTAATATTGGCGGTGTCCACATTTGGCGGTTTTTCGATTACTATGTATTGGCGGTGATTTATTTTGGCGCATCTTACTTTAAAGCCAAAATTAAATGCTTTATCTATATTTTACATTTTTCGTCGTTTAAAACAACTAAAGAAAAAGAACGATAATTTCGAGAGTAATGTTATTCAACAAACTTAACAAGTTTGTTTTCGCAACGTTTGTTATAGTTATAAAGCGTGTATAAGTTTTTCACACTTTTTCGCTGTGATTTCATTACAATGTATCAACCAACTTGGATCTGGAATCTTGAAATTGAGGGATCAGTGCAATGCTATTGTAAGTGCCTATAATTTATAGGCACTTACAATAGTATTGCGCTGATCCGTCAAAATGTCAACGTGTCAGCATAATAATAAGTATGGTCTGCATATCTTTGATATTAATTTAATTAACACCGACTGAAATGTATAAATTTCATATCTATCATAATAAAGAAATTTCTTATTTAATAATGACAAATATTGGCGGTGGATTAATTTAGCGCATTTTAGCTTAACCGCCAATATAGCCAAAATAAAACCACCGCCAAAATTACCCCGTTTACAGTATGTGATCACCCTTGGCATCCAGTGTCTGATGGTTGGCGTCCACATCTTTGTTTGGAGTGTAACTATATCACCTTATGTCTGATTGACTTGAAACTTGACAGTTGTATTCCTGTCATGATTACCGAGTGCAGTGTTTAACCCTTGTCATGCTGAATAAAAGTCTTTGCAAAATGTATGTTAAATCAAAGTGCTAAAAGCAATGGAAGTTACAAATGTGAGTTAGTATTGATTTTGAAAATGCATTGTTTTAGACCTTTCTGGTTTAAAAATGGAATTCAGGTGGTTTGAACTAAGATCAGACTGCACATATGTGCAGGCTGATTTTGTCTATACCTCCTGTCAAAGCAGGAATATTTCGGGCTCAGCATGACAATGGTTAAGAACTGTATCATTAGTTGGCTTAAGTTTTTAGTTATTTCCTTTGTTGTTTTTCATACTTTGACATCAAGTAGTGAAATTGATGTATCTTGCAACAATTTGCCACCTAGATACTTGTTGTAAATATCAGTTAATAATTTTGTGACAGACATTTAGCAAACCAAAATAATTTTTGATCTTGCTCTCAATGATCAATGCATCTCTTGTAAATTTATTTCTAATTTTCAGCTAATGCTGCTAATGTTGTTGAAATGTGCAAAAAAAAAAATCCACATACAATTATTATTATGAAGCTTGTTTGCATAATTTCTAACTGTTTGTTTAGTTCAGTTCGTAGACTGCTTGACTTCAAACCAGTAGATCACTAATTTGATCCCACAAATTACAAACTAACAAACCGCTCTTCTTTCTGTTGAGATGTTTAAAGCAGGCTAAATGTATCTAATGCTTAATATAGATCTGCAAGAAAGAGTGAGGTTCGAGAAACCGTTATCTCCTATCATTTTCAATGTAGAATTGCTCTTTGATCACTCACTTGAAATTGCTGGTATATACATTTCAGAATCTAACACTTTCCTGTTTAATCCCTGCTTTTTACGTGCCTGTGAATTTATGATTGAAAAAAACATTGTGAAAAAAGAAGAAATTGCTTCTGACAAGCAATTTCTTCTTTTTCCACTCTATTTTCTACCCTAATGGATGGTTATTCTTCAAATTAAATCCACTTTAAATTTTCGTCTGCAAAACCTTTGAATTTGGACAAGTCCAAAATTTTGTAAAACAGGAAAGGGTTAAAAGAGCCAATCAGAGGTCTCAGTAGTTTCCTCCAGAATCCTTTATCTATTTTCCATATTAACTAAATTTTTTTGGGGGGGCGGGGGGGGGGGGGGGGGGTCTCTTTGGGATAAGTACCAGGGACAAAAATCTGTAAACCTGAGTCCAAAAAACATTATTCCATCACTTTGACTTGCTCATGAAGTTTAAACTTGATGCATCATATCATGCTGTGTATCAGTATAGTTTGATCAGAGTCATGACTATGCTCTCTGTAGATAGCTTATGATTATAAATTTCTTTAGAAGATCAGTGAATTTTCTTAATCATAATCATTCCCGCTTTAAGTCTAGTTTAAGTCTAGGTTAAGTCTAGTCCAAGTTAGAAAAGGTTACAAACAAAATGAAAATGTTTGTAATTTAAAATGAAATCATCCTTTTGGGTTGAAAATATCTCAGAAAAGAAGAAATTGCTTTTTACAAGCAATTTCTTCTTTTCTGTAACATTTTCTTCAGTATGAGGACCAGGCTCTGTAAAGGTATCAACACACAAATAGACATCAATGCTGCTCAATGTTTGTTTGAAAACATTTTCACATTCCTTTTTTACAACCATTTACAGGCAGAGGTGGCACTCCAGCAAAAGGAGGAAGAATTAGAACAACTTCGAGAAGTCATTAACAAATTAATTAATGAAGCTGGTGCTAGGACAAGACAAGAGGTGGGATTTGGTGAAATATGTTATTATGCATCTCTCTCAAACATATTTTTTTTTACATAATTCAGTAGTTTTTCTGTACAGTAAGCCAAAGAAGATTAAGATAAAAAATGTTAATTATTATCCCTTCTTAACTATTTGCATTTTTATGCCCCTGTATCGAAAGATTGGGGGCAAATTATGTTACCATTGTTGGTCCGTCCACCCGTCTGTCTGCAAAACTTAACCAATGAACTTAACATTGCCAATATCTCAAAGCCTATTCAAGATACAAGGCTCATATTTGGCATGATGATAGATCTCAATGATACTCATCTGCTGTTATTAAAGTCAAGGTCATGTGCTAAGGTCAAGGTCATCTGTCAAGGTCAAATAACTAAAAACCAAAAACCTAACATTGCCAATATCTTCAAGCCTATTCAAGATACGAGGCTCATATTAGGCAAGATGATAGATCTTAATGATCAGCATCTGCTGATACCAAAGTCAAGGTCTTGTGACAAGGTCAAAGTCATCTGTCAAGGTCAAACTTCAAATAAGTTGATTGATTCTAGTAAACTTGTGCAGTAACAAGATTGGTTCTTTATGTACTTGGTAGTTATCACCATTTTACATGACTAGTCACAATTAAAATTAAAAATAAAAAAAACAATCTTTTACAAAAAGCATTGATACACTGATATTAGGACTAAACTTAACAGCTTGATATTCTTTTGTTTCAGGTTGATGTAGTCAGAAATCAGAGTAATGATAGAATAAAGAAACTGACAGAAGAGGTCCATGTTTTGGAGATGGTATGCTTTTAAAATGCTGTTGAACATTGTTATTTTTTCATCCCGATGGCTCAGTGTGAAACAGTAGTAACTGCCTATAAATATATAGGCAGTAATAAATGTTTCACGCTGAGCCATTGATATGTGGCTCTTCCACAAAAGCTGGATATAGGAGATTTGAGATGGAAAAAAAATGGCCTTTGATACTGAAGTTTTAAGAATGTGAAATGACACAGTTCAACTTGGTGTTCATTGTGGAAAAAACTTTTCAAATGTTTGTAAATGGTATCCTGCTTTGGTCATAAGTGTAAGTGCAACTTGAGATACAAAGTTCTCATCTTAAACCAAGGGTAGTCTACACAAAGTAGAACACTATCAAATAGCATAACAATGTTCATGATAAATGAATAAGTTCATGATGAAGGAATAAGTGAATTCTTAGATTTGAATTCATACCTTAAAAACTCAAGTAAAGTAATAATTGTGCCCCCCTTCGAAGAGAGGGGGAATATTGCTTTGCACTTAACTTGTTGGTCTGTCCGTCAGTCCGTCCGTAATTTTTTTTGTCCAGAGCATATCTCAAAAAGTATGGTAGGTGCTAGAATCATAAAACTTCACAGGTGAATAGATCTCATTGAGGAGAAGTGCATTGCATAAGAACCATAACTCTACTCATCATATTTTTTTCAGTTATTTGTTGATTGACAAAGAAAAGGCTATTGACCTGCTTTTGGGGTGGGGGGGGGGGCAAAAATGTTTTACTAATCTCTGTTTCAAAGTATTATGAATTTTGTAATATACATTGTCTTCAACCATCATATGTTTGGACATATTTTTCATGGATTCTATGCCGTTTTCACAATTTCAGGATAATTCAGAAAAACAAGACAGTTTAGAGAAAGCCCTGAGAGACAAGAGAGCTGCAGAGGCTGAACTGGAAAGAGTAAGAATGGTGCCCTGTGTTCAGGATGACCAAACCATTCCATTTTATACCCTGCTTTGCACATAAACTTGTGTGCAAAGCAGGGTATGATTTGCAAACTGTTTGCACCGCTCTGTCATCTTGAATGCAGGGATTGATTTTTTCTGTAAAGTTTCTTTGCAAGGTATTCCCTTTTCATTATAGTTTAAACACCATATTTAAATGCTCACCCAAAGTCTGTCTTTCCTTTCATCTGTCCACAGCAAATCTACATAATCCTTGGTCCAAATTGTTATTACATTTTACATATGAGATCCTGATGATATTTTGCTGACACTTTCTTCCAGGTTTTGGATGCAAGGCTTTATCACAGAAAAGGAGATTTAATATAGAATTTCAAGTTTCATTCCAATCTCTCAAATCATCTCCAAACTTTCTTAAAAAATTTAATTTTAAATAATCAAATCAGATAGTTTCAAGGTCAAGGTCACAGTTTAAGGTAAAATGGTTGGAAAGAGCTTATCCAGAGCATACCTTATACAATGATGAACTAATATCAAAATGGCTTAGAATAGTTATTTTCCATCATGATAAGATATGCCATTTGAAAAGAAATTCGAGGGTTTGGTGCAAAACTGCATTTAGTGTCTATACACTGTATAGATGCTTAGTACAGACTTGCACTATACCCTCAAATTGTTGGATCGCTTCACTGGTGTAGGTCATATCTCTGGGTCAAATGTTAAGTTGGCTTCAAGGCAATGGTCACAGCTCTAGGACAAATGTTAAATTTGAGCTTTATCAGAGCATATCTCCTAAAACTATAGATGGACTTTTTTAGCTCGCCCGGGATGAAAGTCTCGGAAGAGCTATTGTCATACCCTCGGATGTCGGCGTCGGTGTCGGTGTCGGCGTCCGCATTAGGTTAAAGTTTTTTATTTCTATCAATATTTATCCTAGAGGCTTTATTTTTTTACAGAAACACTCATTAGGGCATAGGCTATCATTTGAGACCAACATCCATGTCCAAATGACCTTTAGACTGTGACCTTGACCCTTTCAAAAAAACTTTAACCAAAAACTTTAACCAAAAAAAAACTTTAACCTTGCTTATATTTTCTGTAAGCTTTAAACTGGAGGCATCATTACTTCATATGCACACTCATTAGGTGATAGGCTTTCACCATAGACAAAGGTCCTTGACAATTTGACCTTGACCTTGACCCTTTGTGGACTTAGAAAAACTTTAACCAAAAAACTTTAACCAAAAACTTTAACCTTGCATATATTTTTTTAATGCTCTAACCTAGGGACATCAAAGCTTCATATATATACTCACCAGGTGATAGGCTTTCACCAGAGACCAAGGTCCTTCACAATTTGACCTTGACCTTTACCATTTGTGGACTTAGAAAAACTTAAACTGAAAACTTTAACCAAAAACTTTGACCTTGCTTATCATTTTCTGAATGCTTTAACCTAGGGACATCATTACTTTATATACATACTCATTAGATGATAGGCTTTTGTGAGAGATCAAGGTCCTTGATAATTTGACCTTGACCTTTTATGAACTTAAAAATACTTTAACTGAAATTCTTTTACCAAAAACTTTAACCTTGCTTATATTTTCTGAATGCTTTAACCTAGGGACATCATTACTTTATATACATACTCATTAGGTGATAGGCTTTTGTGAGAGATCAAGGTCCTTGATAATTTGACCTTGACCTTTTATGAACTTAAAAATACTTTAACTGAAATTCTTTTACCAAAAACTTTAACCTTGCTTATATTTTCTGAATGCTTTAACCTAGGGACATCATTACCTCATATACATAGTCACCAGATGAAAGGCTTTCACCAGAAACCAAGGGTCTTGACAATTTGACCTTGATCTTAACCTTTTATGGACTTGGAAAAACTTAAACTGAAAAACTTTAACCAAAAATTTAACCTTGCTTCTATTTTCTAAATGCTTTACTCAGGGGCATTATTACTTCATACACATACTCGTGACAAGCAGCTGTTTGGGCGAGCTACGTTGTCCGCGGACAACTCTTGTTATGACTTTTCATAGTAATTGTACACCTAGAGTAGGTGAGCCATTCAAAAAAAAAACTATATATCCAAGGCAAGATCAAGGCTCAAAGTCAAATGTTATTGTTATTCACTCATTGATTGGCAACTATTTCAGTGAATCAAGCAATTATCCTTTATGTATTTCCCTGTTTTCTAGATGTATAAAGATGGAGTTGCCCATATGACCAAGGAGAAAGGTGACTATGAGTTGATGAACAAACGGGCCATTGCTGCAGAGAGGGCCAGAGACGATGCTTATCAGCAAGTAGAGGCTCTGCAACATAAAGTAAAACAAGAGGAACTCAAGTAGGTTGATCAGGGCCCGAGGTTATAAAACTTTTCTCAGGCTCAATGGAGAATTTTCTCAAATTTTAAATTTAAATAATTGTATGAAAATAAAAGATGATATGAATAAGTTGTTATTCATAACAACTTATTAATATTATATTTTATTTGAATACCTTAAAATGAGTATTAAAACAGAATTACGGCTTTAATCTCAAATTGAAATGAATTATTTGAGCAAATTTTGAAATGAGAATGAGAAAAGCTTTATAGCCTTGGGCCCAGAAATTTTATGTGTTCACGTTTGGAGAAACAGAGCGTTGGCATACTTAAATGGACCTTGTGATAAGATCCTAATGAAGTACATTTTTCACAATTAAATGATATTCTATCAATAGCAGAGAGCTTCTCCAGACATATATAGAGGATAATCGTTTGTTTCAGTGTAAGATCGATTTATATTTCATTGAGTGAACAACAAGAGCTATATTTTTCACGAGTGGCGGAGCCACGAGTGGAAATATAGCTTCTGTTGTTCACGAATGAAATATAAATCGATCTTACACGAAAAACAAACGATTATTCTATTTCTTTAATGCAAAAATGAGACAAAATGTGAAATTTCTATGACATATTTTCATAAAGCGCGTCGTTTTGCGCGTGATTGCAATGCAACGTTCATTGTGACGTCATTTATTTCGCCCCGCACAGATGACGTCAGATAGGATGCAATGCAGAAAAGCAGGGTATAAGTTTTTGATAATTTCACTGCTTTTGCGGTGAGATTATCAAGTGATGATCTACCGTTATTTCTCGATAAACCATCGAAAAGCATTAAAGAAAATTATGTAATTTGTGACCTGTTGCCCATGCTATAGATATAACATTTAGCTCTGTTGTTTTCAGTGAAAACCTGAGGTATTGGTGGAGCTTTAGCGTTGTCGCAGTGCAAAAAAAAAAAATGACATTTTGTGATTTCTCTGGTTTTACAGAAGGCTTTCACTTGAAACTTGGCACACATGATCATTATCAAAAGAGTAACTTATACTATCAAGGGACATAATTATTGATGCTTTTTGTGTGAACAATCCCATTTTCAATTTAAATTTCTTTTTTATCTAATATCATGTACCCAACAGCCAAGTGTAGGGGCATGTAGGCAGTGCTCTTGTTTATTATTATCTCAGACAAATGGCCAGAATTTTCTTTTTAGTATATCAATGTTTTTAAAGTGTATTTTTGTTATCAGTGAAACTGTTTCAGTTCTTAATGCTATCTTATCAGAGTTCTCGAAAATATTTCTTGTGAAATTAAGAGAAAAGTGAATTCATGGATTTATGACATTAAAATTCTTAGTCATGTAGTATGAATATTTGAAGAAATTTAAATCAACACACTACAAAATAAGCTGTATGCTTAAAATTTGTTCATGGATATATGAAATTTTGGAAGGGTGGGTGGGAAATCAGCTTTTGATAGATGAAAGTCAATATTCCATTGTATTTTGATTGACAAGGCTGAAAGCATATTAAATCAAATTTAGTTTATTGTCCACCCACATATAGCATAGTTTGAGTTGCATGCATCTGGCAAGCATTTTCATTTGGTTATATGTATGTGCAGGGATTAGGAATTCCCATTCCCCACTTGTCCAACACAAGTTTCTACCTGTGAAGAATACATTTTCAATGCCACATGTCCGTTGACAAGTAAATACAGGTAAAATCTTGGAATTTACTAAATAGATAGAGGAGATAAATTAGCCTAATTTTTGTTGAGCCTACTTCAGGTGATTGAACCATAGTTGGCACAATAAGGCTCTTGTGGGTACTTTAGTGAATTCCTCCATCTGTCAATCTGTAAGTCCATCCGGTTTTGTGCTATTTGAAAGACATTTTCAGATGGCTCCAAGATCATAGCTAAATGTTTTCACAAAATTTATGTATTCTCTTTTATGAGAACAAGTTCATTGTGATCTTGTTCAAGAAGGAAATTATTATTTACTTGTCAAGGGACAAATGGAGAAAATGTATACTTTGGCACTTTCATTACAGTTCACAGCAGTTGAAAGAGCAGCTTGGGTCTCAGTTAAATGGTACAAGGGAACGATTGAGTCAGTTACAACAGGAGTTTGAGAATAGTACAGATGACAGAATTAGACTGTTAGATGAAATGGATGAACTCAAAAAGAGACTACAATCAGCACAGCAAGAAAAAGAGGCAGCTAATAGGAAATACCAGAAAGAGGTATTGAGGTGTCAATTTTATTTCTTGCCTCCATAGGTCAACATTCTATTTCATAGTTGCATACTATTAGAAATGCAACATTCTTACAGTTATATTTTAAACACTATTAAAGTTATTTTGAATCAAATGATAACTTGTAAGTAGCCATTGAATTTATTGATAATTTAAGGATCCTGAAATCAACTTACCTACGGTTAGTGCAACAGGACCATTGCTATGCCATTTAAGTTTCAAGTGTCAACAAGAGGACCCTGAGGGCCCTAAATCGCTCACCTGATATTTCAAGTAAATTATCATTAAGACTCCATTTCCTATGATATGGCATGAACCTTCCCATTTTCTATAGAGTTCATTCTTGTGACCTGGCAAACATTTTGATCAAGTTTCATGAAGATTGAACTTTATTTGTGGCATTTGGAGCTCTTACGAAAAAATTGTCATTAAGGCCCCTTTTCCCGTGATATGGCATGTACACTTCCCATTTTTCAAATGAGTTCATCCTCATGACCTAACAAACATTCTGACAAAGTTTCATGATGATTGGACCATATTTGTGGCTTCTAGAGAGTAAACAAAAAAATTGTCATTAAGACGCCTTTTCCTGTGAAATGGCACGGATCCTTCCCATTTTCAATAGACTTCATCCTCATGACCTAACAAACATTCTGACCAAGTTTCATGAAGATTGGACCATATTTGTGGCTTCTAGAGTGAAAACAAGAAATTTGTCAGTAAGGCCCCTTTTCCCATGATATGGTGCGGATCCTTTCCATTTGAGCAATTTTCATAAGGGACCACCCAAGGAATATTTCTGCTAAGTTTGGTTGATTTTGACCCATAAGTTTAGGAGGAGATGTCGTTTAAAGATATTGTTGACAAAATTGTCATTAAGGCGCCTTTTTCTGTGAAATGGCACGGATCCTTCCCATTTTCAATAGACTTCATCCTCATGACCTAACAAACATTCTGACCAAGTTTCATGAAGATTGGACCATATTTGTGGCTTCTAGAGTGAAAACAAGAAATTTGTCAGTAAGGCCCCTTTTCCCGTGATATGGCACGGATCCTTTCCATTTGAGCAATTTTCATAAGGGACCACCCAAGGAATATTTCTGCCAAGTTTGGTTGATTTTGACCCATAAGTTTAGGAGGAGATGTCGTTTAAAGATATTGTTGACAAAATTGTCATTAAGGCGCCTTTTCCTGTGAAATTGCACAGATCCTTCCCATTTTCAATAGACTTCATCCTCATGACCTAACAAACATTCTGACCAAGTTTCATGAAGATTGGACCATATTTGTGGCTTCTAGAGTGAAAACAAGAAATTTGTCATTAAGGCCCCTTTTCCTGTGATATGGCACGGATCCTTTCCATTTGAGCAATTTTCATAAGGGACCACCCAAGGAATATTTCTGCTAAGTTTGGTTGATTTTGACCCATAAGTTTAGGAGGAGATGTCGTTTAAAGAAAAAGTTGACGCCGTGACGGACAGACGGACAGATGGACAGACGGACGCCGGACAACGATCGATCACAATAGCTCCCTTGAGCACTTCGTGCTCAGGTGAGCTAATAATTTAATTTTAGTTGTAATCATCAATATTGTAAGCTATGATTGGTTTAAAAGTTGGTTTTATTCCGGAATGCAAACAATTTTGAGTATGCAGTTGTTTTGTAAGCTTCTGCAAAAAGTAGTCCCATAAGAAATCTGTTTCTTAACTGACAAATCTTAACATTTTTGCTTCATGATATTGAATTATAAGATATGAAGATAATATTTGTTGATTTCATTGAGGTATGAAACTGAAAACCTAATCACACTCATGTATGAATCAGCTTCGCATATTCATACAGTGTGATTAGATTTTCAGTTTTATACCTCAATGAAATAAACAAATACTCTCTTCATATATTAAATCAATTTTTCAAGTGACATCAGTGATATGCAAAGACAGTCTAAAAGATGTTTCAAAAATTGATCTGTCATTATTTCAAATTCAGATTACAATATTTGAACAAGACAACAGTATGAAGATCAGGGAATATGAAGTGAAACTACAATCAACAGAAGATGTCAATAGACACACTCAGTCGGAGTTACGGAAACTCTTATCAGGGCAACAACGAATGTGTGCAAAGTAAGAAAATAGAAAACAGTTAGGCATTTAGTACCTCACGTTACAAAGGGTTTAGGAAGGTTCATACTAGAAAATATCTTTACTGTTTTTAATACAAGAATGAAATTAATGGAAGTACTAGTGAAGACAAATACAATTTGATAAAGGAGAAATTGCTATTTAACATTGATTGTGGAATTAGTCCTCAATAAGTCAAAACAAATGACTATGGAAGGATGAAGATAAAAATGAAATACAAATTATAACACAATGACATATCTGAAATTAGTTTTTTTTAAATTTGTAAAATTATTGAAAGAATAATGTTATTGATGTTGGGAGAATTTCACAGAAAGCGAGTCGTCATTTAGCAAGTGGGTTAAATGAGGTCATAAGAATCAATGTTTGCCATGAAGATAAGGTTGAGTAAAACATTGGTGGAGCTAACTGTGTAAACAGTTAAAACACATGACATATGAATTCTATTGCGACTAAAGTTTTACGTAATTCCTTCTTATTTCATGTTTGGGTTAACACCATCATGTTATAATAACACATCTTGCTGTGACTTGAAGTTGTCATTATAATTATCATTCTATCATTGCAGATGGAAGGAAGAATGCCATAATGTTGCACAGAAATATGAAATCAAAATGAATGAATTAAGAGGAGAAATGACACAATTGAAGAAAAGACATAATGAAGTTACAAAATTACTGAAAGATAGTCAGGAAAAAACACTGCAGGTAATCAAACGTTCTTATTATCCACTCCTCACACAAATAAAGGGGAGCTTACTGCCCCAGGATACAAAAAACATTTACAAACAAAATTGAAAATTATCCTGCTTTGCATGAGCACATACATGCAAATGCGTTGTTTTTTTTCTAAAATGTTTCACCAACATTTTCATCCTGAATTCAGATGGTTTCACTTTGTTCAACTATTTATCTTTCTGTCCATAGTTTATTTGTTTCTATCTTCTTACTGAAAAGTCAATTTATTTTACAGAAAGTGTTTACCCTCAATCTAAATTTAAGATTAGAATTTTATTTTATTTAAAAATAATTCAATTCTGCATGTGTTCATCAAGATTTGTGCAATCTGATTGACTTAAAAATCTGTCTCATTACTCTATAAAAACAATTAACTTTACACAACTTTTTTGTAAGCTTCCACAGAAAGCTTTCACACTCATGTATGAATCTGTTTCGCGTATTCATTCAGTGTGATTATGTGTTTAGTTTCATACCTCAATGAAATCAAAAAATAATTTCTTCATCTCTTAATTGTTTGTATCAACTTAAAATCTAATTTTCTCACATAGCTACCCTGATTTGCTATTCATAACCTTTATAAAGTTTCCAGAGCTTATGTTTGACCAGAGATTTGACCCTAAAAAAGCTGAAAACATGATATTTTGACCCCTTAAATTTTTTTGTTAGGGATTATTTTGTCTCTATAAATGTTTAGTATTGCATATTGATACTGCTGCAAATTATAAATGTATTTAAACTAGTTGTCTCCTTTAAAAGTATTAGGAAGCCATCTTTAGGTGCTCCAGCTGAAAATTTGCTATTGGGAGACCACTATGACTGTCCTGCATAGCTTCTATGGTTTAAATACAATGCCTGACATGTGTGTCAGGGAAGATCTTTGGCTCAGTGGTCAGGGCATTGGACTTATAAACCAATTATTTCTATATTTCTATCCTGCGTGGGTTTGACACTGGCTTGTGCACTATTTGTTTGTAAGAGTTATAAACCCAATTCAGACAAAATTCAAACAATCATACCTTAAAAGAGATTTCATAGGAAGCTCTTGAAAAGATAAAAACTTATTTATTATTTGCTCTTTATTGTTTTGACTCCTTCAACAGTACAGATTTCATATGAAGCTCTTAAAAAGATACAGAGGGGACAAGTACTAAAGATATTTACCAGCATCTTCGTAATACTTACTTGTTATTTGCTCATGTTATTGTTTTGACCCCTTCATCAGTAAATATTTTATATGAAGATCTTAAAGAGATATAGAGGGGTCAAGTACTAAAGAAATTGACCAGCATCTTCCAAAAATACTTACTTATAATTTGCTCATGTTATTGTTTTGACCCCTTCAAAAGTAGTCTTGACCCCTAAAATTTCAAAGTCAATGGGTTAAGTTAGCGGACCCATAATCGTTCTGCAATTTATCCAAGGTGTTGAACTTAAACAGTGTTAATCAAGGTTTTCTAATGATTTCATCAACATTGTTAAATGTCATGAGTTTCGGAAAAGTTGCATAACTATTTTGGGTCCACTACCTTAATGACTCCCGAATTTAAAATGCAGGCACAAGCCCTGAAGTTCGTTCCTTACTTTTGAACATTGTTTGTTTATTTTAAGGCTGAGAAGATGATACAAGAATACACAAGAAATATACAGAGAATGGAACAGAGAATGAGGGACTCGGAAATGAGAGCTGTAGATGCTGCAAAACAGGTAGGAGGGGAAGTCCTTGATCTGATTGACAATAGTTGAGGACAAATGTAGCCTGATGCTGCAAAACAGGTAGGGGGAAGTCCTTGATCTGATTGACAATAGTTGAGGACAAATGTAGCCTGATGCTGGGAAATAGGTAGGGGAAATCCTTGATCTGATTGACAATAGTTGCAGTCAAATGTAGCCAGATGCTGCAAAACAGGTAGGGGGAAATTCTTGATCTGGTTGACATTATTTGAGGACAAATGTAGCCAGATGCTGCAAAACAGGTAGGGGGAAATTCTTGATCTGGTTGACATTATTTGAGGACAAATGTAGCTAGATGCTGCAAAACAGGTAGTGTGAAATCCTTGAACTGATTCACAACAGTTGCAGACAAATTTAGCCTTAAAACAATTTGATGGCTCAGCATGAAACAGTTGTAACTCCCTACAAACATATAGGGAGTTACAACCATTTTCAGCTTTTAATCAAATTATGCCCTCTCTTGCTAGAAATTTCTCTCATCATTCTGCATGTAGTTGGTAGCACTTCAGACTGCTAATCTTCAAAAATTGGGCCATAGGTTCGATCCCCCTTGGCAGCACATTGTTTCTGACATATGTCTCCAACGATGGGTTGATAATCATAAACCAAAGTCAGATGGCAGCTGGAGGCTAGGATATGATGTTAAGGTTGTATTGGTGCTAGAAATACCAGAAATCCATAGTCGGATGTTCAATAGGCCTGGAAAAATAACTTGTTAAATGAAGTATTAAGCTCCATTCAAACAAACAAGAGCATGTATTTTCAACCTTTCTGCATCCCCCTCTGTATTTGATTGTCTTTCCTTTAATAAGATCAGGACATAATGTTAACTTTCACAGGATGATTGTAGGGTCATCAGAAAGGTTTCTTTTAAAAGTTTGGCTAATCTGTCAGAAAACAATGGAAAAAGGGCCGTATGGATTTTCACACCAAACATTCTCTTTTAGGCAATAAAGACCAGAAATATCTATGAAATAACTAAAAGCTTTCTCAGGATGATTGTAGGGTCATAAGGAGTGATCCTTTTGAAAATGTATCTGATCCATCAGAAACCACAAGAGAAGGGGCCTTATCAGTTTTTGCTAAAAAATTGAAGAGAAGAAAGGTGGTTTGTTATTGTCACTTAACATACAGTAATTTTTCTCCTTAAAGCAAGTTTCTGAAATATCAGATTAAAATTAGGAATAACTTGATATTCAGGAGGGGGTCTCAGGCCCTTGTTGGCCTCTTGTTTCATTATAAAAATAGAATAACCGTTTGTTTTTCAGAAAGATTGATTTATATTTTGTTTAGTGAACAACAAAAGTATATATCTTTTGTTGTTCACTCAATGAAATGTTGATCGATCTTACACCGAAACAAACAATTACCGGGGGTATTGTCTATGTCTTTATATAAGTACTGCCTCAAAGTTCCTTTAGAGGGTCAGAGAATATGTTGGTTGCCCTGTGTGGCCATTTTAGTACCTTACACATTGCTGAATTTGTTAGAAATGTCAGGCACATGCTCATTTCATATTTGACCATCTGTCTTTCTTTTGGCTTAAAGTTATATGAAATAATATAGCTTAAAGATATTAACAAGGTTATGGTTATCGGGTAGGCTCAAGACAACCTTTTATACTGTACTTATAAGAATTTACCACCATGAACACAATTGTTTTTACATGCATATCTTGTCTCTTTTACCTTAGATAATATACTTGTTAATCTAATACGAAACAATCAATAGTTTTCATAGTTCAGTAACATATCTTGCAAATGTCCATTATTTTGTGTACATGTTCAATTTTAAACAAAACATTTAAAGGCAATTGGACAATCCAACGAAATCTTCCAGTTTAATGCAGTAACTTGAATTTATCATATTTTCTAATTGCATTTAAAGTTATCAAGACAAGCCATAAGGGAAAAACAGATAGACAGTGAGAGGAGAAGTTTAGCTCAGGAATTAAAAAGAAGTACACTAGAAGCTTCAACCAGATCTAATAGGTGAGAAGTAATCATGGTTTATACAGATATTTTGCAATATCTTCCCTATTGCTGAATGTATTGATTTTGATGTTGGAAACTTTAGAAGTCACAATTTAAAGAGTTATCTACACTATTAGAGCAGTAATTCAAAGGCTTTTTCCAAGTTCTTTTGGAAAAGGCCCCCTGTTAATCATTTGGGAAAAACTCAAATTGCAATACATGTATTGGGATTTAATGTATTGGGATTTTTCCAAGTAACACTGTTTGGATTAGTTCTATTAGTGCTATTAATATCAATTTTCTTTAAAAAAACACATCTCTTCCTACAATTTTTACAGTGAACAAAACACATTTTTATACTATCAAGTTACAAATACTACAGAAATAAGTTGACAGGTTAATTCTATGTCACTGAATTGGGTATTTTTCTCATAAGTGGGAAGAGGAATTTTGGGGCCGTTTCAATGGGGAATGTGGCCTTTATTGGGACCCTGAGAATTAGCAGAAAAAGCTCTGAGTTCTTAGTACTCTGAATAGGGATGATACCACTGGTGAAATAACTTTGCTCTCTATTGGTATTATTTCGATAATCACATTCATGACTATCGCAGTAATTTTACTAGAATATGATTAAATAATGGATAGAACACCAAGGGCGTAACTACCAGTACGCTCATTACACATGTGCGTAATACAAAGAGATCCTCTTTCAGAAATATTGCTGATGAATGTGATCAAAGCATCGTAACCACAGCTTATTCAAGCTGTAGTAAGGATGTTTTGATTATTCACTAACGCCCAAATCATAAAAAAGAGGCAGCGGGTGGAGGGTATTTATCTTTTGTTTCATTTTACTTATTGCCTTTATCCTACATGTTCTTTGGTGGCCTTCTGAGTATGTATAAATTTCAAAATCCTAGTTACGCCTATGAACCCACTTAAGCCAAAATCAAATCATAGGTGGTCATTTGATGCTAGCATAGTCTTTAATAACATTAATGTCAAACACTTTATGGAAATCGAAGTGTAACAGACTGAGTGCAAATTAGTTCATAAAGACTTGTTATAGAGTCTTTCACTTACAATTACGTGAAGAGAATATTGTGGAAATTATTGAAATTGATTACAGTAATTTCTCCATTTTCTGCATGTTTTTCCAAATCTGTCTATCTTGGAACTTTTGTTGAATAAAAATTTATTATTAAGTATAAATATACATGAAACACATTTAACAAAGGCTAATTTCATTTCAGAGGTCAGCCAGATGACTTACTTATATCTGATCTAGCTGTCAGTCAGAAATCACTGAATGGATCTGTACGTAGGAAAGGAGAAATTGATGACTTTTTACAAGACAGATGACCAATGAAATAGTGTGACTTATAGCATTAACATTTTCATTCTTTACAACTACTGGAAATCTTGTATTACACACCCATTTAAGTGACCACTAAAAATGATGGCTGGAAAGAATGGTTGCTTCATGTTATTTTGTGATAAATGAATAGGCTTATTCAAATCAAATCAAATATGAAGATTATCTTAAATTCTCATTCAAACCCATTTACTCATTAGAATCGTTTAAGAAAGAATAGCAATCCAAGATAGACTTCAGAAATTATGACTAGTATAAATGGTTGAAATGAATATGTGACCTGTCTCGCAAATAGGGAGCATCTGGGAACTCCGTAAAATAGATATTTCAAGAAGAGATTGGTTCTGGAACAGGTCAACAAGAGGTCCCATTTAGAAATTTTAGATTCAGAAAATTAGAAAAGTGAGAAAAGTTTCAACCTTGTCAGTCTGCTCAGTCTAACTAGGGTAGACACTTTATGCACTACCCAAATGGCCCCTTTTTCGCATGACTGGTCACATATTCTTACCAGCTTTTCCCTTTTTGGTCCATCCAAGACAACTATAATAGAGCCTGTGCATAACATTTCCTACAATTTCAAAAGTATGCAAAGCAACGACTCTGGCCAGTCTATGCATCCGCACAGGCTGACCAGAGTCTACACTATGCTATATTTTGATAAATATGATCTGAAAGTACAGTTAGGCAATCTGTTAATAATACTTTCTGACTCTTGGGGTCCTTAATGTTTGCTCCTCATGCACTTGTCAAATTGTTGGAAATATGGCGCACAGACTCAATTAGAAAGTTTATATTGAGGGATCAGTGCTACGCTATTGTAAGTACCTTTATATTTTTAGGCACTTACAATAGTGTTTTGCTGACCCCTCAATAATGTTGAATGTGTTTCAATTTGTAAAAGTCAAATTATTAAGTTCATATTGAGGGATCAGTGCAACGCTATTGCAAGTCCCTATTTATTTTTAGGCACTTACAATAGTATTTTGCTGACCCCTCAATAATGTTGAATGTGTTTCAATTTAAAAATGTCTAAAATCAATTTTTAAGGTCATTGTTGACACATGTATTTGACTCTATCAGCATTAATTTTACACAAACAAGATTAAAGATCCATTTGCATGTTTTGTATAGCTCCTGGAGCATTTTTAGCTTGGCTGTATTCGGAGAAAACCCAAGGTATTTCTATAGCCTTGAAAACTCATTTGAAAACTTTGACATTTTGTGATATCTCTACTGAAGGCATTTACTTGAAACTTGGCACACATGTTCACCATCAAAAGAGCAACATATACTATCAAGGGGCATAACTCTTGATGCATATTGTGCAAGTTATTTCTCTTTTTCGACAGTTTTTTCACCTTTATCATATGAATGATCTATTGCCATCAAGGTACTATAGGCTGTGATATTTCTGGGCGTTGTTATTTTCCTGTTTATACATGTAGTGAGTCAATATTTATTGTATTTGTATTATTTCGATTTAGCTTTGATCTGCTCTTCGTTCCAGATAATAAAACACGTCAAACTTTTTGCCAATTATACACTGCTTTGCCTGCAAATGTATGTGCAAAGCAGGGTATTAGTTACAAGTAGTTTGTCATGTTTTATAATATTGTATGCAGAACTGATTGATATTTTCCTTCAAGTTTTACTGTATCTGATAATACTGATATATTAACATAATTGTCTAATTTTTTTCATTTTGATTGAATTAATAATGATGAAAAACAGAAGTTAAAAAACAAAAGTTGATATATAGATCAGACTAAACATTCTGGAATTATTTTGTAAAACATATTTCAATATCAACAGGAAAATTGCCTCAATGAAAAGAGTTGACAATTTGAAAATTTCTATTAGATCTTTTTTTTTATATGAACCGTCAGGCAAAAAGGGGCCATCTCAAAATTGTGTAAAATGAAATAATGAAGCAAGATTTGTTCCAGTAGATGTTGAGCTGTTCTCACATTTCAAAAATTCTGATACAGGAAAGTAGATCAATCATTCTGGATTCAGAAAATAAGCACAGTGTGAAGTTTTGACCCTAGTCAGCCTGGGCAATCCACACAGTCTGAAAAAGTTCGACATTTTACGCAGAACCCAGATGGTCCCTTTTTGCGTTACTGGTTACATAATATTGATTGTCAGCCATATTCTAAAAATTGTATCTAAATACAAAATTTTGAAAAAAGTTAAAATCTTCATTCTTAATTATCCCTTTGATAATAGGCAAGCTTCTCATGTCCTTAACCCATTATGTGAAGCCCATGAGGGAAAAAAGCTTAGGATATCATGTTGGACAACAAAGAAATTGCCTTTTGCAGGCAATTTCTTCTCATTGACCACAAGGTGAAGACAAGAGCACTGCACGCGGATACAACTCAGCTGCAAATACTGGATAATACAAATAATCGAAGTAAAAAAGGGGCATAACTCTTACGAAAATGTTTCCATAAAATATTTCCCTTGATGGCTCTTAACCCTTGTCATGCTGAACCCGGAATATTCCTGCTTTGGCAGGAGCTATAGACAATCATCAGCCTGCACATATGTGCAGTCTGCTGTTAGTCTACACCACCTGTTTCTCACTTTCAAACAAGAATTGACAATAGATTAGTTTTTTCAAATAAAAATTGACCTACAGTTGGTGCTTTCAGTGCCTTTTGCCCTTTGATTTTGATGAAAGTTTTTAGCCAAAATTTATTCAGCATGACGAGGGTTAAGATGACGAACACACATGCCAAGTTTCATGAAGATATTTTCAATTAAATCATAAATATGGAGGGTTTTGAAATATGGAAGGAACAAAACAGGGTTCAAAGGACTCCATAATTGGGATATAAGGGGTCCCTTTTTAAATTTTTGGCTTGGGAGTCCCTGTTTTGGCATCCAACTTGTTTTATATTAATTTAGAGCTATCTCCTGGTTAAAGGTAAAGAAAGTGTTTGATATATTATGGGACTCAACTTCAGGAAAGAATTGAAGACTGTCTTAAACTAGTCTTCAATTCCTTTCTGAATCTGATCCCCAGAGGGTCTTTGGCACTCATATCAGATAGTTTTGAGGGTCCTGGCTACTTATTTGAGAGTCTCAGACTCACAAAACCTGCGTCACTTAAAACCCTGGATATGACCAAGGTTAAAGTTTGTCACGCTAACAGCAACACCAACACAAACAATAACTAGAAAGCCATGAATGGCTTGTGCTGCTCCACAGGCTTGAAATTCTTGTAAAAGCAAATAAAAGTTTTGCCTAGATTTTTAGATATTTTTGGTTCTACTGATGTTGAAAATGATTTTCAAAGTTTCAACTATATAACATATAGAGAAATGACCTCCGCCCATAAAGGACATATTTTTCATCCAATCAAAATAATTTTTGGCTGCATGATAATGGGTCATCCAAAGATCATACCAAAAATGTTTGTTTGAAATCCATCAATTACATTCTGAGAAAATGATTTTTAAAATTTCCAAATATAACATATTGAGAAATGACCTCCGCCCATAAAATATATATTTTTCTTCTAATCACAATAATTTTTGGTAGACTGATAAAGGGTCACTCAGGGAATATTTCAGTGAAATTTGGATGATATCCATCGATTACATTCTGAGAAAATGATTTTCAAAGTTTCCACTATACATATAGAGAAATGACCTCTGCCCTTAAAATACATATTTTTCATCCGATCACAATTATTTTTGGAAGACTGATAAGGGTCACTCAAGGATCATTCAAAAAAATTTAGTTGATATCCATTACTTAGATTCTGAGAAAATGATTTTGAAAGTTTCCACTATATAACATATAGAGAAATGACCTGCGCCAATAAAATACATATTTTTCATCAGATCACAATAATTTTTATACGCCCGTCGAAGACGGGACATATTATGGGATCACCCGTGACGTCCAGCGTCCGGTGTCCGGGCGTCCGGCGGCGTCCACTTCTTTGTCCGGAGCATAACTCTGTCATTTGAAGTCCGATGGACTTCAAACTTGGCAATTGTATTCTTCTCATCATTACGGAGTGCAGTGCACAAGAACCATAACTCTACCTGGTCTATTTTTTGAGTTATTGCCCTTTGTTGTTTTTCATACTAGAATCTTGTCCAGAGTATATCTCTAAAAGTATAAAAGCTAGGATCATGAAACTTCATGGGTGTATATATTTCACCAAGGGGGAGTGCAGTGCACAAGAACCACAACTCTACCTGACCTATTTTTTGAGTTATTGCCCTTTGTTTTTTTTCAGACTTGAATCTTGTCCGGAGTATATCTCTAAAAGTATAATAGCTAGAATCATGAAACTTCATGGGTGTATAGATCTCATCAAGTGGGAGTGCAGTGCACAAGAACCATAACTCTACCTGACCTATTTTTTGAGTTATTGCCCTTTGTTATTTTTTCAGACTTGAATCTTTTCCGGAGTATATCTCTAAAAGTATAATAGCTAGGATCATGAAACTTCATGGGTGTATAGATCTCATCAAGGGGGAGTGCAGTGCACAAGAACCATAACTCTACCTGGCCTATTTTATGAGTTATTGCCCTTTGTTGTTTTTCATACTAGAATCTTGTCCGGAGTATATCTCTAAAAGTATAATAGCTAGGATCATGAAACTTCATGGGTGTATAGATCTCACCGAGGGGGAGTGCAGTGCACAAGAACCATAACTCTACCTGGCCTATTTTTTGAGTTATTGCCCTTTGTTATTTTTTCAGACTTGAATCTTGTCCGGAGTATATCTCTAAAAGTATAATAGCTAGGATCATGAAACTTCATGGGTGTATAGATCTCATCAAGGGGGAGTGCAGTGCACAAGAACCATAACTCTACCTGGCCTATTTTTTGAGTTATTGCCCTTTGTTGTTTTTCATACTAGAATCTTGTCCGGAGTATATCTCTAAAAGTATAATAGCTAGGATCATGAAACTTCATGGGTGTATAGATCTCACCGAGGGGGAGTGCAGTGCACAAGAACCATAAATCTACCTGGCCTATTTTTTGAGTTATTGCCCTTTGTTGTTTTTCAGACTTGAATCTTGTCCGGAGTATATCTCTTAAAGTATAATAGCTAGGATCATGAAACTTCATGGGTGTATAGATCTCAACAAGGGGGAGTGCAGTGCACAAGAACCATAACTCTTCCTGGCCTATTCATTTAGTAATTTCCCTTTCCTGTCTTTCATACTTGAATCTTGTCCGGAGTATATCTCTAAAAGTGTAATAGCTAGGATCATGAAACTGCATGGGTGTATAGATCTCACCGAGGGGGAGTGCAGTGCACAAGAACCATAGCTCTACATGGCTTATTCTTTGAGTTATTGCCCTTTGTTGTTTTCAGACTTGAATCTTGTCCGGAGTATATCTCTTAAAGTATAATAGCTAGGATCATGAAACTTCATGGGTGTATAGATCTCACCAAGGGGGAGTGCAGTGTACAAGAACCATAACCCATTGTTATTGCCCATTGTTGTTTTTCATACTAGAATCATATCCGGAGTATATCTCTAAAAGTATAACAGCTAGGATCATGAAACTTCATGGGTGCAAAAAATATTCATTCAAAATAACCTCAGTTCTATTCAAACCCCCGTCTAATACTAAGCAGTGTGACGGGCGTATCTTGTGACAATTTGGCACCTTGTTTGTAGACTGATAAAGTGTCACCCAAGGATCATTCATGTAAAATTTTAGTGGTATCCATCAAATAGAATCTGAAAAAACTCACTTTTTACCATATTTTGGAAATTAGCCACACCCATAAAATCCATGTTTTTCATTAGATCAAAATTTCTTGAACAACTTTGAAAGAGGGTCACCCAAGGATCATTCCTGTGAAGTTTGGTTGAAATTCATCCAGTAGTTTCTGAGGAGAAGATTTTTAAAGAAAAAATTTACGACCGGACGCACGGACGGACAGACGCATGGCGGACACAACGCCATGACAATAGCCCAGTGGCTTTCAGCCAGTGGAGCTAAAAACACCTAGCTGTAAAATGCAAGACAAAAAAAATTTGAAATTTCATCAAATGTAATTTTTTTTTCTACTGCTTCTTTATTTGTTTGTATGTTTGAATGGGGTTTTACGCCTCTTTCGACAATCTTTCATCTACAATTCATGGCTGGAGCACCTGACAATGGATTTCTGATATTTCTCAATATTACTACCATTACATCTTTTCCTAGTTTCCAGCTGCTATCCCACATTTGTCTGATTTATAGACCCATGGTGAGAGACAAATAGTTTTAAAGAACGAGTGCCTTTGTTGGGGATCGAACCCAGGACCTCTTGAATGACAGTCTGACACGCTACAAACAGCTCTTTGACGACAGATGTGCCCGTCAACTGATACATAAGAACATACCTTGTTATACCTCAGGGCTCGTGTTTGACCCTTAAACAAGGGTTTTGACCCCCAGAAATATGAAAATATCCTAATTTGAACCCTAGAAATTTCTCCCAAGGGGGTCATTTTGACCCCCTTGAGAGGAATTACTAAAGGTCAAAACATGTTTTTTCTCAAATTTCTTTTTTAAAGTTCTACATCTTAATTACTTGTTTCATACCATTACAAGAAACAGTTACACTGACTCTTAAATATGTAAAATTCTACTAATGATTTGCTTTTTCTGTCGTTTTGACCCCTTTAAATTCAGATTTGACCCCCAGAATTTCTTAAGTCAATGACTCCCCAATATCAAACACTAACACGAGCCCTGAGCCTGTCTAGAGTTCTAGACAGAGGGAACTCTTGATCACTTGGGAACCTTCAGTAGTTCCATCAAACAGACCTCAGGAATAATACAGGCACAGACATGAAAGCGTTTGAAAGTTTTGAACATGGATTTTCTGATGTTAAATCATAAATGTGCCTGGGCATGACATTTCCAAGAATTCGAAATGTGCATGAGGTGCAAACATTGAGTAGTGTAGACAGTTACCTACTGTAAATGTAATTTTACCTGATGGTGAACAAGTATTTTGAGACCTTATCTATCTACTAAACACATAGTGAAGATTCGAGAACATGCGAATGCACAGGCTGGTCAGGGTTTTTGCTATGTAGATATATGAAATTATTGGAAATCTCACGCACAGGCCCAAAATGTTCCTGATGAAGTTAACTTTGGGTATAACAAAATTTAATGCAGCAGGACAAGGGATCAATGTTGTTTGGACAAGGTTAAAGTCAATAATTAGAAAACTGCGACAATTTTGCCCTTACCAATGAATAGAAAAAACATTGAAAGTAAATATTTTTTATTACAAGACTAGTGTAACAATCAAATTGAAAACAATTATATAATTTCTAAATGTGACCCATTACAGAAAAAGATACCATCAGGGAAATATACAAATTTCTTAAATGCTTTTTGATGGTTTATCGAGAAATAACGGTAGATTGTCACCTGATAATCTCACCGCAAAAGCAGTGAAATTGTCAAAATTTTATACCCTGCTTTTGTGCATTTCTCCCTATCTGACTTCATTTATGCGGGGCGAAATAAGTGACGTCACAATGAACGTTGCATAGCAATCACATGCAAAATGAAGCGCTTTATGAAAATATGTACTAGAAATTTCACATTTTGTCTCATTTTTGCATTAAAGAAATAGAATAATTGTTTGTTTTTCGAGTAAGATCAATTAATATTTCATTTCTTGAATAACTAAAGCTATATTTTCACTCGTGGCTCTGCCACTTGTGAATATAGCTTTTGTTGTTCACTCAATGAAATTTTAATCGATCTTATACAGAAACAAATGATTATCCTCTATATAAATATTTGAAAAAGAGATTGGTTCTAGTAAAGGTCAACCTGTGGTCACATCCCTAACATTCCCTCACATGGAGAGAGATTGATCATTTTATATTCAGAAAACAGGCAAAGTACAATGTTGTATAAATGGATGAATGCTTTGTATGAAACAGACTATATACTTTAACTAGCTAGTATATAAGCCACCCGCTCTTATTATTTTAGGTCATTCACATATAGTCAATAGATGTAGTTTTAGTTTGTTATATTGTTGATGTACATACATGTTTATAATTCATTAGAATATATTCCTGTATACACTATACTTGTGTTGGTACTTTACTTCGATATAAACAAAACATACGACATACAAAAGGCTTTGACCCTAATCAGGCTGCCCAATCCACACAGTCTGACTAGAGTAGACCGTTTATGCACAGCCTAGATAGTCCCTTTTGCACATGACACCCACAAATAGATAACATCCTGCCATTTGGCCAATATGTCACTTTTTTACATGAAATAATATAAATGTATAACTACATGTACATAACAATAAGGGTTAAGTACAAATGGAAAGGATATACAGGGTTGTGGAAATACAGAATTTCTCCACTTGTCACTGGAAAAATAAAGATGATTTTCTACTTGTCCCTGTTCAAAAATTATGTGTCATCAAAAAAGAAAATCAATCAATTTTAGAAAACATTTTTCTTCATTAAAAACATTGGGCCCCTTTTACTTAACTTCTTACGAAAAAAATGATTGTTAGTCAAAATCACAAATTGCACCTGGTGTTTACGCTCATCATTAGATTCTGGCATGCATCACCTCATCAAAATCGTCTTTAAAAGACTATTTCAATGAGATGATGCATGGCAAAATTCAATATTAGGTTAATACCGTAGAAGCAACTTTTAATTTTTGATTAACACGAACAATGATCGTAAGATGTTTAGTAAAACCGGCCCCTAGTCTACAAAGGAATAAAGTTTCAATAGAATCCAATGATAATTGATGACCTTATGAAATTCAATAAGGCCCCTTTTCCATGTTTCCTGAGGAATCGTCCCCATTTTCAAAAGTGACAATCCTTATCATAGGTGTAACTAGTATTTTGAAATATATACACACAGAAGGCAACAACATAGAATATATAGGATAAAGGCAATATGTGGACTGTGGCAGAAGATGTTTGTCCTCCGCCTGCCCCCCTTTTATAAGTGAATAATCAAAACATCGTAACTACAGCTTGATTATGCTGTAGTTTCGATGTTATGATCATGCATCCACATCATTTTTCGAAAGATGATGTATTACTATAACGCACTTGCATAATGTGTTTAATGGTAGCTTCGCCCTTGCTTATGACCCTACAATAATCCTCTGAAGAGAATCCGATAATATTTATGGGCACAAACAAGTTTGCATTAAGTGAAATTCCATAAGGCAACATTCATGTGGCTGAACTTCACCAAACTACAACGACTTACACAAGCTCAGGTGACAAGCTCTGGTAACAAGAAACATTATGTGAAAGTTTCATCGAGATCAGTTCATTAATGGAGAAGGAGTTAGGTTCACAAGAAATTTGACATGGAGGCTCCTTTTTCCATGACGCTTCTGAATTTCTACAATATGTGGAAGGTCAGGTGACTAGGAACATTATGTGAAAGTTTCAACAATATCTGTCCATAAATGGAGGAGGAATTGCGTTCATTTAGACAAGAAGGCCCCTTTATCCATGGAAATTAAGCTGAAATTCACTTAATCACGATAATTTGCAAAAGGTCAGGTATTAAGCTCACGCGATATCCGCGATAGTGTACATAAACACTGGATCAATCCATGTTGTTGAAAATAATGTTGATGTTAATTAGTTGTCTTTATGATACTAAAAAACATACACTTGTTTATCGGAGTTGCGTAGTCGAGTGGATAAGGACCACAGAATATTGAGCAAGCGGACCGAGTTCGATCCTGCATCGCTACATAAAAGTGATAATTTTTTTCCAATTTATAATTAAATATCATTCTTTTGAAGTATGTTAAATGTTGTGCTGATTTTGAAAATGCTTCAATTGTCTGCACTATTTTTTAGTATTTTTTAGATTGAAAAGATATAAATATATGCTATATCAACTTTAACGTCGGGATGATTATAAAGCCGAGCTTACAAATACGCTGAAACTACGATTTGACAAATGGACGATTCAATATTTTAAAGATCGCACTCTTGTAAATTAAATGCAATTACCAAAACGATTTCAGACCAACGGCAATTGTTTCATAATTCGATGTTTTATCGCATAGAATTGAAATCGCTTTCTCCGAAATGTGGCATCCCGTATATTTAATCATACATGTATAATACTTGTCTAGAAAATAAAGAAATGCATAGAAAAGAAATTTATCAGCGTGTATTTGCTGGTCTAAAAAACGTAATTTTCTTGAAACAACAATAAGAAATCATTGCTGGTGCTGACAGGATAGGAACCGGGAGCGTTTAAGTAATAATCAGATAATAGTCTGGCATGCGTATCCACTGAGCCATCGCAGTCATTTACATACGTCATGGATTTTATTTCTATTATATCAGATTATTACAGGTAGTTTACATATTGGATAAGAAACCTGCACTACCTTGAGAATATATCGATTCAACCGTGTCAATAATAGCATTATCGCGCGCAATTTATAACTAGGATCATTTTGTGAAAGTTTCATCCAAACAGGTCCATGAAGGTACTGTTTTCCCTATTCATCATGTGGCTGAAATTCACCAAACCCCAACAATTTGCACAAGGTCAAGAGACAATGAAGATGTTGTGAAAGTTTCATCCAAATTGTTCCAAAATGGAAAAAAAGTTATGTTCATAAGATTGTAACAGATGCCAGACATTCTGACATCCTGCAAAATAGCACTTGGCTAATAGCAATAGGCTAATCATTTTGAGAGATGTTGCCAAAAGAAACTAGAACTGTCGCAGAGCGGACTAATACCCCCCACAAGCGCTTTGTCAGAATGCAAGTGCTATTTTGCAGGATGTGTTTGTAACTAATATTGAGGTCATATGTAGCATTTGCATGAAGTTGAGTCCAGAAATGAAAATTGAACAAAAATTGACTGTGACCTTGACCTTTGACCTATATGACCCAAAAACAATAGGGCACTTCCTTGGATCATTAGCAACATTTGCATTAAGTATCATGCTTGTAGGTCACTTAGTTCTCGAGTTAGAGTCCAGAAACGAAAATTGAACAAACTAGAACTGTCACAGAGCTGACTACACTACTGCGAAAGCGTCCCATTAAAATTACATTAAAAGACCATTAATGGCCCATGAAAACAAGGAAAACCATTAAAATGAGCCATTAGTCCTTGTAGAAAAATAATAATGGGTAACGCTTTTAGCCACTAAATGCTAACTAATGGCCATTCTTTCATGATTTGGCCATTAAAAAACCATGAAATGCAGATTAATATAATGGGCCGGCATAAAAGTATTGGCATTAAAAAAGTAATGGGCCATTACTTCTTGTTTTAGCATTATTCATGCCCATCAACTACTATTAATATTTTTTTCATGCCCATCAATCACCCATGAATGATGGCCATTAAATAAACAAAAAGGCCAAATAATGGCCATCATAAAGATTGCTAAAAGTCACTGGCATTAGAATAAATTATGACAATTAATCATGGCCATTAATATATCATTGAATCTGAATCAGACCATTCATGGGCATTAACTTTGATTGTAATAAGATCAAAGAAATACTGAATTTTTTTAAAGTTCTTTTATTTTGATTCATGCCCATTAACTACCATGAACATTTATTCATGCCCATCATTATCCACTGAAGATGGCCATTAAATACCAAATAGTAACAAATAATGGCCATTATAAAAATTCCTAAAAAACATTTGCTCTTTTAATTTTGAATCATGCCCATTAACTTCCATGAACATTTATTCATGCCAATCAATCAACCATTGAAGATGACAATTAAATACAAAACAGTAACAAACAAGTGCATGTGGTATTGCGATGCAATACAGGAGTCCCCCACCGGATAACAAAAAATCCTCTCTTATAATATATCTCCTACTTACTAGATCTATAACTGTAAAAGTTTAAAGTTGCTAGCACTTATAGTTTAGGAGATATGATCCGGACAAGAAAGTAAGACTAAAAACAACAAAGGGCAATAACTCAAAAAGTGGACATGGCAGAGTAACAGTTCTTGTATATGACACTTGTCCTCGATACGATCTATCAGTGTACAAAGTTTGAAGTTGCTAGCACTTATGGTTTAGGAGATATGATCCGGACAAAAATGTAAGGATAAAAACAACAAAGGGCAATAACTCAAAAAGTGGGTGTGGCAGAATAACAGTTCTTGTACATGACACTTGTCCTCAATAAGATCTATAAGTGTACAAAGTTTGAAGTTGCTAGCACTTATAGTTTAGGAGATATGATCCGGACAAGAATGTAAGGGTAAAGACAACAAAGGGCAATAACTCAAAAAGTGGGTGTGGCTGAGTTATGGATCTTAAACGTGACACTTCGCCTCAATGAGATCTATAAGTGTACAAAGTTTGAAGTTGCTAGCACACATAGTTTAGGAGATATGTTCCGGACAAGAATGTAAGGGTAAAAACAACAAAGGGCAATAACTCAAAAAGTTGGCATGGCAGAGTAACGGTTCTTCAACATGACACTTCTCCTCAATGAGATCTATAAGTGTACAAAGTTTGAAATTGCTAGCACTTATGGTTTAGGAGATATGATCTGGAAAAGAATGTAAGGGTAAAAACAACAAAGGGCAATAACTCAAAAAGTGGGTGTGGCAGAGTTATGGATCTTGAACATGACACTTTGCCTCAATGAGATCTATAAGTGTACCAAGTTTGAAGTTGCTGGCACTTATAGTTTAGGAGATATGTTCCGGACAAGAATGTAAGGGTAAAAACAAAAAAGGGCAATAACTCAAAAAGTGGGTGTGGCAGAGTAACGGTTCTTGAACATGACACTTCTCCTCAATTAGATCTATAAGTGTACAAAGTTTGAAGTTGCTAGCACATATAATTTAGGAGAAATGATCCGGACAAGAATGTAAGGGTAAAAACAACAAAGGGCAATAACTCAAAAAGTGGGTGTGGCGGAGTAATGGTTCTTGAACATGACACTTCTCCTCAATGAGATCTATAAGTGTTCAAAGTTTGAAGTTGCTAGCACACATAGTTTAGGAGATATTTTCCGGACAAGAATGTAAGGGTAAAAACAACAAAGGGCAATAACTCAAAAAAAAAGGCGTGGCGGAGTAATGGTTCTTGAACATGACAGTTCTCCTCAATGAGATCTATAAGTGTACCAAGTTTGAAGTTGCTAGCACATATGGTTTAGAAGATATAGCCCGGACAAAAGCGTGACGGACAGACGGACGGACGGACGGACAGACGGAATCGAGCAAACCTATAGTCCCCCAACCGGTAACCGGTGGGGGACTAATAATGGCCATTATAAAAAAAACTCATTGGCATGACAAAAATCTTGACCATCACTTATGGCCATTAATATAACATACAATTCTGAATCAGATAATCCATGATCATTAACTTTATTGAATGGGGATGAAAGGAATACAGAAAAGTTTTAACCTTTTTTTTTCTTTTTTTATTCATGCCCAGTTACTATCATGAACATTTATTAAAGGTTATCACCCATATAAATGACGATAATTAAATACCAAATATGATAAATAATAGCCATAATAAAAAAAAATCAAGTCATTAATTGGAAAAATTCTGAAAATTAATTCTGGCCATTCATATGCTGTTGAATTCTAAATCAGTTTATTCATGGCCCTTTACATTATTTGAAATGGGTATTAATTAATGAGAAATTAAATACAGAATTAAAGCTTTAACTACTTTCATTTTGATTCATGCCCATGACACAAACCATGAATAAGTCGTTATACAAAGTCATGGCCAAGAGTACCAGTCTAAAAGTGACCATGAATCCAGTCTATGGAAATCCAACATGGCTGCTGTTTTCAAACAAAATTTCCAGTTAAAATGTTTTTTGCCTTATTCTCTTGTACATTGGGAAGATTAGCAAGCAGAAGGTATGTAAAAAGCTGAAATTTGATTATTTTAAATAGAATCTTGTACTGTTGGACTTAAAACAATTGATTTACAAAATATAAGACAAATTTTAAATGAAGCCTTCGAATTTGCAAAAATTGAGAAAATAAGATTTTATTTTTTTTAAGAAATTAGCAATAAATCATTTGTGCAAATATACTCAAACCCCAATTAAACATTATTGCATCAATTTTATAGAAGAATTGTATGAATAAGATCTGTCAAGTTGTTTAATGTTTGTAGATTCATACTTATGAATTTTCAACCCTGGGAAACTAAAGATTACCAACATTGAAGGGGAAACAATAATGGGCATGATTTGTATTGATGGGCATTAAAATAATAGGCATAAAATTTTTCCACGGCCATCAGTTTTGGTCCATGACTGGTATTTTCTCCCCATTGTTTGGCCATTAGAAAATTAATGCCCATTTACAACATTTAATGGGTAAACTTTAATGGTCATTATTTGTCTATTAAAAAAAGTTAAGTACTTTTCCATGGCCATTACTTGGCAGATATTTTGACCATTAATTTGTCATTTTATTTTTAATGCCCATTACATTTATTTCAGGGTTTATGGATAATGGGCATGGTATAGCAGTGAAAATAAAATTCTTGCCCATTAATTTAAATTCATGCCCAGCACAATGTCGCTTTTAATGGCCACTGCCCATTAAAATGTGCCATGAAAAGTATTCATGGGTCATGAATTTAGCAATTATACAAATTCATGGCTACCATTAATATTAATAATGGCTACCATTAAAAAATCAATGCCCATCAATAACTCATTTTTGTAATGGTCATTATTTCCCCAGTAGTTACTCCTGAAAATCTAATGGTGTCCTTTCTCAATTTATGGCCATGAATGACTTCTTTAATGGCCATAACTCTCCCATTGAAATAATTTAATGTTAAATTCATGGCATCTTGATGGTTTATTAATGCCCAGCACAATGTCGCTTTTAATGGGTGAGGTTAATGGCTCAAGCCATGAATTTTTCATGGCTGATTCATGGTTGATCTTGCAGTAGTGCTAATACCCCCACAAGCGCTTTGTCAGAATGTTAGTGCTATTAGTGCAGGATGTGTTTGTAACTAATATTGAGGTCATACGTAGCATTTGCATGAAGTTTCATGATTCTAGGTCGCTTGGTTCTTGAGTTAAGAGTCCGGAAATGAAAATTGAACAAAAATTGACTGTGACCTTGACCTTTGACCTGTATGACCCAAAAACAATAGGGCACTTCCTTGGATCATAAGCAACATTTGCATAAAGTTTCATGCATGTAGGTAACTTGGTTCTCCTTGACCTTGACCTTCACTGATGACCTTGAACTTGGAACCAACAGAAAGGCCTTGTCACAGGCAATCATCATGTGGAATATGAAGGCCCTATCACTTACCAGTCAAAAGTTATCGTAATATGTCAGTTTTTGCATTTTTTCACAAGTTTGACCTTGAAAAATGACCTTGACCTTATTTGATGACCTTGAACTTGGAACCAACAGAAAGGCCTTGTCACAGGTAATGATCATGTGGAATATGAAAGCCCTATCGCTTACCATACAAAAGTTATCTCAAAATGTCAAAGTTTTCACATGAGGACGACAACGACGACAACACCAAGGCTAATGCAATACCTTGGGTTTTCTCTGAAAAAAGCTAAGCTAAAAAACTTAAATCAGAGTAAGAACAGTTAAGGATGAAATTAACCACATTCTGGAGTTGTTTCCAAACTTATTGAGGATTTTATTTTCAAGCTAGAATCATTCTCTTACCACTTATTTGTAGCTTACTGGCAACATTCCCAATTTATCGTGGCAAAGAATACTTTAGAAAAGGGGACAGGTCCTTTGCATAATGGATTTGGCAGAAAACTTAACAATAAGAAACCAAGATGAGTGTCAAAATTCATTTGGGAGCTCTCCATGTCACAATTCACCCTATTGTTTGCTATATTGTGGAAGAGGATGAAGCTAAATCGAAAAGGCTTGTTATGCATGAAATTGTGTATAGAGTTATACCCATTGATAGTATAAGTTGCTCTTTTGATAGACAAGAGCCGTCAGAGACAGATAATGCTCCCCGAATAAGGCATTGTCACAAAAAGAAGTATGCAATCAATGGAAAAGTTTGCTGTTGATTGCTTCTATAGGTTTTGGGATTTGCTAATGGGAAATGTGACCAATCAGGCGAAATTTTTAAACAGTTAAACAGTCAAGGGCATCTTAAATGCAACTAGAATATAAATTTCATCAAATTCTGAACGTAAAACCAGGAGAAATGAAAGAATAACTGTATTTTACAAGCATTGAGCCCCCTTTTTCCATGATATATTTTTTGTACAAAAATTTCAAATTGTTTATAGTAAAGGGCATCTGATATTTCCTTCTCAAATATGAAATTTCATAAAATTCTGACCATTAGATTGGGTAAAATTTGAGAACAAGAGGACCAAGATGGTCCTAGATCGCTCACCTGAGTCTCTTTGACCCCTGGGACATCACATTAATTAGATAGGCAGATGTCAAAAAGAAGATAATTGCCTAAGATCAATACCATGGAACATTTTCAGCTGACAGCAAGACAGATATGCCTTTTTGCTCTTTGATTCTATGTAAAAAGGGATGCACCCGGGTGGACCCCAAATGTGACCACAGGGTCTTGATATGAACAAACTTGAAAGAGGTCCATAAGATGATGCTACATACTAAATATGAAAGCTGTCTGCATTCTGGTTTCAGAGAAGAAGATTTTTGAAGGTTTTCCTATTTTCACCCATCATGCTCAGATGAGCTGAAGGGATGCGCCCGGTTAGAGCCCAAATATGATCTAAGGATCTTGATATGAACAAACTTGGTAGGGGCCCACTAGATGATGCTACATACCAAAAATGAAGGCAGTGTGTCCTCTGGTTTCGATTAAAGAAGATTTAAAAAGATTTTCGCTCTTTGATTCTATGTAAAAAGGGTTGCGCCCGGGTGGAGCCCAAATATGATCCTAGGGTCTTGATATGAACAAACTTGGTAGAGATCCACTAATTGCTACATACCAAATATGAAAAATGTCTGCCATCTGGTTTCATAGAAGAAGATTTTTGAAGATTTTCGTTTTTTTACCCTTCGTGCTCATAAGAGATAAAGGGATGCACCCATGCAAAGCCCAAATATGACCCAAGGGTCTTGTTATGAACAAACTTGGTAGAGGCCCACTAGGTGATGCTACATACCAAATATTAAAGCTGTCTGCCATCTGGTTTCAGAGAAGAAGGTTTTATAAAAATTTTCGCTCTTGATTCTATGTAAAAAGGGTTGGGCCCGGGCAAAGCCCAAGTATGACCCCAGGGTCTTGATATGAACAAACTTGGTAGAGGTCCACTAGATGATGCTACATACCAAATATGAAAGCTCTCTGACATCTGGTTTCAGAGAAGAAGATTTTTAAAGATTTTCATATTTTCACCCTTTTTGTTAAGGCTTAAGGGAAAGTTAAGGGTGGATTTCATTTATTTCAACAACTTTGGTAGAGCTTGACCCAAGGAACATCCCTGCCAAGTTTCATCAAGATTGGCCCACTGGTTTAGGAGGAGAAGATGTTTAAAGAAATTGTGGACGATGCACGACGCACGACGGACGACGCACGACTGACGACGGACATTCTACGATCCCAATAGCTCACCTTGAGCACTTTGTGCTCAGGTGAGCTAAAAACTGTTTTTTACCCCAAGTCCCCTTTCCCGTGACAAGGCCTCAAATCCAAAAACCGAGACAGATGCATCAACACTATATCAAAAGGAGTTCACATGGTAAGTTTCATTTGATTTGGCCCAAGGGTTATGGAGAAATGGCTGGGGATACACAGACAGACAGACGAAGCAGCCTCGGTCTACATTGCCCATTTTGCTGGACAGATGCTGAGTATCTATGGGAATCTGAATATAGAAATCCCAAGGGCAGCAAACTTTACATGGATCTGCTGACACCCAAAGTGTTCTCAGTAAGCTTGATTTTCTCAGTTTATTTCATACAAATATCTTACCCTTGGTCTACAGGGTCCAAAGAATTCAAAATTTTTTACTTATCCTGCAATATAGACAAAGATTAAAACCTTAATTTTTCACTTGTCCTGCAATATAGACAAAGAACAAAAAATATGTGCAGGTCAAGTGGGCAAGTGGTTTCTTAGGACCCTGGTCTACATTGCTTGGCAAGTGAGCAATATGGCTCAATGTTGCAAACTCTTCATTTCTCTTGCAGATCCTGGCACCTACATGCCTGTCCCAGACGAGACACATACCATTGACAGCATCACCAAGGATCCGATCAAGCCTGTCAATCAGCTCTTCATGGCTGCCAAAGCTCCATGTGTTACGGGTACGTTGACTGTTCAACAAGAATCATGTCCATCTTAAAGGGCTTTGCATTGTCCATCCTTGTGGGTTGATCAAATAGCCCATTTTGCTGGACAGATGCTGAGAATTTATTGGAATCTGAATTTGCAGATGCATATCTAATTTAGTGTAGGTTTGTTAGAGATGTCTCATACCCCTGATTCTACTTTAAAAGTTATTAACTTTTTTTCACCGAATAGGATCAAACTGTGCTTGTGTGTATTGTTAATAATATGTGCAAGATGTGCAACAGATAAATGTCTTGTGTAATCATGCAAGGATCACAGAGTCCCACTAATGCAAGAAATGGACAAAAAAGAAAGAAGGTACGTGTTAATATACAAAGCGTCAGCGTTCTCTTGGTTAAGGTTTTTTGTTTAGGGAGCCCTTTTCTGAAAAAAACCTGAGCTATTGCCTTTATACTTACACCATCTCTTGAGATCATGAGTGGACCATTTAGAGCACAGAGGTCAAATTAAGAAGAATTTATGGCTTGCAATTCTTAGCTCACCTGGCACATAGTGCTTTTGCTTTTGAGACAGTGCTGTGTCCGTTGTTGTCTGTCATGTGTCAACAACTATTTCAAACATCTTCTCCTCCAAAACTAACAGAACAGAATCTTATGAAACTTAGCATACAGCATCTTTGGAGGAGGGTAAACAAACAATACAGAACGGAATTTTGATTGGACCATTAGTCTGGTTACTCTGGCAACAGAGGAACTCTTTTTTTTTCAATTTCAAATTATTAGAGAAGCCCATAACTCTGAAACCATTTGTTGGATTTTAATTTTATTTGCAGAAATTAATCATTAGGTGTTCTTCTGCAAGTGTTGAAAAAATGGGCATGATAGAGCAAAAATCAAGGGTGCCACGCCCATTTTTCTGATTTTTGGCCCTTAGAACTCCAATGGATTGATTATGTTTCTTTAGAGAACATCTCCTCCAAAACAACCAGCCAGAATTAAATGAAACTTCATAAGAGGCATCCTTGGGTATGTGGTCCAAAGGATACAGAAGACGTTCTTGTGTTTTTCAGATCTCCATTTTCAGATGACATCAGATTCGGAGATGGATGTAGATGAATGTGATGACAGTGTCAGAGATCCAGATTATGAGTTAGAAAAAGAGAGTGGATCCAGTTCCAGTGATGATAAGGAAGATATGGATACTGCGCCTGGATCTTCAAACAATTTGTCATCAGCAGATGAGGGAGATAGAGATGGTGAAATTACAGCCTTAAAGAATTTTGATGGAGATAGACAAGGGTTAGTAAATAGTGCTTAACAAACAGAAGGGAAATGGAAGATTGGTGGAAAGAAAAACCGCAGCTAACCCCTTTAAACCACAATAATTTTTGAACTCACAAACCTGACTTGTTTGCGTGGACCAACTGATGGAATTACGGACAGATGAAGCAGCGGCTATATGCTCTCCCTTCAGGGAGCATAAAAACATGTGGGACAAGTTTCAACTGAATGCCTTAAATAATACCAGACACATCATAAAATGTCATAGTCTCAGCCCAAATGTGACAATGCGAAAACAAAGAGGCTATAGCAATACCTAAGGTTTTCTCTGAAAACAGCCAAACTTGAATTGTGATTATTGATTTTTATAATAAGGCATTTTTAAATGTACTAATAATTCAAGCAAATTAACTTTTCAACACTTGTGTGTCTATATTTTCAGCTCTGTTCACAACAAGAATCGTTGCAAATAACAACAGTTTTACCTTTATCTTTTTTTATCAGAAAAAAGACTATCCTTTTTGTAAGGAACATTGTGGAGAAGAAGAAATTCCTTCTTTTTCACCTTGTTCTTCCCAATATAAAAATTTGGACTCCTTACTAAGTTTGGACTCAATGATAAGGTGTGAGTCCATAAGACCCTTTACCAACAAAAGCTAGTGTCAAACCCTGGAAGCCATTCCACATCCTACACTTATCCTTTCTCCTGCTGTTCAAGACGGGCTTTTAATGTATATTAAGATTAGGTAGAAGAAAACTTAATGTGTTTGTGAAACAGGAATGCCAACAAAATGGAATTTTTTGAAAATTTGACCTTAACAAATGACCTTGGCCTTGACACCAGTAGATGCGTATTATTGAGATCTATCATCTTACCAAATATGAGCAATGTATCTTGAATAGCCTTGAAGAAATTGGCAATGTTAAGTTTATTTTATTAAGTTTTGAAAACAGACAGATAGATTGACAGACAGATAACAGTAAAACAATATGCCCCCAATTGTTAAATGCGGGGCCATAAAAACACTAAGAATGTGCAGTCTGATCTTAGCCTTCACTGCCTATTTACTTCTTAATTATTGTGGAGAAAACTTCAGCTTTACTGGTTATAACTGTCCCAAAAAGTGGCAATTTCAATGGAACACAATTCAAATTCAGTAAGATAAAGGTTAAATCTAAAACCCTTAAAGTGGAAAGCCACTCTTATTAGACAAAGAACATGAGCAACATATGCGGATTCAAACATTCAGCTGCATAAATAGGATAGTGAAAATTGCTAAGTAAAAAAGGGACTGTCTGTCCCTTATTTTACTTAAAATTTGTCACGATCCAGTACTTGTCCATTGATTGATAGATTGATTAAATGGAGTTTTTTCTGCTTTCAACATTTTTTCAGTTATATCGCGCCAGCTGGAGCACCTAACAATGGTTTCCTGGTATTTGTCTCACCAGTACAGCCACCAGATCCTTTCCTAGCCTCCAGCTGCTATCTCACATAGGTCTATGATTATCAACCCATTGGTGAGAGACAAATAGTCGGAAAGAATGAGTGCCACCATCAGGGATCGAACTTGAGACCTCTAGATAGACAGTCCAACGCACTGCCAACTGTGCTAGGACTGCAGCTCATTAGCACTTGTCCAACACAATTTTAAAGTTGTTCCCTTGATAGTCTTGTGATGGTGACTACACATGCAGTCTCCAGTAAATATCTTCGGTACCAAAGTTATGATCAAGTTAAGCCAACACCTACACCAGTGACACCAAGGTGATGACAATAACTTGACATTCTGTTCCAAAACGGCCCAGCAAATAAAATCATGTAACCCCTGTTTTACCCTCTACACCGAAATAAGACTGGAATATATGACCACAGCCATGAGCCTCTAAGTATTCATATAATTTTCCCAAGTCCATGTGGTATTCTCTCCCCTTACCACCTCTTGCATCAAACACTTTCTCTTCAAAATCTGGGAATTTTCTCAGCTTCATTATGTCCCCATTTATAATGTCAAATGAATCTTTTTCTTTAATCATTAACCGTTTCCAGTTCAGTCTGCGCAATCTATGCCAATACTCATCCACATTTTTACTGTACCCTTCTGCACAAATGACACCAGGCTTTCCAGGCAAACTAAAACCAGTCAATTTGAGTTCTTGTGCCCAGTCTATAATATCCCTTCTCTTGAATTTGCTATAAATGTGGTGACTATAAATCCATAACCTTGTAAAAATTGTGTCATCTTCAGCTACAATATTATTGGTAGACTGGTTTACTGTTTCTATTTCCTGATAGTTGACTAAATTAGACTGGATCCATTCTATCACAGACAAAAGGCACATTTCATTTTTCTCTGTTGTGAGTAGAAATTCGTGTAAATCTTCGTTAAGTCTCTGATGGTTGTTGCGACTCATATTTGGTGATCTGGTAAATATGACAGGTCTAACTGAAGGATACTCATGAGGTAATTGGCACACTAATTCAGCATGAATCTGAAATAAAACACATATATTATGTATTGTGAAAAATCTAGAAAAGATTGCCATGAGTGTCCCAGGTTTAGGATGATTCAACCATAAAGCCTCGTATTACATATCATAATGCATTTTTCCTGTGTTTTTATATTTATTATTTCGGACAATATCTGTCTGACGTTATTCCAAATTTGGTCATTTTCTTCATTTCTTTTGTCACATGAATATGGACTATTGTAATTGAATGAAAATGACAGTCCAGGGCTTGTGTTTGACCCTTAAACCAGGGTTTTGATCCCCAAAAATATGAATATACCTTAATTTGACCCTTAAAAATATCTCCTTAGGGGGTAATTTCCAAGGGTAAAAATTTCGTTAATCCCTCAATGATGTACCTTTTATACTTTTAAACATTATACTTATTAATTGCTTACTTAATAGTTCAACAAGAAAAGGTCAATAGACTCTTGAACCTGCAAAACCCTACTCATTATTGGCTCATTCTGTTCTGTTTGAACCCTTTAAAATCAGTTTTGACACCTAGAACTTCATGGTTAAGGAATCATCGACCCCCTCTATTTCAAACATTAGCACAAACTCCGACAGTCCATTCAAAGAAGACATAAATCTTTAGAAAAGTTTATTGCCAAATCATTAATCTACCTTGCAGTTTTCTGGTGCTATTTTCAGGGTAAATCCAAACCGCATGTGGAGATACTCATATTTTATAGTTCCATTTAGAAAGGACTGTATATCATCAGCAGCCATTGAATCATCCATCCTGAGTTCACCTGAGTTAGGAAACATACTTTGTAGCATTTCTATCTCTGCCAGCTGTAGTTGTAAGGTTTCAGTGACATCCACCCCAGATTGATCATCAGTATCTTCTTTATCATCCATCTTTCAACAGGTGTTAGACCTTAAAGGGTATTAAAATACAGGATAATCGCTTGTTTCAGTATAAGATTGCTTATATTTCATTGAGGGAACAACAAAAGTTATATTTTCATTAGTTGCAGAGCCACAAGCTAGTATATAGCTTTTGTTGTTCATGAAATTCTTTCGAAAGAAATTAATGGTGTTCGAAAACTTTGGCGCCCAAAAATATCGGGCAAATACAGTATATCTCATTATAGCCATTTTTTTCAGTGACACAACAGCCCCAAAGAGCCAATGTCATCAGCCTGATCTGAATTTAACGAAGAGATACCAAGTGAAGTTTGGTTGAATTCAGATCAGTAGTTTCACAGAAGAAGATTAAATTATATTTCATCATATGAGGCCAATTATCAGTTAAGCGATAGCCAATAGAGCAATCTGAGCAAATGTCTTCAGTCCAATCAGAATTCTACAAATCTGAAAGAGCATGTCCCAAGAATTATTTCTGTTAAGTTTGGTTGAATTCTGCCAATTCAGAGAAGACTTTTAAAGAAAGTTAACAGCTGAATGCAAAGACTCGCAACAGACACCTGAGGTCTGACAATAGCCTTGCTCGACTATGCCCAATGGATCTAAAAAATAGGGCGAACAGACCACTCTTGGGGCAAAGGACCAGGTTACTGATGCAAAAAGACCATGGGCAGTGTTAAATAGGCAAATGGACCTGATACCAAAAAATACGGTAATTGATAAATATGAGAACACTCATTGGCCATTTTTTAAAGAATTTTAGTTTGAATAATAATAGGACCTGCCATTTCCATGGCTTAGTGCAAAACCGTTGTAACTCCCTTTAAGCATATATGGAGTTACAACTGTTTCGCACAGAGCCATCGATTTGTCAGTTTGTGGTTTTAACCAGTTAGCTTTAGGAATGGGCCACCATAAGCTTCTAGGATAATAAGCACAGGTAGCCAACACGGGTGGGGATAGTGTAAATTTACCAAAACTTAACCACAAAAAACTTTAATACTATTTCTTTTTATCACAATGTATAATATAGTCTATATTATATCATTGTGATAGAAAAGAAAAATAGTATAATAATTTTTTGTGGTCAAAATTTGGTAAAATTATACTATCCCCACCCGCGTTGGCTACCTATGATAATAAGGATGCTTGTTTCTTCAAGAGTAGATAACTTGACCGAACATAAAATAAATGAACAAAATCATTTTAACCGGACCTATATATAATTGTGATGCGACGAGCAACGAGAACAAATTTAAATAGCTTGTCCACCCGGTTGTGTCCACCCTCGTCGACATCAACATGTAAAAATAGTACTTTCGGACAGAAAACTCTAAAAGACGGCTACCGCTAAAAGACCAGTATGTTTGACTTTGCTCAAGAGCCACCAAATATGTGAAATAAGAAAGATTCTCTCTGGCGATTACTTTTTGATTTTTATTATTTCTGATTCTACAAATATTCCCACTTTAATTGATGAAGAATGAATTGAGAAAAAAAATGTAGATTTCATTCTAGCATAAAATTTTTTGTGGTCGAAATCTATGTAAAGTCTGGGTCGTTGGAAGCTCATTAGCGAAAGAGCAAGCGACCTTGACCTTAAAATAATCACTTACAGGAAAGGAAGAATATTTGACGTGCCAACAAACTTCTAATTTGATGACTATATTGTGGTGAGATGAAGTGCAATAGAGAAATTAGTTTCAATTTTATTTCTTTCCATTGTTATTATGTTTCTTATTACGACTTACCTGAGCCTTGATGAGTGAAGATTTTAACTAGATCCGCCCTGTTTCCCCAAACTTGTCAACCACAAATTTTGTTTCCAAAAACATCAAGCATCTGCTTGAACACATAGGTTGTTTTCTTTCATGATATGAGATCTTTTTATATCCACTATAAAGTACAATTTTAATGCAAATACATAAAGAATTATAAAAGATTAAGACTTGCATAATCTGCGTTAACTTAAGTTGAACTTTGTAGGGTTATGACTGGACAACTCATGCCATGTTCAGTGCTGTCGGCTAATCCTGCGCACTTAAGAAAGTCAAGAACAAATTTCGTGTAAAGATATCGGTTTTACGAAAAAATCAATATGCATACCTTCTCGTTGACTATTTTGGCTATGTAAAAGACATTAATTTATCTAGAACAAAATGTCACTAAAATCACAGGTAGCCAACACGGGTGAGGATAGTGTAATTTTACCGAAAATTAACCACAAAAAATGTTCATACCATTTTTTTGTTTATCACAATGTATAATATAGACAAGGTCCCGAACTACCCTCTTTTATGCAGAAAATCTGGTCGGCCGAGATCGCGCAACTCAACTTTACACCTATAAATCCAGGTTAAATACAATGCTCTACTTAAATTACTGATTGCATTCTATAGAAAATATTTTTTCCTATCACTCACGATATGATTCTATTCAGAAATGCCAACAATTCAGTTCATATTTACTTTTCGATTTGGAATCTGGAAGAAAACATTTCTTCAACGGCCATTTTTGTTTATAACCTTTTGACCAATCAGATAACCTGTTTCAATTAAACTGTAGAATCAGGCTATCTGATTGGTCAAAAGCTTATAAACAAAAATGGCTGATGCAGAAATGGTTTCTTCCAGGTATCAAAATGAAAAGTGAATACCTATTGAATTGTTTGTATTTCTCCAAAGATTTAGGTGGTCAGTGACATGAAAAGATGTTATCTTTAGAATGCAATAAGTAATTTAAGTAGAGCATCGTATTGAACATGGATTTATAGGTGTAAATTGGACTTGCGCGATCTCGGTCGATCAGATTTTATGCACGAAAGTGGGAAGTTCGGGACCTTGTCTATATTATGTATTGTGATAAAAAAATTAATTTAATGAATATTTGCGATTAATATTTGGTAATATTACACTATCCCCACCCATGTTGGCTACCTGTGACTAAAATAACACAATCCGGTGATGAACAGAGGCACCGTCGCGTGTTATCGATGAAGTATTTGTCGGCTAAACCTGCGCAGTTGAGGAAAGAACCTAAAATTAAGGTTCATAATCTGTTAGAATTAAAATGAAAATCACTGAGACAAAAAGGGAATCTTTTTGCTTTAAAATACACACATAAACTTTTTGTTTAAAATGGTGGAATCAATCAAATTTTGAGTATGAAAAATAGGTGAATCTGCTTTAATGTTTAGCGGCCATTTTCTTAGTTTACATGACGTCATATAGCTGTGCAGCTTTAGACGACGCGCAGGATTACCCGACATGAGTGTTCATTTCTGCCCACCCGCAATAAAGCCCAAGGTAAAACTAGGCCTAATATTGATTTATGCTAAAGCCATTCCATAATTGATTATTTCTAAAGTTTGATTGTTACAAGTACAATGTAATAATTTCCCCTTATTGTGAGGAAATTTATTTGCATCAACAAATTAAAAAGTGGAAATGAAATTTAAGCATGATCAATTTTTCAAAGAATCACTCATATTCAAACAATGATTCATTGTAATTTTATCAAAAACTTATTCTTGAAATAATAAAGATAAATCTAGTATGGTATATCTACATCATTTGTACAAAATGTATACATATTTCATGCAATATAATCTATACTAATAGACTATAGATATATTTGGGCTGAGTTGACCTGGCCAAATTATTCAATGGGCTGAGTTGATAGGTAGCTTGCAGGTTTGATGCGTAAGGCCAAGAAAAAGTTGTGATTCCAGTTGGCCAACCAACCCTATTTTTTTCCCCTGGACCGTGTATATTAACACAAGACCTGATAATACTTCTTCAGGATCAGAGTATCATATAAGGGAATGATAAATATTTAATTGGTGACGAAGTACTCAAAGTGAGCTATTGTGATCGTCCAATATCTAGTCAGTCGTGTGCCTTACATCGTCCATCGTCCACTATTTCTTTCAGACATCTCCTCCTAAACCAGTGGGCCAATCTTGATGAAACTTGGTAAGGATGTTCCTTGGGTCAAGCTCTACCAAAGTTGTTCAAATATTAAAATGAAATCCACCTTTAACTTTCCCTTTACCCTTAACAAAAAGGGTGAAAATAGAAAAATCTTCAAAAATCTTCTTCTCTGAAACCAGAAGGCTAACAGCTTTCATATTTGGTGTGTAGCATCATCTTGTGGACCTCTACCAAGTTTGTTCATATCAAGACCTTGGGGTCATATTTGGGCTCCACCCTGGTGCAACTCTTTTTACATAGAATCAAAGAGTGAAAATCTTTAAAAATCTTCTTCTCTGAAACCAGATGGCAGACAGCTTTCATATTTGGCATCATCTAGTGGACCTCTACCAAGTTTGTTCATATCAAGACCTTGGGGTCATATGTTGGCTTTGCCTGGGCGCATCTCATTTAGCTCTTCTGAGCACGAAGGGGTAAAAAAAAGGAAAATTTTCAAAAATCTTCATCTCTGAAACTAGAAGGCAGACAGCTTTCATATTGGGTATGTAGCATCATCTAGTGGGGTTCTACCAAGTTGGTCCATATTAAGACTTCGGGATTATATTTGGGCTCCACCCTGGTGCAACTCTTTTTACATAAAATCAAAGATTGAAAATCTTTAAAAATCTTCTTCTCTGAAACCAGATGGCAGGCAGCTTTCATATTTGGCATTATCTAGTGGACCTCTACCAAGTTTGTTCATTTCAAGACCTTTGGGTCATATGTTGGCTTTGCCTGGGCGCATCTCATTTAGCTCTTCTGAGCACGAAGGGGTAAAAAAAGGAAAATTTTCAAAAATCTTCATCTCTGAAACTAGAAGGCAGACAGCTTTCATATTTGGTATGTAGCATCATCTAGTGGGCCTCTACCAAGTTGGTCCATATTAACCTTTGGGATTATATTTGGGCTCCACCCAGGCGCAACCCTTTTTACAAAGAATCAAAGAGCAAAAAGATATGTCCTTCTTGCTCTCATCTGAAAACAATCCATGGTATTGATCTTATGTAGAAATTATCTCCTTGTTGACATCTGCCTATTTAATTAATGTGATGCCCAGGGGTCAAAGAGCGATCTAGGACCATCATGGTCCTCTTGTTTTTCTTACAAAAGCCATGTTCATTGTTGTGCATGGTACTCATTGGAATTATCTAGATAAGATGATTGCAATTAGTACACAACATATGAATTGTTTGATGGATAGTTTTTTTATGCCCCCGATAGGGAGGCATAATAAATTTGACTTGTCCGTCCGTCCGTCCGTCTGTCCGTCTGTCCGTCCGTCCGTCATTCCGTCCAAAAACTTTAACATTGGCCATAACTTCCTTATTACTATCAAAGCGGTGTCGGGGGCATTGTCATCTTACAGTGACAGCTCTTGTTTCATTTTGAAATAATTCAATTCTAATCATTTCCATCAATTTTTGGCTCAGCTGTGTTTGTGATCACATTGGCTTTGTCTCCTTAGAGGTGATGTTGGCTTTGACATGACAAACTTGAACCTTGGTCCTTTATCTCATATTATTGAAGGTATCTGGCATGTGTGTTCACCATCAAAAGAGCTATTCAGACTTTTAAAGGTGATAACTCTGCAAGTGTTTTTGTAAGAGTACAGGTAATGCCTTTTTTTCAACTTAGATTTCTTGCATTATCCAGTACCTGCAGCCAAGTGTTGCACCTGTAGGTGGTGCTCTTGTTGACATCTGATACTCTGAGGGATTCCCAAACCAGCAGCAAGGATGCTGTATTTCCAGTTAGAATATACCAGGTACTAGAAAGTAGTGAAAAACATGTTATCATGAATTCTTGCTAGGATAAACATATTGAAGACTTTCATTAATACTGTCACTGACTTTGTTTCCAATAAAATTTCTAGTTTATAATCATATAAGATATAGAGGATAATTGTTTGTTTTAGTGTAAGATCGATTTATATTCATTGAGTGAACCACAAAAGCTATATTTTCACGAGTGGTGGAGCCACGAGTGAAAATATAGCTTTTGTTGTTCACGAAATGAAATATTAATCGATCTTACTCGAAAAACAAACAATTATTCTATTTCTTTATTGCAAAAATGAGACAAAATGTGAAATTTCGAGGACATATTTTCGTAAAGCACATCATTTTGCATGTAATTTCTATGCAACTTTCATTGTGACGTCTCTTATTTCGCCCCACATAGATGACGTCAGATAGGATGAAATGCACAGAAGCAGGGTATAAGTTTTTAATAAATTCACTGCATTTGTGGTCAGATTATCAAGTGATAATCTACCTTTATTTCTCGATAAACCACCAAAAAGCATTAAAGAAAGTATGTTTTCTTATTATTGTATTATGCTTTTCAGAATATTCTTTTCGATGAATAACTTTCAACTTTGACTATGGAGATTGGGCAGCATCTGCAGTTGACACATGCACTGTATGTATGAGAGTCAAACAAAGGACTGTTTAAATATGAGTTGGTTTAAGAGGAGAAGTGACTCTAAGGCTTCGCAGAAATCATCTGACACGGGCAGCATAAGTAGCGATGGCATCGTACAAGATCAGCGTCCTCGCCGCGACACAGATCCTGAGACATGCCTCGAGGTGTTTCGCAACCATTGGGAACAAGCCCATGTTGTCATTAGTAGGGATGCAAACAATGCGAGCACCTCGACTGTGGATGAAATAGAAGCAGTGAGGCAAAACTTTGAACAAATGGTGACCCTGCTTGCGGAAGAAGAAGGGGAAGAAGGACAGGGCATGCCTGGTCCAATACTTCATTACCTCTTAGAGCATGAGATATTGGAGAAGTTCTGTGGATGGTGTCATCGGAACAATAACGAAACAAGTAAACTGACTAAGGAACAGCTTCGGATGTTTGAACATTTGATCAGTCAGTCAAGGCAGCTACTGTTGATACACAAACCTGTGATTCGTCCACTGTTGAACCTCCTTGCTTACTGTAGTGATGACGTCAGTAATGGGGAGGTGGAGATCAGCTTGGTCCTTGTCCTACATCAGATATGTATCAGTATATCTAACGAGAAAGTTATTCTGGAGAGCTTTTTCAACATGAATGCTGATCATGGTGTCACCAAGTTTCTGATATTCTCGCTGCTCATCCCATTTTTACACAGAGAAGGTGTGATTGGTCAACAAGCTAGAGATGCTCTGTTGTTGATCATGGCACTGTCATCAAAACATCCATATATTGGAGAATACATCGCTGAAAACTCAGACTTCTGTCCTGTAAGTAATTTTTATAATATGACCTACGTTGCCGAAGTGAAATAACCCCGTTGAATATTTTTGATATTACACGGGTGTTATTACACTAGTGGAATAACTATGATAATGAGCTCAGAGCGAATAGCAACGCTATTTTGTAACCGCAAAAATAACGTCATAATCAATGTTTTGTGACGTCATTAATTTTTAAACAGCATTATAAGTTTCGCAGAAAATTGAAACGTTGAACTTCAAGATTTTTGACGATTTTTCGCTAAAATTCGGGTCATATTATAAACAGAATATAAAATTTGTGCTCATAAAATACAGAATTTATCAAACTCGTCATCTAAAACAGATAAAAACTCAGCGCAGCCTAGTTTTTATCTGTTTATAGATGACTTGTTTAATATATTCAGTATTCAATGACCACTCATTCAATATCCTCTATGTATATTGGTGGGTCAGCAAAACACTATTGTAAGTGCCTATTGATATATAGGCACTTACGATAGTGTTGCACTGACCACTCAATATAATGTATCAAATATTAAACTAGCTCATCCAAAACAGCACCTGTTCTAGGATTCAAAAAGTAGGGGGAAATTTTGGTTGTAAATCAACATTATTTAAAAGGAGATGGAAACATTTGCTCATTTGCTATGTAAAATATCTCCTATTATAGTGTCTATTTGAGGAGGGGGGATTTTGCATTTTAGCACATACTTTTGAAAAAATCCCCACTACTTTTGAAGATGATGGGGGATTTTTTTACATAGAGAAAGAGGAAAAGTAGCGGTATCTTTTTTGGAATGTTGACGATTTTCAACAAATATCTCCCCTACTTTTCAAATCCCAGAATAGACACTGCTATTATCCTACAATATATGGCAATTTTGTTTTCAAAAGTATTTGCTAAAGTACATGATACTGTGAAAATAAAAGGATAGTTGAGATTGTATTGAGGATAATGGTTTGTTTATCTGTAAGATCATTTTACCTTTCATTGAGTGAATCACAAAAAAAAATAATTCATGAGTGCTGGAACCATGAGTGAAAGTATAGATCTTTAAGGATTTCAGAATTATTAAGTTTGTTCTTAAATAATTTTTCATGAATAAATATCAGCTCTTCAGAATTGGTCACAATGTGTTCACAGTACTAAAATAGAATGATTCGCATGTAGGCAATATTTTAAAAGTGATTTAAAAAGTATTGTGCAGTGTTTATTCTAGGCAGGGGGATTGGGGGATTACCCTACTTTTTCAAAGATCCCCCATATTTTCTAGATTTTTGGGGATTTTTTACTTTGAACAAAGAGTATGGAATATCATTTGTTTCTCAATTGCTACAATTTTGTGCTGAAATCCCCAACATTTATGAAATCCTAGAATAAATACTGTTGTGTGTTATAGGTTCTTGCCACAGGTTTGAGTGGCCTGTACTCAGACTTGCCTAGAAAGATTGAGATTCCAAGTGAGGACTGGTATCAGATAACAGACGACGATGTAGCCAACATGAGAGAAATGTCAATGTTTTTGAACTCTTTGGAGTTCTGTAATGCTGTAGCTCAGGTAATGCAGGGATTGTGCTAACTTTTTGAATTTAGCAGTCATTGACCCCTTGACCAAAAATTCTGGGGGTCAAAACTGGTTTTTAAAGGGGTCAAAAAGAGCCCAATTGTCAGTCTTTAAAGTGATCTATATAATTGAAACAACATAAACAATAAAGTGTAGAAAGATTGAAATAGTATATGAAGAAAATGATAGATCTGTATAAATCTTTTATAATTATTGCGTAGGTTGCAACACTGGAAATTCAGTTGGTCAAAATGACCCCCAGCTGGAAATTTTTTAGGGTCAATATGGGACTTGTTGGGAGTCAAAACCCTGGTTAAAGGGTCAAACATGCCCCCTGTAATGGTCATCTGAAAGGGATCAACACTATTGGGAACCCACATGATTCCCTACTTGTTACTATAGTAATTCCCCCCCCCCCCAACAGTCAGAAATCCCTACTTTCATTTACAGATTTACAATGTGCAAGAAAGCATACCAAAGGCAGGGGTGTGGAAACACAAACTTTTCTCACTTGTCCTTGAACTAGTTGTCGGATATATTTTCACTTGTCCAACTTTTTGATTTAGTGGTCAAATTATCAGTTATTCCTACTTTTGGGGAAAATAAACTTTTTTTTCATTCTTGATGAAATAAAAAACAAGTATAAAATACATAAAGATAAAAGAAGAAATTGATAAAAGAAACTGATAAAGAAAGCATTTTGTCCTTTTCTCTAATGTTTTCTATTACAACTTGATTCTCATATTGAAAATTAAAAGTTTCTTTGACCTGCAACATGAAGTTTGGGTTTCTAATAGTCTGGAATTTTGTTCTTGAGATCAACTTGTCCTTGGACAAATTACCAGTGAAAATCTACTTGGCCTAAAAAACCCATGTCAAATAAGTTATGCATGGGAATTCCACACCCCTGCCCAAGGTAAGCTGTATAATCTAAAATCTTTGCAGGCCAAGATTTTTAACTTAACTTTGTTCTTTACATATGAACCATTGGCTTGAAAAAAAAGGATATACTTCAGAATGAACATTCTGCACATTAAAGATATCTAGGGATCCCAATAGAATCTCTTGCTTGAACTGATAGGATTCCTCTCAATTTCTTGTGATCCTTAGAATTTCAGAACACTGTTAATGTCAAATCATGCCAAAATAGTGCTGATAATTCCAGTGACTGGGAAAGGCTTGCGCCATGCGCCATAGTCACATTAAAATCCAAAATGTCACATTGTTTTCACTATGCAATGCGCGCTTGTCCCATTCAGATTTTGTTACCCAAATAGTACAAAAAGTCTTGGGACAAATCTATTTTAATCTAAAAATGATTAGGCATGAATTAAAGTTATCAAATAATAATTCTAAATTATCTAAGATCAAACAAAATAGTTAATCACATTTAGTTAAAAGATTTGACAACCCCTAATTGGCAATTAGCTCATTCCAATTTGAATACAAGCCTAGCGTCGGCGATCGTCAATTGACAGGTGGTAATTGCCTGTTTATAAAAGTGATTTGACTATGAAAAGAAAAAATATCCATAGAAATTGGACTTCTACTAGCATTTTTTGGCAGGAAATACACAGACAATTTGTGTTAAGTCAAAAAGGAGCAAGAAGAAACAATCTTGTTGAATTGTCATGGGTTTTCGTGTCCAAAGTGTTGATATTCTAATTTGGGGAAAGGATGCATACTTAATGTAGCTTGCAAAATTAAACCATGTAACATAAATTTTCAATTAATTCATTTGCATTAAAAAACAATAATAATTACAAATTATGAAATAGCTGAAAAGAAATTGAATGTTGCCAGAGAGAAGTTGGAAATTTCATGTCATCAAATTTTTAAAACATAAATGCCTTATTTCATCGAAGATTAATATAAATCTGTGTTAAATAAATTGAAAGCAATTCTAATATGTGTCCTGTGGAATAGAGGGGATATTTATTGGTTCATACCATCATGAGAGAAATCAATTGTAGAAATTGGCATTGAGTTAAGCAAAGAAAAGGAAGTCTGAAGCCTTTATACATGTATACATATATATATATAGAGAGAGAGAGAGATGTATATATTATATGCCTATAAATAGCACATTATTTCGAACAAATAAGCATTACGAAAACCACAAGGCGTTTCAAAAATTTAAATTTGTCACATTGATTTTCAAAATGTCACATTGAGTTTGCAAACTGAAGGGACATTGTCCCATTGCAAATAATTCTTTCCCGATCACTGTAATTCCCCTAGGAAATAAAACCTTCCCAAGCAGTATTTAGCAAGATTTTTCTCTTGAGAATGATTCACAAGTTGTTTTTTTTAAATTATCATGAAAAAGGGGTTGTAATAGGTAGGATCCTGTTTCCTTTATTTCCTATGACAGACTTTTTTATTGTTGAACCAGAATGGTGATGCAAGGCATCATTTTTCACATAATATCCGAATATTTCAGATGTTTATGTTTACAAAATGTTCAATATTCTGTGCATGTAAATACATATAAGTCCCAGCTCCTCTATTTTTTATCATTGCCCACCCCCCTTATTTCTTCAGCTATTCTTTTCTAGAACACTTTTTTTTAATAGAAAATGAAAAAATAAGAACAAGAAATTTATTAGGTAAACAAACTCAAAAACAATTGAAAAATATCCGAATTCAAGCTATGCAGTTAATCTCAAAGACTGACCAGAGTCTTTGCATTGCGCACACTTGAAATTGTTGGAAATGTCATGCACAGGCTCGTTTGTTTTCATGCAGTTTTGAAATAATAAAAAAATCATATTTATAATATATAAAAGTATGAGCAGACCTACAGCTAGAGGTGGTATCAAATTATTTTAATAATAATTACACAAATCCCATGTTGTTGGTACTCATTAGAATTGTCTAGTTGAAACAATTCCAATGGGTATCCACAACATATGATAGATTCTAGACTGGCTTTATACCCCCCCCCCCCCCCATTATCTGAAGCTCTAGGTATGAGCATGTCTTCTTCTGTTGCATGCATCCCCTGTCTTACAATTTCTATGATATATAATGCCTGCTCTTTTATAGATTGCCCACCCACTAGTCAGGGACCAGCTCATCAAGTTTATATATAATGGCTTCCTTGTTCCTGTACTGGGCCCAGCATTGCATCAGGTTAGTATTTATAGCTTAGGGGTGAATCTTTTTAAAACAATCTGTGTGTATTTGTTATGTGTTGTCTTTTAGAGCACTCAAATAACTTTAAGTTAATGCTTCCGCAAAGAAAAATTGGGGCATATTGTCTGTCTGTCAGTGTCAAGCATTAACCAAAATTCTATACATTGCCAATTACTTCAAGGCTATTCAAGATACAATGCTCATATTTGGTATGATGACAAACCATGCATTCCCTTATGTCTGCATCAAAATGTCTAGACGTAAATGACTAGTAGCTGTTTTCTATTCTTCACTGATAACTGTATATTTTTAATGTTATGAGTACTGTTACACATGAACACTATCATTCAAATTCCAAAAGTAAAACTAAAACTGCATTCTCAGGGTTTGACACTAGCTTTGTACAGATGAAGGAGTTAAAAGTATTCACTACTTATTGAATCAAGGAGTCCAATTTAAAATAAGGACACATAAATTTCCATACTTTGGACAGAAAATAATGACAAGTAATATTTCTTTTTCACAATTATTTACTCCGGAATTATAAGATGATTTTCTTTCAAAATAAATAGTAGATACAACCCACTGTTATTATGCAACAACTTTTGTATCAAATGGATCTAAAATTCTGACAAGTAGAGGCAAGGGATGTGAGGAAATATTCTTTGACCAAGGAGTCCATCGGGCTCCTAACTTGTAGAACGAAGGAGTCCTGCCCGCAAAAAAGGAGTCTCAGACTCCCCCTAGTGTTGAACCCTAATTATGTGTTGTCACTAGGCCTAAATTAAGGATGACAAAAAGGTGCTAACTATTTACAAATTCCACTCCACTATGCACACAAATGACAATTATGAAAATATTCCTGAAACTCCTACCTGAAATTTTAAGAATTGTGAGTTTGAGCCACTATTGAGAGCACAGATTAATAAGGCTTATAAATATTTTGCTTTGATGGTAATAAAATTTTTAAGGTCACAGGCAATTTTGATTTATTTCCCAAAACTTAGCCTTAAACCTCTAATGTGTTAAGTTAACCCTTGTCATGCTGAATAAAAACCTTGACAAAATTGCATTAAAATCAAAGTACTAAAAGCACTGGAAACTTATTGCAAGCCACAAGTATTTATTTTGAAAATATTAGCTTGATTTTTTCGAGTCTTCAAAGGAAAAATTAGGTGGTATAGATAAGGATCAGACTACTTATATGTGCAGGCTGATCTTTTTCTATACCTCCTGACAAAGCAGGGATATTCCAGGTACAGCATGACAAGGGTTAATATTTCCTTTATTTATCATCAAAACAGTTATAATTCTCATATATGATAAGAAAGTACTGCCCAATGATGTTTTTCATGTCAAGAATGGCATTGTGTAGATTATGCACATCATGGCATGGCAAGATCATCTGACAAGGTCAAGGTCAACTTTGAAAATAGATCTCTTGCATGGGCAATGGGTTGTTTTAAAAATTGTCACTTTATAGTTAAAGAGAAATTTGTTTAGCCTAAATGTTTGTGTAAATATCTGAAGATTCCATGTTAATTTGTCCCACATTATGAAAATTAACTGCTTAAAAATATGATTTCTGACAATAATCAAAATAATATTTGTCATTGTAGAATTAATATGCTTGTGTACGTTGTAATTTATTTCTTACTCTCTGAAGTCATTTATGAATTAATTTTATTTGTTATCAAGATCATTTTATTTTTGGTTTTTTTTAGGCATTCACTATTCAGCAGTTTTCATTATCATCTACTTAAGGTAGTGGACCCATAATAGCTCAGCGATGTTTTGGAAGTTATGAACATTAACAGTGTTTACAGAGGTTTCCTAATGATTTCATTAGGAAACCTTTGGTCAACATTGTGAAAGAGAATGAGTTCAAAAATGTTGCAAAACGATTAAATTATTAGAGGTCAACTACCTTTATAAGAAGCATGATGCTGTGTTAGTATCACTCTGGTTCCGTCTCTCATCCATTGAAAACCACTTCACCAATAACTTAATTTTGGTATATTACAAACCTACTCAAGAAACAGTGATCATACTTGGCATGGTGGTAGATCTCAAATGATGTATATCTGCAGAAGTGCAGATAACAAGTTCATTGTTGTGAGTTAAGATCAAGGTCATCTGTCAAGATCTAACTTTTTCAAAATTTTACCAAATTGCTTAACATTACAAATTACTTCTAGTCTGTTCAAAATACAATTCTCTTATTTGGCATGGTGAAAGCTTTCATTGATATACATGTACTTTTGAAGATGCATAGATACCAAAGTCAAGGTCATTTACCAGGTCAAAGTAATTCTGTCAAGGTCAAAATGGAAAAAAAATGTTTCGGGGTAGTTTTTACTTCAATTTGTTTAATTTTTTAATTCAATACTCAACTTCAGAAAGTTAATAAACCAATCAACAAAGTAGTGGAAGAAAAACCTCAGAACACTAAAAAGGGTTCTATGCCCCCCATTACAATTGAAGATTCCAGTGTAAAGGTATTGCCTACCTGCAGTTTCCCCTTACATATAGATACTCCAGCAATAACTTTTTTGTCAACTTTAACCTATTTCCATATTGCTAAATGTTGGACTGGTCCAAATTGAAAGAATGTGGAGAATATTTCTAAATGAAACTTGATTTAAAAATATGTATCTCATAGGGAAAAATACATTTTGTGAAGCGAAAAATTCCTTTTAGCAAGTAGTTATTCCCAACAGCTGCACTCGTAGACCTAAGTAGGAAAGCAGCTGGAGGCTAGAAAAGGCATTAGTGGTTGTACTGTTATGAGAAATACCAGGAACCCATTGTTAGGTGTGGCAGTATGACTGCAAGACTGTTAAAAGTAGTGTTAAACCACAAACAAACAAACAAAATATTCATAAATTATACATAAAGAATGGCAAAATGTAGGAATAGAGCTTTTGCACTGTAAAAAGATAAATGAAACCATTTACAACAAAAAACAAGAGAAGCTATTTTTCCTTTACCAAAACACTTTTACCCCTGTGTATTCTAGTATTCAATCATTTTACCTACATCACATTATATCACTTCTACACTTGCACTTGAGAAATTACTTATCATGAACCCAATTCCACTTTTTAATGCCCTGAAAGAAAAAAAATCTGCTTAAGACAATGCAGAAAATGAAGAAATGGCTTGTTACAAGCCATTTCTTCATTGTCTACAATGTTTTTGGTTTTTGTACCAAAAAAAGAAGATTTTCGAATTATATGAGCTGAACTGTTTTGTCTGTAACTGCAATGAAATAAACTGAGTCTAAATTTTTTGTTGTCTGCTGATGGGTTAAACCATCTTTTCCATATTTTACAAATTCAGACTGTTATAAGTAATGGGTTCAAAAATCAGTTTGCAAAAAATTCTTAAATTTGCTCAAAGAAGAGAGCTCAATTATGATCTTTTGTCAGTGGTTTATACATTGTATTCTAAATCTTAGATTTTCACTTTGTGTGTAAAGTGTGCATGGTTTTTATTTCAGAAAGTCTATTGAATTTGTTAAGTTTTAAATTTTGTTAAGTTATTATTCCCATCGCTGCAGGGAATGTTTAATTAGTCAAACAATTCGAGTTCCAAAATTCTGACTGAATAAGAATTTTGATCAAGCATTGGGATAATTTACAATAAATATAGAAACCAAGGGATTAGGAGACATTTTTGTAATCACCCACAGATATATAGGCTATGCATAAGTCTTTTACCAATCCTAAAAATGAGTAAAATTTTACATTTTAATCCTTGTTTTATAATATGACTTACGTTGCGGGAGTAAAATAACCTTGTTGAATATTTTTGATATTACACTGGTGTTATTAAACTAGTGGAATAAGTATGCAAATGAGCTCAGAGCGAATAGCAACGCTATTTTGTAACTGTGAAAATGAGGTCATAATGTACATGTATATTTTGTGTAGTCATTTTTAAACGGCGTTATAAGTTTCGCGGAAAATTAAAATGTTGAATTTCAAGAATGTTGACTTTAAGCAAAAATTCGGATCATATTATAAATAGAATATCAAATTTGTGCTCATAAAATATCAAATTCATTAAACTCGTCATCTAAAACAGATATAAACTCAAAGCAGCCTCGTTTTTATCTATTTATAGATGACTTGTTTAATAAATTTGGTATTCAATGACCACTCATTCACTATCCTCTATTTATTTAATGCCTTCAATGTAGAATGGAATGAGTTTTTCTCCAATGAGGGAAAGATTTTTCTCCTCCAGAATGGCCAAGTTATGGAAGGTATAATTTCTAGACCCCTTTCCATAATACTGTGCATGATTTGGGATATGGCTTACACTTTGTTTACTACAAAAAATGGGTTTTTCATGATACAAGATATAGTGTCCCTTGTGTCAATTTACAATCTGATTGCTTAATTTATTTTTTAGCCCCACTGACTGAAGGCCAGCGAGCTATTGTCATGGCGGAGAGTCAGTCATGCATTTATCTGTTTGTCCGTCAGTGCGTAAATGTTTGCTTTAAACGTCTCCTCCTCCCAAACCAATGGGAGGATTTTAAAAAATAAAATTGATTGACCTCCAAATATGGGCGTGGCATTTTTTCACGTTAAAATATTTAAAATTCGTCTCCTCCCAAACCATTGGGCTGATTTTAATGACACTTGGCATGGATGTTCCTTGGGTGACCCTTTACTTAAATTGTTCAAGAAATTTTGATTGACCCCAAATATGGGAGTGGCAGGGCGAAAGTCTTGGGTTAAAAAGCCAGTGGAGCAATACAGACCCTCTTGGGCCTCTTTGACCAAATTAACTCTTATTGTTACTAATACATACCGATAATTATAACCTATATCATCTTATTGCAGATTTAAGTATTATTACCTTCATTCTTTTTTAGTTTGCCCAAAAGTACATCTATGTTTCAGAAGAACAGTTGTTGTGAGCATCAGCTTCTGTGTCTGCATCCAACTTGTTCAAAGTTTTCATATCTTGGTTATAGATAGTGATAAGGGGGATTATAGTTAATATATTGCCCTTCAACTAAAATCAAGACCTTTGACCATCAATTTGTTTGACCTTGACCCATTTAATAATTAACCAATATCTTCAACTTGGAAAAAAAATGTGCAAAATTTCAGATATCTTCTACCCTTAAAAAAAAGGGAAAGAGATTAAAAAAAGAGACCTGAGTCAAAGCATCCAAGATTGAATAAATGAAATAATGAGTTTTAATCCTTGTCATGCTGAAACCGAAATTTTCCTGATTTTGCCGGAAGTATAGACAAAAATCAGCCTGCACATAATTATGTACCATCTGATATTCTTTTTTAAAAAACAGAAAAAGGTTGAAATTGTATTTTTCAAAAAATAAACTGACTCACAAGAAGTGCATTCAGTGATGTCAGCTCTGTGGTTTTAATGCAATTTTATCAAGGTTTTTCTTCAGCATGGCAAGGGTTAAATATTTATACTATTATTAACCTCTGAATTAAAAGATTTTCCCCCTTAAAATTTCTCTTTCTCTGCTTTGTATGAAACATGTATAAGCACAATGCGAAGTTCTAGCCCTTAGATTTCCACCGAATAAAACATTTTTTTTCCATACAAAATCCATATAAGCACAGTGCAGCTTATTTCTGTGTGTATGTTGTATTTTCTAACTTATTTTTCCTAATTTTGGTGTAGGACGTGTCGGGATTGCCAACACCATTACTAGATTCGCCAATGTTTTCGGTCAGTATTGCATCTTCCTTCAGAATGTTGTCAGGTTTTCAAGTTTGGTTAATTTATTTTGAAGGCATTGAAACTTATCAAAGTAACTCCTTAAATGAGGGGATACAATCACTGTTCTCAAAAAAAAGTACATATCAGTTTAAAAAATCTTAGTATGATCAATTTACTGCACTTGCAAAGCGGGTATAATCTGCTAACAGTTTGCACCATTTTGTCATCCTGATTACAGGGCAGGTTAAAGGCTAACACACTGGTTGCCTTGAACAAAGAAAGAATTAATCTTATTCACAAAGAAACAAAAACAAAATCTTGAAAATAAAATAATTTGAAAACCATCTTTAGGCAAATGAAATAATCTGAGTTATCTAATTGCCGTTTACATAATTTGCTGTAATAATTCACTCAAGTCATATTTTATCTCTGTCTGGGTGTGTCCAATTTTACATGGAAACAAAAGATGGTATATCTTAATTGCTTTGTAAAGTTTCAATGCTATTATTCTTTTGCTTTCTTATTTTCTGTTTTGTGTCCTTTTCATTTGTCAAGTTCATGTTAGTTTGAAACAAAGCTACAAAGGCATTGATTATTGAAATGTATCCATTTAAGGCTGCTCTAATAAAATCTTGCTAGATAAGTTTCTTCATATACATTAGCTAGGCTTTTTTTTCTACAAAGAAAACTAGAAGTATTACTGTATGTGTACCTCTCTGCCGTTACTCCATGCAGGGGTTTACAAATAGCTCAAAATATACTTTTACAAAGAGCTATTCTATGTTATTCTTCACCTGGTAGGGCTTGGCATAGCCATGACGTAATATGGCAAGTTTTTACTTAACCCTTCCGTTTTTCAAAATTTTGGACCTGTCCAAATTCAAAGGTTTTGCAGACGAAAATTTAAAGTGGATTTAATTTGAAAAATAACCATTCAGTAAGGTAGAAAATAGTGTGGAAAAAGAAGAAATTGCTTGTCAGAAGCAATTTCTTCTTTTTTCACAATGTTTTCTCAATCATAAAATCACTGGCATGTAAAAAGCAGGGATTAAACAGCAAAGGGTTAACAATATTTTGGGTTCTTTCAAAAAATGATCCGCGATTATTGTTTACCATTGTAAGTAAATGTATCATAGAACTACAACCAAATCCTCGTAACTTCAAGTTATATAATGTTAACTTTTGATAAAATTAAGTATATGTAATTCAGATGATTTACCTTAGCCGTAAGTTAAGTGATCCGTTTCTTAGGTTCTGCCCTGCCAGAGCAAAAAGTATGGATTATAAAATAACCTTTATACTATCAAGGGAATATATAAAAGCTAAATATTGATTTTCATAACACAAGATATTTTAGCAAGAATTATACATGTACCATTTTTTGGCTATCCCTTTTCTTAAACACAGAAACCATTAAGAATTTCTTTTTAGCATCAATGTAGCTGCCGTCACATCACATTTAGTAGCGTGTCAGACTGTCAATCTATGGGTCCAGAGTTCAATCCTTGATGGCGGCACTCATCCTTTCCAATGGGTTGATAATCTTAGACCTATGTGGGATAGCAGCTGGAGGCGAGGAAAGAATGTAATGGTAGAACTGGAATCTATTGTTAGGTGCTTCATTTGTGGTGATATTACTGAAAGATTGTTGAAAGCAGTGTAAAACCCCATTTTAAAATTTAGCATGATAGTCTTCTACCCAACATGACACATATTTTACTATTTGTCATTTTGTAACCTCTTTGAATTTGGAGCTGTCTAGCCTTTTGGAGTTTTGATAATGAGAATAAATATGGACACTAAAACTTCAAATGGATAGACTTTTATACTATGTAAATTTTGAATCTAGAAAAATATAAGCTATAAATATGTGACATGTGCATGTTTGTTTTCATAGTCATTGTTTAATGAAAGTACATGTACATGACATAATTATGATAACTTGTTTGTAATTTCGAGGAAAATCTTAGATAACACACAATCTATATACCTGCCCTGTGTTCAGGATGACAAAATAGTGCAAACTGTTTGCAATTATATCCTGCTTTGCATGTACACTTCCATGCAAAGCGAGGTATGATTTTGAATCAGTTTACCATATTTAGTCATCTGGAACATAGTCCTGGTATATCAATTTGGTATATTTCAATATGAATAGGGTATATTTTATCATGCTTATTTAAATCCTGGAGATTTTACATTCCCTTAAAGTTAAAGACTGAAAATGGACAAACAGCTTGACAAGGTTGAATATGAATTTTTAGAGACTTTATATATACCTTTACAGTTGCTTGTTGTATTATGTTTGTTAATTAGTTTTTTTCTCTGCTTCATTCATTTGATTTCTTATTTTTTCAAGAGCATGCATAAACAGCTAACCAGTGTCCTCTCATTGTGCAGTTAACTACATAGTGAAATTGACAAGTAGGTGAATGAGTTTGGAATTAAATTGAATGAGTGATATGAGTGAGTTTTGAGTGAAATGGAAGTGAGGTAATTCAATATCGCTTACAGGCCTCGAAGTTCCCCCAAAAATTTCATTTGTAATTTTTGGCAAGTAGCTTTTGAAACCACTTGCAAAAATGCAAATTAACTTGAAATTAAGTTTTGAATAAATTATTTTAGCCTTCATATAGAAAAGGTAATCTTTAATGGTTTGAGTGGGTGTTTTAATTAATGAATGGAGCGCTTAGTGATGGATTTAGGATGGTTTTGAGATAAATGTCAATTTCGCGATGTAACCAACTGTAGTTTCCTGCTGTCTGTATTTACACTTGCCTGTTTTGGTAGCCTAAAGGTATGGGTATATTACTTTGAAGATTGTGGGCTGAGCCTCTTCCATTGCTTTTTAGATGAAAAACATTCTTAAGCCAGCTTTAGTGTATCCAGTCGGAAAATTAGCTCAACCACTTGCAAGATGACAAAATTTTTAACTGGTCTAAATTCAAAGAAATTCCAGTCAGCAGTTTTTACTTGATGAAATTTCAAAAATCTTTGTTCTTGGAAAAGAAAGCATTGGGGACAATGGAGAAATTGCTTGTACAAAGCAAGTTCTTAATTTCCAATAAATTTTTCTGATTTTTTTCCCTTGGGGGGGCAGCAAAAAGCAGATTTTTTCCATTTTCCAGAATTGGTTAAGGGCGGTTAATTTGTACCTTGTTTTTACACTCTTATCAATATGAGAGTTTGTAAGCAACATACTAACCTGAAAGCAATATATAATTGCCGTCTTTTTAAGATGAATAAGTACATGTTTTAATATATTTCACTTGTCAATTAATGATAAAAGTTACCGGTATTGCTTATATGTCCCTCTATTAATCAAGGTACTATATTACAGACTGAAAAAAGGACTAGCATAGTTGTCCCTCCTAAAGTCTCGTTTTTAGCTCCACTGGCTGAAAGCCACTGGGGCTATTGTCATGGCGTTGTGTCCGTCGTGCGTCCGTCCGTGCGTCCGTGCGTGCGGTCGTAAACTTTTTCTTTAAAAATCTTCTCCTCAGAAACTACTGGATGGATTTCAACCAAACTTCACAGGAATGATCCTTGGGTGACCCTCTTTCAAAGTTGTTCAAGAAATTTTGATCCGATGAAAAACATGGATTTAATGGGCGTGGCTAATTTCCAAATATGGTAAAAAGTAACTTTTCTTAGGTTCTAATTGATGGATACCAATTAAATTTTACATAAATGATCCTTGGATTACCTTTTATCAGTCTACCAAAAATTATTGTGATCAGATGAAAAATATGTATATTATGGGCGGAGGTCATTTCTCTATATTGTTATTTTAAGTTAGACTGTTGTTTGAAATAACTAATTGAGGTACTATCCATTGTCTAAGCCTTGATGGTTTGCACTATCGTTGTACATGTACTTGTCCTTGTGCAACAACTATGTGATATCTCTGCATTTCTATTATAAATGAAGATATTTGCTTGAAATTTGGCAATATATATCATCTATCAAAAGAGCAACCTGTTCCTTCAAGTCAGGTTATAAACCCTTGTCTTGTTGAGCCTGGAATATTCCTGCTCTGGCGGAAGGTAAAGACAAATATCAGACTGCACATATGTGCAGTCTGATCTTAGTATATACCACCTAATTTTCCTATTTAAACAGGGAAAGTTTGACAAAATAAAACCAAAATAAGTACTGACACATAAATATTACATAAAGTGCTTTCAGCAATTTTACTAAGTTTTCTATTTAGCATGAAATGCATTGATTTTGTCTTCTATAGCATCAGGTGGTACCCTCATTACTTAAAATGAGAGCTTGAATTATATCTCGTAAGTTTTCGTCTTCATTTCTTGTTGATTTATTGCCAAAAAGTCTGTCGAAACAAGAGCTCAGATCTGCTGTGGTTATGATCTTAAGGTAAAATAGAGGCTACATGCAGGACTTTAGTATCTTTGAAATTATAGAATAAAACAACATTCTTGTATTCAGGGATCATTTATTTAATGATTATTAATCAAATAATTTCAGTCCTCTTTGCCAAAAACCCGTGTTCAGCAGTCTGCAAAAAAGAAGAAAGAAAAATATCAATAAATAACTGAGATTTAAATATGACCCCCTCCCCGTACGATGAGCTCTATTAAAGGAACATAATTTTGTTTTTATCAAGCAAAATTTTCAGAAGAAAATTGGTTCTATATTTGGCTCCTTAAATAGATGTTTTCTTTATTTGGCGAAAGTGTTGGCAAAAAGGAATTTCAGTCCAGAGAAGGCCCAGAGGTACCCAAAGGAGGTTATCATGTTTTGCTGTATCATAGCATGATATTGCCGTCAGATATTTTAAAAACTGACAGTTGTTGATTTGATGACTGTTATAAATGAGGAATTAATTACATCCATCATCTTGTGACTCATCAATAGATCTTGTCTCTGGCATGAAACTCTTCTGCTTACAAAAAAAGATGTATCAAGACTGTTTCTCTCTTTATCAATATCAGACCATTTCCTTTTACAATATGTATTGAAAAAGAAAAAAATGTAAGACTAAGAAACCAGCCCAGTGTTCAGGGTGATAAAAGGGTACAGACTGTTTGCAAATTATATCCTGCTTTTCACACAAGTGTACATGCAAAGTGGGCATAATTTGCAAACAGTTTGCACCTTTTTTCTTCCTGAATTCAGGACAGGTTTATAACATTTTTAGACTGGTTCAAATGAGATTTTGCAGATCAGTAACTAATGTAAAATAGATTTTAAAGATCTCTGTCTTGCTGGGTAGAAATCAATTTATAAAGCAGCAGAGGCCAGCCATGCATAATGTTTTAAGAATGACATGCCTTTCATGTAAAGTTTATTAGAATGACAATTCAACCTGAAAAAAATGCCCCCCTTCCCCTCTACAACATTGTTTCTACCCATTGATGTCATACACAGTATATTGGATCTAACTCAATTGAATACTTCTTTCAGTCATTTTATGCTTATTATAATGTCTTGGGCTTTCTTGCCTCAGAGTGAAACCAATCATTTTTCATCAACGATCACGTATTTCCTTGAATATATTTCAGAATTCTAGAGAGGAGGTGATCACTGCCACAGCCTATCTGGATCTATTTCTTAGGAAGATCACAGAACCTGCCCTCATTAAGGCATTCTTGAAGTTTATTTTTACAGAGAAAAATGATGAAATTGTTATCCTGGATTCATTGGTCACCAGAATAACTAGTAGTTCAAAGGTGAGTCTGCAGTGTTATGTAATGATAAGATTGGCTTAACCCTTGTCATGCTGAACCCGGAATATTCCTGCTTTTGCAGGAGCTATAGACAAACATCATCCTGCACATATGTGCAGTCTGGTGTTAGTCTACATCACCTGTTTCTCACTTTCAAACCAGAATTGTCAATAGATTTAGCTTTTCAAATAAAAATTGACCTACAGTTGGTACTTTCAGTGCCTTTTGCCCTTTGATTTTGATGAAAAATTTTTGCCAAAATTTATTTAGCATGACAAGGATTAATATCAACAAGAATATGAGATTATACCTTCTACAGACCTATCTTGCCATAGGTTTTACTTTGACAAGTAAATGTATGTGACTGGATTTGTAAAGCAACCACCTTGGAAGTGTGAAAAATATAGACCTTGGTTGAACTGCATGAATAGTGCAGGCTATTATAGGTTTTAGTGTCGCAAGATTTTCAGAATGTAGAAAGACCAATTTTCTACCATACGCAAACATTTTTGGTCTACCACCTGTGGTTCATCTACTTTTAAAAACATTATTTTACACAGTCACCAAATGGTCAATATAACTTTTTGTATTGAACGAATAAGAGAAATATCTTTTCTTATTTAGATACAATATAATACTTTTAAAGAAAATTATAGCGAAATTTATTTGTCAGAATCTGTTTTTGTCACATTTTTAATATGTCTTCATTTAAGCTATCTCTGGTGTCCCTGTCACTTTTTTATACCCTGGTAGATCTCTATGAGGATGTCATGTTTTAACCCTGAAATTCATTCATTTTTTTGTCACATTTTTAATATGTCTTCATTTAAGCTATCTCTGGTGTCCCTGTCACTTTTTTATACCCTGGTAGATCTCTATGAGGATGTCATGTTTTAACCCTGAAATTCATTCATTTTTTGTCACATTTTAAATATGTCTTCATTTTAGCTATCTCTGGTGTCCCTGTCACTATTTTATACCCTGGTAGATCTCAACTGTGAGGATGTCATGTTTGACCTCGTGTTCAAGTAAGTTGTGCCTCAATTGATTTCTTAACCCTTGTCATGCTGAATATAATTTTTTGCAAAATAATTGTAAAATCAAAGTGCTAAAAGCACTGGAAGTAACCTTATATTAGTCAGTATCAATTTCTGAAATGCATTGTTTTACACCTTTCTGGTTTAAAAATGAAATTCAGGTGGTATGAACCAAGATTAGACTGCACATATGTGCAGGCTGATCTTGTCTTTACCTCCTGTCAAAGCAGGAATATTCCTGGTACAGCGTGACAAGGGTTAAGAAAAGGAAAAAGTGGGTTATCAAATAGAGAAAATGCCGCTCACTAGTGTTATTATTTGACCCTTGTCAGGCTGCATCAACATTTAGCAAAATTGCAACAAAATCAAAGTGCTCAAAGCACTGCCTCCACTAATTTTGAGTTTGTGTTTCATTTTGAAAAAAAAACCAACCTTTCTAGATATTCTTACTCAACTGATAAGATAGGCTTTGTCCAGTGATCAAGTCTTTTGACTTTGTGACCTTGACCTTGACTTTTGAAACAGTATTGCTTCAAACTTGAAGATATTTTTTCAATGATAACATCTAGGACAAGTATACTTCATAAATGCACTGGTTAGATTATCAACCTAATATTCAATACAACAAAATTTCATTAGTAAATTCATCAGGCTGTAGGCTTTCTTTTTGACTAACTTTTTACATGTACTTAAAACAAAAATGTTTTATATAGTCCTTGATTACTTCTAAAACAGACTGATATATATTTGATAGATCATTGAAGTTAACATAGAAAAAATAACCTTGAACATTGATACAAGTCTTGGCCAAATGTTGTCTGAGGCAAGCAGCAGTTTGGGGGAGCTATGTTGTGCATGGACAAGTCTTGTAGTATATACCTTGTACCAAAGCAGGAATATTCCGGGTTCAGCATGACCAGGTGTAAAAATGTTGTTCAAGAGCTGGGCCTTGTTAGCTCTATCAATGTTTCAACAATCTGCAACCCTGTGGGTCATTAGTATGAACCATTCTGACATTTGTGACATAATGTCTATTGACTTCAACCATTTCGTAAATCATGAGGAGTATATTATCTCAAAGAAATAAAAGCTTTAAAGCTGGATCCTGCTGATTTAAATTCTGTTTTAAACAAATAACGCATTTCTGGAACCATTCTGAGCCAAAGTTTTGTATGATAATTAAATAAATTAAGTAGAAAACAGATAGTATAGGCTAAGGTCAGAACTCAACTTTGTGCAGGGTAATCTAAGCTGTGCTGTTTACCATAGGAAAATGTGTTTTCAAGGTAGTGGACCTGGAGAAGTTCCACAACATTTTGGAACTCATGCTCTTTCACAATGTTAACTGAGGTTTCCTAATGAAACCATTAGGAAACCTCAGTTAACAGTGTTCAAGTTTCTTTTTTAACTGTTACGAGTCCACTGCCTTAACACTAAGTTACTGCAGGAGAAAAATGAATTATATCATTGAAATTTATTGACTTTTCTTTCACATTTAGACATCTGATTCCTTGTACCCATGTAATGGTTAGTCAGCGCAGATCTGTACGAGATCAGGATATATACGGGAAGAGTGTGGAAAAGTTCATGTCCCTACGGCCAACATGTTGTTTACCCGAGATTGATAGTCCCAAACACAAGTAAGTGATCTCACATTGCACAACTAGATAGATCTATAGCAGCTTTGGTGAGGAATATATTGTAATATATTGTAATTGATTATCACCAGTCAAAGTTAAATATATAGAGGATAATAGTTTGTTTCAGTGTAAGATTGATTTATATTTCTTTGAGTGAACAACAAAAGCTATATTTTCACGAAAATATAGCTTTTGTTTTTCACGAAATGAAATATAAATCAACCTTACACTGAAAAACAAACGATTATTCTACTTCTTTAATGCAAAAATGAGACAAATTGTGAAATTTCTATGACATATTTCCGTAAAGTGCGTCATTTTGCATGTGATTATTATGCAACGTTCATTGTGACGTCACTTATTTCGCCCCGCATAGATGACGTCAGATAGGATGAAATGCACAAAAGCAGGGTATAAGTTTTTGATAATTTCACTACTTTTGTCGTGAGAGTATCAAGTGATAATCTACTGTTATTTCTCCATAAACCACCGAAAAGCATTAAAGAAATAAAGATCTTCAAAGAATTGTTCTGATCGTTTCTTAAAGTAAGGTATCATCAATCATTTTGCAACCCAAAATCTGTATTTACAGGCTTTAGACACAATAGTTTAATACTAAATGACGACATACTTGTATAAGTTTCTTTGTGAAATAATTTTAGTACAGCAAGGTTTTATTGTAGATTTTTAAAAATACCAACTTAAAAAATGCCAATGCATAAAAGATTAAATCCATGGAATTTGTGAATTTGCACTGGTATATATATAATACATACTTAGTGTTTTGTATGGAAAAAAATATCTAACGAGGTTGGGAGAATTGATCATTGATGAGGCTCTGCCGAGACAATGATCAATTCTCACAACCAAGTTAGATATTTTTTCATACACTACACTAAGTATGTATTATATTTATCTTATAACCTCTATTTGTCTTGTTTTTGTCAATGTTTCTAACTGAAATACAAGTTTCTAAAAATAACCACATTATATCATGTTCTAAAAATAACTATGTGATATCATAAAAAATATCATACAGGATGTTATCACACGGATATTTGTATAGTTATAAGATAAATGTACTTCCAACCAGGTTAACAATAAAACCAAATTGACTTGTATTATTTCACTAGAAACAATAAGGTTAAAAGGGACTCATCTTACATAGTATTTTAATTAAAGTTAATAGAAATGTTTACAAGGTAGAGTAAAGTCAGGTTAATTTTGTATGCTTTTTTTTGGGGGGGGGGGGCTTTGCATATGATTTATATTTTTTTTTTTAATTGCAAATGTTGCCCAGGTGTGTGGGTAGTATTAATGGAATTGTCTTGAAACAATTTTTAAAAAAGTTCCATCAAAGAAGATTTTTGAGCATAATAGAAAAAATTAGTAGAAAGTATCTGAAGGGAGTAAATACCTCTAAATATATATTTTTGTAAGAAAACACTTGATAATTGACCTTGATTATTTACTTACTATCAAGCACCCAATAAATGAGGTTTTGTATCAACTTGCGGTGCTTCAATATGTTTTGGATAGTTTGAATTCAGGGTTGTATTTTATCCTATAGCATGTAGAGTATTAATATCTAGCTAGACCTATCTATTTTACTCATTTACTTAGTAATTTTTAGTTAGCACATTATTATCATCATAATTATAATCATTTTGATGCAAAGTTAACTAAAAAAATATATTAATCTTAAACAAGATTAAACAAGGCAGTGTCTTAAATGTATCCAACAGCTGTGTTTGTCATGTGTTAGAAATAGTTAACAGTTCTTAAAACATCATCTCAAAAAAAAAAAAAAATATAGCAAAATTTCAACCAGACTTGTGTAAATCTTTCTTTGGTATTTTTCCTAAAAATTTGTTCTTATCTGGTTAGACCGTGCAGATGCAAAGGCTGGCAAAAGCTTTGCTTTGTGCATATGTGGAATTGTTTGAAATTGCCTGAACGAGCTCTAAAGGTCAGGGAAGTGACTGAGGGCTAGTCTGATCCACTTGATTTAAATATATCATTTACCTGAGTTACATGTATAAATTTTTTGCCTTTATTTCACTGATAAATTTTCTTACAATGCAAGCTGTATGCTGGTCTCTCCATGATGACATTGACAAGTTCTATATCATAAAATGGATGTGTTGTTTCTATTTGTGCATGAATAGATATTGTTTGGTAATTGCGGGATTTTTACTTTTTTATGTACATTTTTGTTGTTATTTTATCTTAGATATATATTTTCTGTCTTCTTTAGAATTATATTATTATTCTTGTTTTATTCATGTTAATTTTATAGGGTGTATGCTTAGCCCATGTCCCACTGAGGACGTGCCAATTCTGCTTAAAAACATATCAGGTTTTTCAATCTGTTTTATTCCCAGCTCAGCTAAATTTCAGCTGATATTTTGTAAAAGTAATTGAGACAACTAGGTGTATTATATGTATTCTGCCTTGAAGCCAACATCAAGCTCTGGGGGTTATTACAATAGGTCACATGTAATGATCCATTTTCACTTTTGTGAGAAGCAACAGGTGTTTGTAGTATAACTGATTATCTGTTGAGGGGATGTTGTATTTCCTAAAAACCTTTAAATAAACTTAAGTCATAAAGAAAAGGCAAAGATTGGTTAATGCAGACTGATCTTTGTCTAAATGGCCTGCCAATATAGAGATTAGAGAAAATCAGAGGAACTGTGGTTTGGTTGTTATAGCATTATTTTGGCCCCTTTTCAAAAACAAGGGGTATTTTGCTTTGCACTTGTACTTGGTTGGCAGTTGGTTGGTCCGTCCATAGACCATTTTTGTCTGGAGTATATCTCAAACTTAATGCAGGATGGAATCATGAAACTTCATGTTCAGATAGATTTTACAGAGGAGAAGTGCAGTTCGCACAAGAACCATAACTTAACTCATCACATTTTTAGCTCGGCTGTTTTTGGAGAAAACCCGAGGTATTGCTATAGCCTTGGTGTCGTTGTGCAAAAGCTTTGACATTTTGTGATATCTCTGGTTCTACTGAAGGCATCTACTTGAAACTTGGCACACATGTTCACTGTAAAAAGATCAACCTGTATTACCAAAGGGTGAACTCTAGATACATTTTGTGCAAATTATGCCCCTTTTTCAACTTAGATTTTTTTTTCCAACATCCAGCACTCAACAGCCGAGCGTAGGCACCTGTAGCCGTGTTTTGTTTTGTATGTGTATTTTTTTCATATACAGGGATGTGGAAATACGAATTTTTCTCCACTTGTCCAAGGACAAGTAAATGTTAATTTCCTACTTGTCAAGGATCAAAATTTTGTTCACAAAATTGATAGATTGATAGATATTGAGAAAGCATTGTTTTAATGAAGAAGATGCTGTAACCCAGACAATTAAAGACAATGTTTTCTCCTCTTTGATACAAACAATAAGATGACTTTTATTTTTGATCTTTTTAGTACTTTTCCAAGATTTGCTCTGGTATTTACTTGTCCATGAACATGTGGCCTAGAAAAATGTACTAGCCCATGTCAAACTGGTCGGGCATGGGAATTCCACACCCCTGTCATATGAGCCTATGCGTAACATTTCCAACTATTTCAAATGTGCACCAAGCTAAGACTCTTGCCAGCCTGTGTATCTACACAGTCTGACCAGGGTCTTGACTCTGCGCTTTGGAGAAAGATGGTCTCAAAGTGTCTTAAGGTAGTCTGGCAAGCTTCTAACTATACTACATGGAAGTCAAAATTTGTTATTGTTGGCCCTTCACACACATGTCAAATTGTTGGAAATGTCACGCACAGGCACACATGTATATTCATATCTGTTGCACCCAGTGTTAGTGTTTATGTGGTGTAGTGATTGTGATTGTGGGTTTTGGTGTATTGTAGCCTTGGTGATATACCCGGCCTTCCCAATATTAGTGAAACTACTAACAATTCTAACAGTCGAGGCTTCACTAAAAAGCTCTTTCGTAGAGATAAACAGAAAAATAAGAAGCAGGATATCATCAGGTAAAAGTTGAGCTAAGATTATTGCAAAATATTCAATGTTAATGAAATGCCGTTTGTCAGTAAACAAACCCACATTACCAGTGTTTATTCCAGGCAGGCGGATTGGAAGATTCCCCCACTTTTTTCAAGGATCCCCCCATATTTTCTGGATTTATGGGGAATTTTTTTACTGTGATCAAAGAGCATAAATTACCACATTTCTCAATTGGGTCAATTTTCGTGCTGAAATCCCCCAAATTTTTGAAATCCTAGACTGCATAACTACAGCTTACATTAAGCTGTAGTTATGAGGTTTTGATTGCTTACTTAAAACTTGTGTGTTTGAGTGAAAGTACTTCTTTATAGGTTACTGATAAGCATGTTTGAAAAGTAACTAAACAAAATAGATTCTTTATTCAAGGCAAGGTAATAAATTTGATGAAACTTTTTTTTGTAAAACACTTAAAGATGAACAGTTAAAATCGTTTCAAATAATCTCAACTGAAAAGTTTCTTTTGTTACATTGAATTGGATTTTTTGAGGAGATTCTGATAACTCAAATTTTAAATTAAATCCACAGGGATTTCTTTTAAAAGTTTAATTTTCACAGAAATTATTTTCTATCCTTTGTTAGTTAATGATTATCCAATAGCAGGCAGTAGATAATATAGAATAAGCATATGTGACGAAGGTTTCTTAAAACTGTTTAAATTTCTACTTTCTATTTGTTTTGATAATTTATTTGCATGATATAGCTTTTTTTTCTATGTAGCTTACTGGTAGCTTTTTGTAGCATTGGCACTGCATTTACTTTTTTCAAACATTGAGTACAGCTGAAAAAAAAAATCTGGCAAGAATTTACATTTAGAAAGTGAATTAAAACAAGTGTGATTATGATAAACTGATGTAATGAACTTACAAATAATTCATACTTCAGTCGATGAAGCTGCAATATCTCCTTTCTTCACAGTATGCTACCCTTTCATAAACAAGTATCTCACATTTTGACCACTTAATTAAGTTGTCTGTAATTTCTTTGAATTTGGATGTTTGAATAATTGTCATTTAGGTAATTGGTTACAGCAATTACAAAGCTGCCTTTATAGCCTCCCAATTAGGAGGTCATTGGTTTGATCCCCAACAAGGGCATTCATCCTTTGGACATTTTGTCTCCCACCAATGGGTTGATAATCGTAAACTTATTTGGGATAGGAGCTGGAGGCCAGGAAAGTTTGTAATGGTAGAAAATGGTGCAAGAAATACCAGGGGTCCATTGTAAGGTGCTCCAGCTGCCGCTATGTAACTGAAAGATTGTTGCAAGCGGCTTTGAACCCCATTTAAAAAAAAAAAATAGCAATCACCCTAAGATTCCTGACACCCAAAAGTCATACAATAATTCTAAATGAAGCTTGATAGGGTAAAAGAAAGATGAAACTTCCAAGTTGATTTAATTCATTTTTATTCCTGACCCAAATAAATAATAATATTGTATCTTATAAGTGAAGCTTAATGAAAGGAAAACTTTGTAGACCCTGATCATACTTGTCCTTCACAATGTTTGTTAGAACCTATCTGTCAAAGTATTTAAGGTCAATATGGCCATTAAGCCTAGTACTTATTTCAACTGTAGGTACATAACCCATTAAAGACTACATATAAGACATGGGTAATGTCATTTGCAAATTATGATTCCTTAATGACCTTGTGTTGTAGGTACTCATTAGATTTGTCTTGTTGAGACGATTCCAATGAGCAACCACAACATAGGTTGTAAGTAATTATTTTTGGATTATGACTGAAATCAAATCTAAAATTCTCTCCCACCAATGGCTTAATAAGTGTAAACCTATGTTGGATAGCAGCTGGAGGCTAAGAAAGGAATTTATGGTTGTACTGATGTGAGAAATACCAGGAATCAATTGTTTGGTGCTCCAGCCGCCGCAATATGACTGCAAGAGCTTTAAGCAGTGTTAAGCCTCATACAAACAAACAATCAGGGTGTGTACCTTAAATTCTGATTTATTCTAATTTTATTTCAGTGACCAGAAAGAAGAGGAGGTTAAGACAGCCTTTCCAGCAGGGACATTTGGCAGTAAATTGGAGCATTTTGAGACTAGTTTTCTTGACTATTTACATGATGCTCATATCAGGCTGCACAAATGTGCCACAGCATGTCATGTGTGGCTGTACCCCTATGATGGTGACAAGCCACCTACAAACATTTTAGAAAATTTATCCTTTTCCAACAATGACAGTGTTTTATTAGAGAATTCAAATGTAGATAAAACTGAAGATTTGTCAAATATGTCCAGTGTGTTTGAAATTTCTTCTATAGATAAAGTTACTGACCCAGAAGCATCTTGTGATAATGTTGTCGAAGGCGATAACAAAGTGAAGGGTAGTGCAATAGTTAACATTGATATTGAAAACAGTTCAAAACATATGGCCAGTGTTCCTATGAAATTTATGAATGAAAGTGAGTTTTTATCCTTTTTAGAGGACACAGATAGCCCTGTGGAGAAATCTTTTAACATTGAAGATAGCATGAAATCATTAGAATCCATTTTATCAACTTTATCAATAAGGTCTATTTCAAAAACATCGACTCCCAGAAAAGACATGAGTGCTGATGACATGAGGGATATATCAGAAGAATTTTTAGAAAATGGTGAACTAAGTACAGTATATTATGATTGTGAAACTTCTCGAGATTTCTGTGATAGTGATTTTAAATCTGCCAATGAGAGTTCCTTTGATATTATCAATACAATGCCAGAAAAGAGTAAAACTACAAACGCTACTGAGTTTGAGGTTGTTGAAAGCCAAACTTCTCTTAGAGACAACAAAAATGCTACAAACCCTGGAAAAGATTCTGTGTCTTTTGTGAATATATCTAAAGTACCAGACATTGAAGCAGGGGGTGAAAGCACAGACAAAACCTCTAAAAACATTAACAATAACAAAGAAGACTCCATCGAGAAAGAGAGAGTTGAAAATTTCTTCCCAGCTGGTGATGGGGATTCAGTTAGAAAGTCTAGCCTTAAATCTGACAACGATAGGAAAGGGGATAAATCTGTACGGTTTGCTGGAGCGACTTCCATTACAATATCAGGAGATTCCTCAACATTAAGTGTGGGATTTACTGCTATTAAACCTAGTACTAATGCTCCAACTGTAGGTATGAAACCTAATTTTGATATTAATTGTCAACTTGGGTTGGAACAAGTGTATGTTTAAGCACTTACTATAGTTAATACACCAACCCAATAAAAAATTTATCACTGCATTGTGTTGATTATACATGTAATTGTGGCTTAGTTATTTACCATTGTCTATTAATCCATCAAGTATTCTTAGAATTATTTCCAGGTTTTAAGTAAAAAAAGTTATCAAATTATTTTCTTATTGCATAGTTCTCACAGAATCCTATGATATCTGAACTTATCAGAAGTGTGTCAACATATAAGCCTGAATACTTAAGCTACAATAAGTAATAATATTTAGAGTAAAAATGTTCGCTTTTCAAAGTTTTTGTTTATCTTCAAGGTACTTCTTGGTATTACTTCTAAATGAAACTAGGGCCTGTTTTGACTGAACAACTTTCCATCATTTTTTGTGTAAAGCAAAACTTAGAGTTGCTTCTATAGTAGTTACTTAATATAGAATTCTGCCATGCTTAATTTTGTTGGAATCCTCTACTTAAGACGATTCCATTGAAATATTGCAAGGCTGAATCAAATAATGAATGAAAATGCCAGGAACTATTTGTGATTTTGACTTGCAATTTATTTTTATTTCATAAGATGTTTAGTAAAACGGGCCCCTGATTTATAGTTGAGACAGAAGCATGATCAGTTGTAAATATATACAGAGTATATTGATTGAGTGGTTATTGAATACCAAATGTTTAAAGTTCAATGATTCATAAATCAACAGATAAAACAAGGCTTTGCTGAGTTATTATCTTTTTTAGAAGAGGATTTTAATATATTCGTTATTTTATAAGAACAAATTTGATATTTTATTTACAATATGACATGATGTTTCGCAAAAATTGAGGAATTTATAGATATTTATGAGTTAAAGTTATTCCGCGAAACATAAAGCCAATTGCAAAACGATGTCAGCAAATCAATTATGCATCATTTTCACAACGAAAATATAATGTTGATAACTGTTCTTAGCTCATTTGCATGGTTATACCACTAGTGCATTAACACCTGTTTAATATCAAAAATATTCAACAATGTTATTTCACTCCCCCAAATTCGGTCATGTTATAATTGAATATATTTCAGGGCCCTTTCTGACGGCAGTTCTATTAAAGTTAGAGAGCATGATGCAGAATTCCCTGATGGTGAACCTAGTTCTCACTGGACTCATCTCTAGACTGGCAGCCTATCCACAACCACTGTTGAGATCCTATTTATTGAACCAAACCCTTGTGTTCCAGCCTACAATCAAATCTTTAGTTCAAGTAAGTCAACAGATTATCATTAGAGATTTCTCAGGCATGCTGTTCTTGTAGACCTGAAAAATAAGACCATTTGATTTTAGTTTTGTTACTAACAGTTAGTAGAAAGAAGATTGAACCCAATTTAATGAATGAAAATACTCAAAGCATATTGTTTACTTCTTAGCTTGACTATTCCAAGAATAGGGGGGGTATTCCAGCAACCCTGGTGTTGGGGTTTGTGTCGGCGTCGGCCTCAGGGTAATGCTTTGGTTAAGTTTCTACGTGCAAGTGTTTAAAATTTCTGTTTCTACTAAAGCTATTGCTTTGAATCTTTGCACATGCTTCTGCGACCATAATATCAGCCTCTAGACAAGGATTCATTACTCTGATATTGAATTTAGTGGAATTTTAACCCTTTTTGGACTTTTGAATTCCTGGTTAAGTTTTTACGTGCAAATGTTGTATATCAGTTAGATCTCTATTTCTACGGAAGCTGTTGCTTGGAAACTTTGCACATACTTCTGTGACCATAATATTAGCATCTTGACAAAGATTCTATACTCTGATATTGAATTTAATGGAATTTTAACCCTTTTCAGACTTAGAAATTCCTGGTTAAGTTTTTAAGTGCAACTGTTGTATATCGGTTTTATCTCTGTTTCTACCTATAGGAAGCTATTTGCTTGGAAACTTTGTACATGCTTTTATAACCATCATATCTTCCTCTAGACAATGATTCATTACCCTCAACTTTCATTTTTTGGAATTTTCCAATGTCGACATTGATTTTCTGTTACTATCCAGCACTAGAAATAGTCAAGCTGTGCTATCCTCCAACAGCTATTGTTAATGAGGTTGTGCATGACATTACCATCAAATGTGAGTTAGCAAACCAAAGACACTGGCCAACCTGTGTATCCGCACAGTCTGACCAGACTCTTAAATATGCATTTGTAGATAGAAAAGGTCTTCTGACATTCAAGCAATTTCCTTAATACACTTTGTTGAAGTGCAGAGCTCCCAATGTTTCCACTTCACACACATGTCAAGTTGTTGGCAATTTCATGCACAGGCTCTAATATTTTCTACTTTTGAATTTAAAAAAGCCAACAAAACTCCCAATTTCTCAAGCTCATTGACAAGTCATTTCTCACATGATATACTTATATATAATATGTTCCTAGTGTTTTGTTTGAAAAAAATATCTAACGAGGTTGGGGGAATTGATAATTGTCAGGTCTCTGCTGATATAGTTATCAATTCCTACAACCAAGTTAGATATTTTTTCATACAATACACTTAGTACATATTATATTTATCGTATAACCTCTATTTACCTTGTTTTCGTCAATGTTTGTAACAGAAATGCAAGTTTCTTAAAATAGCAGCATTATGTCATTGTTCTAAAAATAACCATGTGTTATCATAGAAAATATCATATTTGTACAGTAAGAAGATATATGCATATCATTGTTGGGCAACCAAAATGGTGTATCTACGGCTTAATAAAAATCTGTCTTTGATTATAACCCATAAATTAACAAATTACTGACATAACTATCTTTGCAGGTTTTAACATTAGTTAGACAGAAAGTTGACCATTATTCATATACTGTCCAAAATTTTGAGGCCCTTCTACTGCGTGCTAGAAGAACCCTGGCCCAGAGGGAGGGCCTCATTCCACAACGAGGTCATTCATTAACACCCAGTCCAGAACCAGTACATTCTAGATTAAGATCAGCAACCTCTGCAGATATACCATCAAAAGGTAGGTCTTTTGTTACTGTGAAAATGACATCTAAAGACAATGTAGAAGTATGTCACCGTTAAAACATGTTGCTTTGTGTCCAGCTATGGACACTGACTAAGATTTTTTTACCGTCTGTTACATACTGTCACCTTCTGCTGCGCTCTGTCTGTTAAATTATGACTATCAAGTGGATCATCTGCGCAGTGATTGCTGTGGCAAATGATTTGTTGATCCCCTTCTCCTACCTTGTGACCAGTTCACCCCATTTGGTCCACGGTGGCTTGAAACTTGGTTTTCATGGCCGCCTAGAACATAGTGTTAACAAGTGACTAGATTTCATGAATAATATTTTGAAGATTAAAAAAGTCCATGTGAAAAAAAAATTCTTTTTTACACAAGTCTTTCATTGAACAGCTTGAAATCCTGGACTTTGTGGAAGCTTTTGTTAGTGCCTATAAATTCATATGTAGTTTTGCACTGCCCCCTCGAAATTCAATATCTGTTATTGTGAATAAGTGAATTATTTTTTAAACACATATAATATTCCTGCATTATTAATTGCAGAAAAACGTCACAGATCCTTATCACAACTACTGTTCAGAAAATCTTCAACGGAAAAACGGCCTGTGATACCTGGTTCAACGGCAAAACCAGGGAAAGTTGAACTGCTAGCAGGGAACAAAGGCATCAGATACATTAACAAAAAACCCGAGGTGAAGAAGGAAGTCCAAGGGGAAACCACAAAAACTAGAAATGCTGTGTATTGCGCAATAATTTTAGAAGAATTTGTGAAGGAGCTTGCTGCATTAACACAAGAACATGCTGTGCTTCATCTAGATTGTGATAACTCCTAGCTTACCTCCTGTTTTCATTACATGATTCTGTGTTTTGATGTGCGGCAGAAGAATTACTTAAGAAAACAATGTAGGAAAAAGAGAAATTGCTTGTAAATAGCAATTTCTCATTTTCTTACATTGTATTCTATCCTTTTAGGCAACAATGCAATGTAAACACACTATTGGTAAACACCTGCAACCTATTGCAATTTAGACCAGTCTGAAACTTTATCCCAGACAGCAGCACTCATCCTTTCAGACTATTTGTCTCCCACCAATGGGTTGATAATTATAGCCCTATGTAGGATAGCAGCTAGAGGCTAGGAATAATTGAGATGGCAGCACTGGATTGAGAAATACCAGGAATCCATTGTAAGATGCTCCAGCCATCGCAATTTGACTGAAAGATTGTGTAACAAGAGGTGTAAAACCCCATACAAACAAACAAATAGAAAGTTTATAGTCTACTAGTGAGTAAATACAGAAACATACTCCTTTTGTTGAGAGCTCTGAATAAATTCAGATAATAAAGAAAAGCCTTTAGGACATAGTTTTGGGGAGAGAAATAGGATATTTAGTTTGTTGTAACCAATTTCTATCAGCAGCTTTGTCTTTTTCCATTTTATACCAACTTTCATTCAAGGGACAAAAGTAAGATTTAAAAGAACTTTGATTTTCTTTGAATAGGGTTCTAAAATTTCATTCATATTTCCATAGCAGCCTTCCTCAATCCATAACAAGATGACAAAGTTTTAGACTAGGAGGAGAGGATTTGGTCTAGTAACAAAACATTGATAGGTCTAATATGTAATGTTTTGGAAGTATATGCATTCAATTTATTGTCATTAAACTGACTGTAGTCATTATTATGCAGCAAAACAGAGATCCATCGTACTGATATATTGATGGCTCTGCACAAAATGGTTTTAACTCCCTACATTTTTTGAAGGGGTTACAACGGTTTCACACTGAGCCATCAATATTTTATCCATTTCTGATGTGTCACCATGTCACTTTTTCCTTCTTTTTTTCTTTGGTGCTTAATACATATCTTTAAATTTTGATTGTTTTCATACTTTTAAGCTTTGCTATTTTAGACAAAGCCACTCCATTGTTGTAGTATCTGTATAATTTCTCTACTTTTGTGAAAACTTTGACATTTTCCAAGTGTGTAGAACTACAGATTTTCTCTACTTGTCCTCGGACAATTTAAAGATGATCTTCTACTTGCCTGGCACCAAAATTAACTTTTCCTCAAAAAAGTGAAAAGGCATATTTCATGAAAAAATTGCTTTTGATGAAGAAAATGCTGGAATAAAGATAATTATCATTTAAATTTAATTAATACCTTTCCTAGACTTGCCATGGTATTTACTTTCATGGACAAGTTTGTCTAGAAAAATGTGCTTGTCTGCAAGTAGAAAAGCCCATGTCAGACAAAAAGGGCATGGGAATTCCTCACTTCTGCATTTTCAGTCTATTAGGTACTCCTATGACACTACAAAAAATTATTTCAATTAGACAGAAAACATGTCTTTTATAGACAAACTGATTTCCATATATAGTAAATATATTGAAAACTTTTGGAATCACCAGAAGGAATAATTTTTTTGTTTGATATCAGTCCAGGAAAAACAGGTGGTATAGACAAAGATCAGACTGCACATATGTGCAGGCTGATGTTTTTCAATAGCTCCTGCAAAGGCAGGAATTATCCGGGCCAGTATGACAAGGGTTAAAAAGTATTATCATTTTCTGATGATTGTTATAGGGTGTTAAGGCCTTTGGAGTATAACAGGCGCTCAAGTGCCTCTAGTTACTTCAGGCGTTCACATCTTAATAGAAATATATCTTCAATGGTAAAAAAAGCAACCCTTACTATCAAATTGGATAACTATAACATAGTTTTGCATTTAAATTAAGGCCCTATTTACAACTATTTCATCCACTAACTATCCACCAATGAAAGCTGAGCTTTCACACTTGCATGTGGCACTCTTATTTTTGCTTTTAAAGTTAAAGATTTTTAGAATTATGTGTTTTAATTAGCTTGGAGAAAACTCAAGGTTTTGCTATAGCCTTGGCGTCGTTGTTGTCGCTATCATCATTGTGCAAAAAACTTTGCCATTTTGTGATATCTCTGGTTATACTGAAGGCATTCACTTGAAACCTGGCACACATGTTCACCATCAAAAGAGCAACATATACTTTCAAGGGGAATAACTCTAGAAATTTTTGTGCAAATTATCCCCTTTTTGGGCTCTAGAAAGGAAAACCTTAGCTATATGCACGAAGAAATTGTGACATGTCTAGGGAAAAGAAACCATATGAGAATTCCTTTAAATAAAAATTTGGCAAAAGGTAAAGATCCAGCATCGGTCAACCAGATAGAGGATATCAGAAAGGTAGACAGTGCTCTCAATAAGGGCCAATTTCAGGAATTTTTGGAATTCCATGTTGGAATTTCAGGAATTTTTTTACGACTTCAAGGATTTTCAACACCCCCCCCCCCCCGAACATCCACACCTTACTTTCCCTGCACACTTTGTAAATGATTGTTTTCTAACTGAAATAAGTTTCATATTTACTCTCAAAGTCCACAACTCTGGGTAGTTCTTTAAAAATAAAGGACTTCCAAGTGTTAAAACTCCTAGCTTTTAACTCCTAACTGGAGTTACGAGCTTTGGTCGCACAATGACTTATAATTATTTTCATTAAATAAATTATGAAAACTAATACGAGAAAATGTAGGGTTTCAACTTGGAATCGGTCCTTAGACGTATCTTCCGCGGAGGGGCTAGGAAATGCAGCTAACTCAAATCGTAGTTACGATATTTTGGTATCCGGCACTAATACGGAAATTGAGCCCATGGAAATCAATGCAGCTTCATTTTTCTCGTCTTGTCGTTCAAAGGATGCCGAACGTTCTAGGTAGTGTGTAAATGAATGTAGATCTACTTGCAGTTTATTGTATCCTTACTTAATTAATCTTACGCAGAATTATCCAAAAATGTGAAGACAAGGCAACTATCATTTCAAATCTCTCGTCGGACATGTTGCAGACAATTTAAATGACGTCATCGGGATTTCCCCTTCTCGGAACATGCCTTTTATAAACGAAAACAGCCGATTAACCTTTCGAAAATGTTTTCCGGTAGCGTCTTTTTTTTTTTGTTCATTTCGGAATTAGGCTATTTGTTTCGAAATTATATCGGTCAGAGCTGTGTGAACTACGTTTGATCCCCCGATTTAAATTTCTTTTGTTTCAATATCAATGGAGATCTTACCCTTGCGATTGCATTCGAAAAAGAAAGGTAACAACGGAGGCGGTTATGAAGCGTCGCTAACCCGGCAAAATTGCGTAATCATAGATTGGTTGATATAGCGACAGCCTATGACCCCGCGCGTTACACATGACTTGTTTTGCCCTGCTATAATTGTATGCTGGGGTTGAATATCGATTTTTTACACGCGTGGACTTACGTTTAACCCTTTATTAGGTTAATTCCTAAAACGTCCGGGGTCAAATAACAGGACGTTTTCCTTTAATCTTGGACGTTTTTTTACGCCCGGGTCTGATTTTCCGGACGTTATTTCAGAAATTCTGGACGTATATTACGTCGACGTCCGCTTATTGAGAGCACTGGGTAGAAAAATAAGTCTTGATATATTTGATATATACTAAATTTGTTAATCGCTAAAGGTTTCAACTCTGGTCAGTCTGTGAAGATTGTGCAGTCTGACCAGGGTCGGCACTTTTCACATTTTCTAGATAGTCATTTCTCATGTGCTGGGTTACAGTTGAAAGTGTTCGTAGGACAATTGCTTCTTGCTGATGTTCTTATCTTGGTGAATGTGATAGTTTTAAGCCAGTTTCTCCCAAGCTTTTTAAAAAGGTTGTGATTGTAATACTTCTTTTATTTATTTAATTAATTGTTGATATAATTTAAAAAAAAACAAGAGGGCCATTGGTCCTTAAACGCTCACCTGATGCATGGGTTAACAAAAGTCAAAGATATCAAGAAGTTAACATTTCAGACAAATATGTTGCCTCTTAAGTACTAAAAAAAGTGTTTGACCCTCTATCAAACTCGTGTAAGATTTCAAGACAAACATTCTGACCAAAATACATAATTTTCAATCAAAGAGTGCACACAAGGATTTTAATAAATTTGACCCCTTGACCTCATTTTGGACCCAACTTGACCCAATTTCAAACTAAACCTAGGTTTCATTCAAACATTCTGACGAAGTTTCAAGATATTTGAGTAAACAAGATTTTTCTAAGATTTGACCCCTTGACCCCATTTTTGACCCCACTTGAAAAAATGTGGCCTCTAGAGTGCACAAAAGGTTTTTCTAAGATTTGACCCCATTTATGACCCCCACTTGACCCAATTTCATACTTAACCGAGATTTGATGTTGACAAACATTCTGACCAAGTTTTAAGACATTTGGGCCAAAAATATGGCCTCTAGAGTGCACACAAGGATTTTCTAAGATTTGACCCCTTGACTCCATTTTTGACCCCACTTGACCTAATTTCGAACTTGACTGAGATTTGATGTTGACAAACATTCTGACAAAGTTTCAAGACAATTGGACCAAAAATGTGGTTTCTACAGTGCACACAAGGTTTTTTTAAGATTTGACCCCACTTGACCCAATTCCGAACTTGATCGAGATTTGATGAAGACAAACATTCTGACAAAGTTTCAAGACAATTGGACCAAAAATGTGGTTTCTACAGTGCACACAAGGTTTTTTTAAGATTTGACCCCTTGACCCCATTTTTGACCCCACTTGACCTAATTCAGAACTTGATCGAGATTTGATGAAGACAAACATTCTGACCAAGTTTTAAGACATTTGGGCCAAAAATGTGGCCTCTAGAGTGCACAAAAGGTTTTTCTAAGATTTGACCCCTTGACCCCATTTTTGACCCCACTTGACCTAATTTCGAATTTGACTGAGATTTGATGGAGACGAACATTGTGATAAAGTTCAAGACATTTGGACCAAAAATGTGGCCTCTAGAGTGCACACAAGGTTTTTCTAAGATTTGACCCCTTGACCCCATTTTTGACCCAACTTGACCCAATTTTGAACTTGACCGAGAGTTGATGGAGAGGAACATTGTGATAAAGTTCAAGACATTTGGGCCAAAACTGTGGCCTATAGAGTGCACACAAGATGTTGACGGACGACGGACACAGCTTGATCACAATAGCTCACCTTGAGCACTTCGTGCTAAGGTGAGCTAAAAACACTTGAAAGTTATTTCTAAATAGAGTTTTTTTGATATTTAATCATTCCTTTTATGGATTTCAATAAAGAAGAATATTTGAAGACAATAAGAAAGTTAACCCATTCTGTAACAAAACAATTTACCTCTTTTAACCCTTTTAACCTAATTTTTGACTCTTTATAGTGTACATACACTGTTTACCAGGACTACTCTACAGGTGTCAAACAAGACTGCTGAAAAGGCAAGATTTGATAGATGGATCTTACCTTATGTCATAAGAAGAACAGTTTGGACTATAAGCATTATTTGGCAAAGCCCCATTTCTCTTTTCCTATATAAATAAGCTACAACAAGGGCTGACTGATGAGCAAGTTCTTTCTTCATCTATATTCATTTTCAGGGCTGCTTTGCCATTTTCAGAGAAAACCCTAGTTATTGCTACAGCCTTTGTGTCATTGACATCTTGCAAATACTTCAACATTTTGTTATATCTTTTGTACATGTATATGTTAAGGCATTCACTTGAAAACGTATTCACTATCAACAGAGTTACCTATATTATCAAGGGGTAAGGTAGATACATTTTTTGCAAAGTATGCCATTTTTATGCCCCCGCATTGATAGGGCTTATTTTTTACCTTCTGTCCGTCTGTCTGTCAGTCCTTCCGTCTGTCTGTCTGTCTGTCTGCAAAAGTTAACCAAAAAACTTAACATTGCCAATATCTTCAAGCCTATTTAAGATACAAGGCTAATATTTGGCATGATGATAGATCTCAATGATCCGCATCCGCCGGTACCAAAGTCAAGGTCATGTGACAAGGTCAAGGTCATCTGTCAAGGTCAAACTTTGAAAAAAAATGCTGTTACGGGGGCATTCATGTTTCACAAACACATCTTGTTTTACTTATATTTTTGTATCCACTATCCACCACCCAACAGCCAAGTGTAGGCATCCAGAGGCGGTGCTCTTGTAATGAACTATCTTGAAATTTCTTAAAGAGATCTTCATTATGTAAGAAAATTTATGGGTCAGTGAAAAATCCATTGTAAGCACCCATATATTTAGAGGCATTTACAATAGTTTTGCAATGACACCCTTTAAATCTAAATGTACAGCTTTTATGGCCATTTGTTTCTGATTATCCAAAGTGTAATATTGCCATGACATATTCAGTAAAGGATTGTTAAATATCTAATTAATTATTCATGGGTTTCGAGACAGATTATTCTCTATAATTGTCTAATCACACGTGATTGATACAGGAGTCTTCGAAGGCAATAATATATCAACCCTTTCTTAACCCTCCCCTATATAATTCCTACTAGTTGTCAGCTTAACCCTTGTCAAGTTGAACCCGGAATATTCTAGCTTTGGGAGGCGGTATAGACTAAGATTAGCCTGCACATATGTGCAGTCTGATCTTAGTCTTCACCACCTAATCTACATTTTTTTTAAAAAATTCATTTTTCCCCCAAAATGAATACTAACTCATCATGAGTGCATCTAGTGCTTGCAGTACTTTGTTTTTAATGCAGTTTTACCTAGGTCATTATCTAGCATGACCAGGAGTAACCCTGGCCTACTTTTCAAAAATTAAGACCGGTCCAAATTGAGAGAGGTTACAAAGTCTACAATGAAAGTGGGTGCAATCTTGAAAACAAGTTCTCCATAGTGGCAGAAACATTTTTGGAATACGAGAAAATTGTTACAGACGATTACTTCTTTGTTATACCTCTGCATCAATAGAGAGGGCGGCATATTATTTGACCTGTGTGTTTGACTTTTATCTGTTTGTCCCTAAAACATTTTAACATTGGCAATAACTTTTAATTGGTAGGGGATAGAGCATTTCTGTTTAACACAAGTATCTTTTGTGACAAGACCTTTCTTTTGGTAGCACTTTCAATGTCATCTGTCATGCCATTTTGCAAGTAAAATATGTTGAAAATTTCTGAAAAATTGCAGTGGCAGGGGCATTGGTGTTTAACCCTTTGCTGTTTAATCCCTGCTTTTACCTGCCTGTAATTTTATGATTGAGAAAACATTGTGAAAAAAGAAGAAATTGCTTCTGACAAGCAATTTCTTCTTTTTCCACACTATTTTCTTCCCTACTGGATGGTTATTTTTCAAATTAAATCCGCATTAAATTTTCGTCTGCAAAACCTTTGAATTTGGACAGGTCCAAAATTTTGTAAAACAGGAAAGTGTTAACAAACACATCTTGTTTGGCAATATTTTCTCTAGTATAAAGTCCAGGGTCTGTTTTTGAAATGATTAGTAACTGTCTAGTGGAAAAAAAGAAACTCATAAGGTTTATATTTAAAAAAAATAATTGTTTAGTTGGTACAACAAAAATTAGAAAAAACACTATTTTATTTGGAAATGCTTTCCTATTTATACAAGATACATATCATGTGTTTGATTACCTTAGATTTATCTAAATGAGCTAGTTCTTTTTTATTTATCCTAATAATCTTTTATTTTCTGTTTTATTCTTTACAATTTTTAATTTGTATAATACAGTTAGTTACTTATTCATATTTTGTTTTATTCATTTGTTTTACTTTGTCATATTGAGGGGTCTTAGCAAAACTATTGTAAGTGCCTGTCATGCTGAACCCTGAATATTCATGCTTCTTACAATAGTTTGGTACTAACCTCTTGATATCTGGGCCTCAGATTATAAAACTTTTTCTCATGCTTAACTGAGAATATTCTCAACTGGAGATTTAAGCTCTTATTCTGTTGTAATACTTAAATGAATTTATGACTAATTAAAAAGACATCAATAAGTTGTTTTGAATAACAACTTATTATGCCCCCGTTTGAAGAAGAGGGGGTATATTTCTTTGAACTTGTAGGTCAGTTTGTCTGTCAGTAGGTAGGCATGTTCTTCCATAGAACTTTATTGTTAGGAGCATAACTCTAAAAATATGCAAGCTACAACTTCACAAACTTCACAGGTGGATAGATCTCATTGAGGAGAAGAGCATAAGTCTACTCAACATATTTTGTGAGTTATTGCCCTTTGTCAATTGACAAAGGGGGGGGGGGGCTTAAAAGTTTTACAAACATCTCTTGTTGATATCTCATGCTCAATTTAAGTTCAATTTTCTGTTGTAACACTTTAAATATGTATGAACATTAATGATATTATGAATAAGTTGTTATGAATAAATTTGAGAAAATTCTTCGTTGAGAATGAAAAGTTTTATAAACTTGGGCCCAGAACTCTTCATACTAATGGGGACCTCATTAGAATTCAGGAAACAAATATTTGATAAAGAGTTTGGTTTAACAGAGGTCAAATACATAGAATTTCTTGAGTTAAAATTTTATCATTCCTTGCCTGGATAGTCCTCAGAATTTTTATCTGTTTGATTTTTTACGAGAAAAATGTTGTGGAAAAAGAAAGCATTGCTGATAGCATGTAATATTTCCTTTTCCAACAATGTTTATCTACCACATATTATGGTTTATCGTCAAATTGTACTTACTTGTCATCCTTGTCTGCGCATTCTTTCAATTTTGACCAGTTTTGATTGAGTCTGTGTGTGACATTTCCAACAATTTGACATATGCGTGAAGTGCAAACATTTAGCAGTCTTGAAAGCCATGCAATGTAATCATTAGGTTGCCTGAATGTCTGGAGATACCTTCAAATTTTGCCTACCTACAGAGTGAAAAGTTAAGACTGGCCAGACTGAGTGAATGCATGGGCTGGCCAGATTCTTTCCTTAGTGCATACAGTCGAAATTGCTCGAGTAACCATGTCTATTAAGCGACCAATTTTATTAAGTGACCACCATAAAAAGCCCCATTCACATAAGCAAAATATCTACAAAGAGGAAATTCTTAATGGAAAAAAGATAATCATTGAATCTTATGATTTTGGAGCAAATTAGAATTGTCTCAATAAGACGATTCTAATGGGTTTGAACATCAAAGGATTCGGTACAACTTGACCGACAATCTATAAATGCTATCAAAATCACCTGTCACATTTAGCACACTTTGTATTAAGCAACCATTCCCATAAACGATGGCTTTTTGGTGGTCCCCTAAGTGGTCGCTTAACGCAAGTTTTATATTTTTGAAATTGTTGGAAATGTCACTCACAGGCTCAATTGTAAAAAACAGGATGGATAAATGACCATTAAAGATACAGAAAAACTTAAGAGCTAAAAGTCTCAAATTTTAAAAAAACTATTTTTTTTTTAAAAAAAGAAAAAAAATTGAGGGGAGAGGTAATAGTTTGTGAATCAGATTCTATTGTCCAACATTTTTTTAGCATGAAGACACATTTTTAGATCATTATTTTTCAAAGTGTGTTTTTTTTTTGAGAGATAAATTTGTGAACATTTACAAGTCTTGGATGAAGATAACAAATATGTTTTGTAGATGATGTTCAAGCTTCATGTATGTGCAGACTGATCATGGCCTTTATTTTGTACTAAAACAGCAACATTCTTTGCTCATCATTGTAAGGGTGAGATATGGCATTTCAATCTCAAATTCTTAAACCTAGTTGATCACACATAGCTTAAAACCTACTCCATTCAAGCAAAGTGTTTGTTAGCAAAAGGCAACTCCTTCTGCAGCATTAAGATATTGTCATTAATAAAAAGCCTTGATACTATGGTTAAAGATGTCCATGGGTATGAGGTTTTGGTCACATAATGATATAATACATGCAGTTATGCTCTGCTTTCAGGATGACAAAACCGTGCAAACTGTTTGCAAATTATACCCCACTTTGCATGCAAGTGCACTTGCGTGCAAAGCGGGTTATAATTTGCAAAAAGGTTTCACCAATTTGTCATCCTAACCACATGTAATCTTAAATACGGCATTGCATTTGATACTTCCAGGGTTCCGCTTGACAAAACTGCGAACGCAAGAATTTTTCGTCAATATTTTGCGTACACAAACACAGTTTAGTGGAATTGACCCGTGGTTCACTAAATTTTCTCTGTTAAAGGCATTATCTATATTCAAAGTATTTAATTATTATAATTATAAACTGGTTGGGTATTGTTATCAACTGCTTCAAATGTTAAGTTTTGCGCATAGATTAAATGTTAAATATCCTATGATGTAATGCTGCGTATTCACAAAATCTATTTTTTCACGATATTGTGTACTCCCAAAGCCTATAGACTCATTTCATCGGAATATACCTAGTCAATATTTTGCCCATTCATTACGGATATTAAAAAGCATTTGCTTCAAGAGTTCGTTCGTTGTTTTTATATGCCCGATTTTAATTATTTCCCATTAATGATATTAAGGTATGCTTAAATTCACAAATCTGAAAAATTTCATTAGAAAAAAATCAATTGCATTTTTTGTCAGTAGGCACCTTAAATGATAGTTCTTCAAGTTAGTATAAATTTTCAAAGAAGAAACGTTTCATGTAAGTAAAAATTTCAAAGAAGAAACATTTCTTATTAGTATTAATTTTCAAAGCAGATACGTTTCATATTAGTATAAATTGTCAAAGAAGAAACATTTCAACGACCGCATTGATAGTATCGTTAAGCTCTGCTGATCGAAGGTCAGGGGAGCGTAAACGATTAGATAGTTCCCGTCCGCCTGCCTGTCCGTCCGTGAACAATTCTTCTTTACGCAATTAAGATCTCAAATTGTATCGGTTTTCCTTGAAACTTTCATAGGATGATTGTGGAGTCTTTAGGAAGCTTGTTGTAAAAATGGGCTGATACGCTGGAAAAACGGGAAAGGGAGCCTTATAGATTATATCACACATATTATTCTCTCCTACGCGAAAAAGTCCTTAAGCATTTCGGATTTCCTTGACACGTTCACAGGATTATATAGGGTCATGAACTTTCCTTTCGAAAATTTGGCAATTCCGGCGAAAGGAGCCTTATACAATATCACACAAAACATTTTCCTTTATGCGATATGTCCACATTTTTTTATTTCCTTTACACTTTCACAGGATAACTTTAGGGTCATGAAATTTTCTTTCAAAAATGAGGTCATTTCCAACGGAAAACACAAGGAAATGGGTCTCACTCAAAATACTCCTGTATACGCAACAAAATGATGAAAGGTTCTTCAAGAAGGTACAGTTAACAACATCTTGAAATTGACATTCATCTCGATCAAAACCATTCCAAATCACTTGCACAACGCTCCATTCATTCATACAAAAAACGCTCCAAACTCACTGATAACGATAGAATCAACAACTTCAAGCAAAATAAATTTAGCTAGAAAAAAATCGCAATTTCACTGACATTTTTTCATTTAAGCGTCTGATAGGTTCATTTAGAGACATGAAACCATTTATCGAACATGTGTGCGTATTTTATTAAAGGGGGATAATTAATATCGCGAATTTTGTTCATCCTGAAAAAATTCGCGATGTTGGATTACCTCCCATTAAATTCACTCAAAACTCGCTCCACATACTCATTCAATTTTATTCCAAAGTCATTCACCTTGTCAATTTCACGATGTTGTTAACTGCACCTATCAAAAATGAGCCGATCAGTTGTACAACCCGGAAAGTCGGCCTCATGTTTTTACTCGGAAATACTCTGGGTTACGCCATAAAAATTACATTGTTATTGGATTTCTTTGAAACTTTCTCAGGATGTTTCCAGGTTCATAAGATTAAGATTCCTTTCTAAACGGGATTGATCCATCGGTTAACATGGTGGAAAAGAGGCCCTATGGTTTTTGCTAATATAAAAATAACTTTTTTGTTCGCCAACATATCATCTGATTTCTGGAAACTTACACCTATTTATTGAAAGTCCGCCTCATGTTTGTATTTCTATCATATGTTCAAGCCCGTCCACACTTAAACGCTTGCTCCGAAATCATTCAAAACGCTTCGAAATCGACAAAATATGTTGCAATGCTCTATATTCAAATCTGTATTGTCATTCAATGGTTTCATCGGCGTAGTTTCTCTTTTACAAATTCATTTCGTGAGACGGCTACAGAAACCTTGAAACTAACGTTTGAACTAAGCTGTCGTAATGATGTTTTGGGGGTCCATTGACAATTTGCTATTGTTTCTTTCTATATATAATATAAATGTATTTATAATAAATATTTTTTGTTTTGTTTTATCAAAATTATTTAGCGACCTCAAATTTTCTTTATGATAATTTATTGATTTTATTCATTTGGCTTCAAGTTTTAGGCCTACTCTATTTTGTTGAATGTCGGTTTACATTTAAAGTGAAACTAAAATGGTTCGGATGTGTTACTGTAGCCGGGATATGTACAAGGACCGCTTGTACTACCTTGCCGTACTAGCTAGTTTTAAAGCGACGTGGTAGAGCACTCGCTTTGGAACAAACATGTCTTGGTTCGAATCAGCTTGTAACATTTGGCGCCAACCGTTCCGGGTTCGGTTCCCTGATCAGATGAAAATTTTCCTCCCTAGTCAGATGAAAAAAAATCTTTTTGTAGCCAGATAAAAAGTTTTCCTTTCAGCGGGATTAATATTTTCCTACACAGCAATTTTAAAATTTCCTTCCTAGTCAGGTTAAAATTTTCCTTCTCGGCCAGGTAAATTTTACCCTTTTATCAGCCCTATGAAAAATTTCTATTCACAGCCAGATGAAAATTTTCCTTTACAGTCAGATAAAAAATGTCATCCCCAGCCAGATGAAAACTTTCTATTTGTAGTCTCGTGAAAATTTCTTTTTGACGCCACACGGATTTTTTCCGCAGCCAGCTGTAAAGTTTCCTCCCAAGCCAGGTGACAAATTACTTATTACAGACAGATGCAAAATTTTCTATTTACAGCCAGATAAAATACTTCCTTTGCAGCTAGATGAAAAATGTCATTCCCAGCCAGATGAAAACTTTCTATTTGCGGTCTCATGATATTTTCTTTTTGCAGCCGTGTGTGTTTATTTCCGCAGCCAGATGAAATTTTTCCTCCTAAGCCAGGTGAAAAATTACTTATTACAGCCAAATGCAAAATTTTCTTTTTAAAGCCAGATGAAAATTTTCCTTTGCAACCAGATAACAATGTTATCCCCTGTCAGATGAAAAATTTCCTCCCCGAAATGTTGAAACCTAGTCAGATAAAAAAAAAAAATCTATTTGCAGCCAGATGAAATTTTCCTACGCAACAACATGAAACTTTTCTATTTGCAGCCTCATGAAAATTTCCTTTGTAAAGCCACATGAACTTTTTTTCTACGCAGCAAGTTTTAAATTTTCTTTTTTCAGCCAGATTAAAATTTTGCTTTGAAGCACGATGAAATATTTCTATTTACAGCCAGATGAAAATTTTCTTTTTCAGCTAGATGAAAAATTTCCTTTTCAGCTAGATGAAAAATTTCATCCCTAGCCAGATGAAAATTTTCAGATGGAAATTTTTCTCCTAAGCCAGATGAAAAATTTCTAATTACAGACAGCAAAATGTTTTTCCTTTGCTGGCAAATGAATAATATCTATTTGCAGCCAGGTGAAAATTTTCCTTTGCAGCCAGATGAAAAATTCCCTCTCCATTCAGATGATAACTCTACCAGATGAAAATATTCTATTTGCAGCCAGTTGTAAATTTTTCATTGCAGCCAGATCAAAACTTTCTATTTGCATTCTCGTGAAATTTTCTAATTGCAGTCTCGTGAAAATTTTCTTTTTGGAGCCACGTGATTTTTTTTTCTCCGCAGCGAGATGAAAATTTTCTTTTATGAACCAGATGAAAATTGTCCATTGCAGCCACATGATAATAGTACTCCTCAGCCACGTTTTTTTTTTTTTTTTTTTAATTTGCAGCTACATAAAAGTTTTCTATTTGTTGCCAAATGAAATTTTTTCTCTCTGCAACCAGATGAAATAATTCCATTCGGCCAGATGAAAATTTTCCTCCTTAGCCAGATGAAAAAATTCCTAATTAGCCTGATGAGAAATATCCTTCCAAATCAGATGAAAACTTTCCTTCTCCGCCTGTTTCTATTTGCAGCCTGCTGAAAATTTTCCTCTGGAGCCATATGAACATTTTCTAATTTTTCTCGTGATTTTTTTTTTAATTTAGCCACATAAAGTCAAATAAAAAATTTCCTCCCAAGCAATGTGAAATAGTTCTAATTACAGCAAGATAAAATTTTTCCAAAAACAGCCAGACGAAAAAGTTCTAATTGCAGCCAGAAGAAAATTTCCCTCTGCAGTAAGATGATTTTTTAATTTGCAGTGTCATGAACAATTTTCATTGTAGCCACATGAATTTTATTTACTCCACAGCCCGATTCAAAATATGAAAATATTCTTTCGCAGCCAGTTGGAAAATATCTATTTGCAGCCAGATGAAAATTTTCCGCCGCAGCCACATGAAAATCTTCCTCCAAAGCCAGAGGATTTTTTTTCCTCCTCAGCTTAATTGAAAATTTCCTCCCCATTCAGATCCGAATTTTCTTCGCATGCTGATAAAAATTTATCCGTTATGAGGACAAACTTGTAATCTGCACTTAGATTTAAAGTATTCTTAACAGAACGACATATTTCTCTGGGGCTAAATCAAAATTTCTTTCCATGCAAAATGAACATTTGACCCACAAAGGAGGTTAAATTTTCTCTTCGGTGAGATCAAATAATACTCTGAGGCAAGACCAAACTTTTCTTCACAGTAAGGTCAATTTTCTGAAGCGAAATCAATTGTTTGTCTGCTGCAAGGTCAAATACCCACTATTAAGAATAATACTTTTCGGCAGCAATGAATCTCGTCCCAATTAATTAAAAAAAAATCCTCATAGCAGATTTTTAGGGTTCAGCAAGAAAAAAAATTTTTTCACAACAAGATCACATTTTTCTTTGCAGCCGAGTCAGCGATTCAATTTTTTTTATCTGCAGCAGATCACAAATTCAAATACCATTTGATAGCACAAGGGACTTCTCGAAAGTTCTTAATACATAGTTTATGTAGTACAGATTGCAGAGACTTACTGTGTAGGAACTTAACTTATTGTTATGGAAAGATTATAAGAAAGAGCAAATTTTTAACATACTTTCATTTTCTGACACATTTCTGATCGGATGTGTCTGTGCTTCATCAAATCTCTTTTCAAACACTTATTTTTGCAGGATGGACTTTATGCAACAAGATGTGTTTAAATTGTTCATTTAAGCGGGTTGATCCCTTTCAAATTAGGTTTTATGATTAATCATTTTAGCATATTATTGATGATGCCAATGTTAGCCTTCTAAGCTGGAGTTTCAATGTTTGGTTTCTAGCGACATATATCTCTAAATATTCCTATGAGAAAGTATCATCTTTCGGCGGCCTGATTTTGAAACCTGGTATCTATCTCTATTTCTTAGATAAAGCTGAAGTAACGATGATTATAATATTAAGAAAACCCACGATAACCTTGTTTGTGACTTGCATCTTCTAAAGTTCGCTTAAATTCACGGAAAATGCTGAGCAAGCATTCCGGGACAGCGAAACTATAGAACATTGTCTGTATGTTGATGTCAGAATGCATAGTTCAAAACAACCACTTTTTGAATTATATTCTCAGAAAAATGACGTTTATTGTACATTTCTATATAGAATTACAGCACTGAATATAAAGTTAACTGAAATAACGTTTGCTTCCTAACCAAACTATTGTTTTATGATGGACCATGTCGACCATTTGACAAGTATAGATAGGAAAAAAAAACTCATCAATATCAAAAGCACAAGATGAACGAGCATATTCACTTGACAATGTCCTGTTTCATTAGTTAATGTTCAATAAAACACTGAATTACTATCCTCGATCAGCGTAACTGTTAAAATTAAAAATTCGGGCGGCCTCTTCAGTTTGATTCGGAGATTTCGACCTCAGACAAATGACATTTCAATTTTGGTAAAATTTAAGTTTAAAATGGAAGAAACGCAGTATACATACATTGAAAAAAAAAACAGGTAAGATCAGAAAATTACACGCAATAAATTAGATACAAAATAGCTATTAAATTTACCACAAAAATAACTGAGTTTAAAATGGATTTTTTCTCATGAAACAGATACGTTACTACTTTTGATAGATACGTTACCATGGCAATTTTAGTCATTATTCCCTTAGATATTCTTATATCAAACGAATTATTGTTTTAAATAACATTTCACCGTGTAGACCAACAGTGAAAATAGTGGTTATCAGGTTAAACGAGTTCATAGACAAATTTGTGTAGTGTAAAGATCGGATCAAAAGATTGGACATTTTTGCTACTATTTCTTCAAAGGGAGTTTTGGTACAGGATATTCTTGGCATGGTACAAATTGTAAACGTTTGCAAGTGTTTTAATTTGTACATTCTGAACGCTTGGTATTCTCTCCTACGAAATGGAGGGACAAAATGTTGATATGGACTGGTTTACATGGGGCCCAGACACATTTGCATCATCGGGCATTTCTGTAAACCGGAAAGGGAATCGGACGTAAATGTAGTAATTTGGGGTCATTTTTAGTTCTACTGACCTAAGTTCAGTTGAGCTATTGCGATACCGGGTTTTCCCGTCCGGCGTCAGTCCGTCCGTTAACTTTTGTTTGTTAACGTTCTTGAGTCGACAGTTTAATCCGAACGTCTTCAAACTTGGTCAGAATGATTTGACAATCACAAAGATCGAAAATTGGTCAGATCCGTTAAGCGTAATGGGAAAAGGAGCCTTATTAGAATTTAATTAGAACATCCTCCTTAACGCTCCTAAGTCCACAGTTATTATCCGATTGAATTCAAACTTGCTCAGAATTTTTGTACTATCACAAGTATGGGTTCCTTTTGGAAATGGGCCCGATCCGTCAAGCGTCACGGGAAAAGGGGCAAATGAAAATAAATGAAAAATTTAAGTAGGAAATCTTCGTTAATGCCCTTTAGTCCACAGTTTTCATCTGGTTGACTTTAAAATTGATCAGAATGATTTTACTATCATAACGATAGTTCCTTTCGAAAATGGGCCCGAACCGTCTAGCGTCACAGAAAAAGGGGCCAAATGAAAATAAATTAATCTTTTTAATAGAAAATCTTTGATAACACTCCTTAGTCTACAGTTTACATCAGATTATCTTCAAATTTGCTTAAAAATTGATTGCAAACGCTTATTCATATATGCATGGAAGTTAATGAAAATGTCACTAAGTATTCTACATCATGTGGCCATGTGCAAATCGATGTTATCTGTCGATTTTATACTGCGTCATAGAAAAGGGCGCCTTAATAACTTTCCTGTTAACAAAACGCCTTGAAACTCACCTGAGCACGAAGTTTGATCGAGCTGTGTCCGTCGTCCGGGCGTCCGGTCGTCCGTCAACATATTGTGTGCACCCTTGAAGCCACATTTTGGCCCAAATGTCTTGAAACTTGGTCAGAATATCTGTCTTCATCAAATCTCGGTCAAGTTAAAAAGACTGGGTCAAGTTTGGTCACAATTGGGGTAAAGGGATCAAATCTAAGAAAAAATCTTATGTGCACTCTAGAGGCCTTTTTTTCCCCAAATGTCTTGAAACTTGGCCAGATTGTTTGCCTCCATCAAATCTCGGTCAAGCTCGAAATTAATGTAGTCAAACATTGGGTCAGGGTGTCAAATCTTGGAAAACCTTGTGTGAACTCTAGAGGCCTTTTTTCCCAAGTGTTAAGACTTGGTCAGTACATTTGTCTCCATCAAATCTTGGTAAAGTTTAAAACTGGGTCAATTGGGGTAAAAAATGGGGTCAAGGAGTCAAATCTTTGAAAAACCTTGTGTGCACTGTACAGGACACAATTTTGGCCAAAATGTCTTGAAACTTGGTCAGAATGTTTGTCTTCATCAAATATCGATCAAGTTCGAATTAGGTCAAGTTGGGTCAAAATTGGGGTAAAGGGGCCAAATTAAGAAAATCTTATGTTCACTCTTGAGGCGACATTTTTGGGCCAAATGTCTTGAAACATGGTCAGAATATTTGTCTATATCAAATCTAAGACTCGGTCAGTACATTTGTCTCCATCAAATCTTGGTAAAGTTTAAAACTGGGTCAATTGGGGTCAAAAATGGGGCCAAAGGGTCAAATCTTATAAAACCTTGTGTTCACACCAGAGGCCTTTTTCCCGAAATGTCTTGAAATTGGCCAGATTGTTTGTCTCAATAAAATCTCGGTCAAGTTCGAAATTGGCTTGAGTGTGGTCAAAAATTGGGCCAAGGGGTCAAATCTTAGATAAACCTTGTGTTTACTCCAGAGGCCTTTTCCTAAGTGTCTTGAGACTTGGTCAGAATATTTTGTCTCCATCAAATCTATGTAAAGTTTAAAACTGGGTCAAGTGGGGTCAAAATGGGGTCAAGGTGTCAAATCTTTGAAAAACCTTGTTTGCTCTAGGTTATTATAGTAACATTAGTATGAAACTTTCACAGAATATTCAATTTCCAATGACTATGTACTATTTTGTGGCTTTCTGGTGATATACTGCGTCCTGATAAAAGGGGTACATTATTTGTTAACTCAACACCTTCATTTATACATGGAAGTTAATGAAAATTTCGCTAAGAATTTTACATCATGGGAACATTGAGGAAGTCTGGTGACAAAACTTCTTTTTTTAATGGATACATTCATGTTAGAATTTCACAGAATATTCCATTTCTAGGTACTATGCGCATTTGTGGTTGTTCAGTTATATGCCGCGTCATGATAAAGGAGACCTTTATGTACATATATAGTTATTGTTATTGCAACTCCTTCAATTATACTTGGAAGTTAATGAAAAATTCACTTAGTATTTTATATCATGTGAACAAGTGCATATTGATGTGGTCTGTCGATTTTATTCTGCGTCATAGAAATGGGCGCCTAAATACCAACTTCCTTGTATACATTTTTTTTCTTTCTTAATGGATACATTCACTTGTAACTTTCACAAAATATTCAATCTCCAATATCAATGTACATTTATGGCTTTTTTGGTGATATCCCGCGAAATGATAAAAGGGACCTCTTGTACATTCTTTGTAAACATAACTCCTTTATTTATACATTTAAGTATTTTACATCATATGACCATGTGCATTTGATGTAGTCTGATGGTTTTATACAGCGCCACAGAAAAGAAAGCCTAAATTTAAACTTCCTGGTAACAAAACATTTTCCTTTTTTAATGGATACATTCATGAGAAACTTTCACAGAATATTACATTTCTAGGTACCATGTGCATTTGTGCCTGCCTAATTATATGCTGTGTCATGATAAAAGGGACCTTTATGTACATGTATATTTTGTTAACACTTCTTCTTTAGTTATACATGTAATTAATGAAAAATTTACTTAGTGTTCTTCATAGTGACCATCATTAACAAGTGGGCTTAATGCAAACCTCTTGAAACAAAACTCCCTTTTCTATAAATGGATACATTCAAGTGAAACTTTTACAGAATACTCTATTTCCAGTGACTATGTGCATTTGTGACATTATAGTTACATGCTGCGTAATGATAAAAGGGGCATTTGTGTATATCTTTTATTCACACAACTCCTTCATTTTTACACAGGTTTTCATAAATATGATATACCACGTCACGGAAAATGTGGCCTTAATGATAACTTTCTTGTTAACACAACTCCTCTTTTCATGGGAAAATGAGCTTTATGTCATATTTATTATGTATTGTTTATACAACTTCATCATTATGCATGGATTGTCATGAAACTTAAGCAAAAATATATTTCATGTGACCATGGCCACAAGTTTGCCATATGGTGCAATTATGCGGTGTCATGAGAAAAGGTGCCTTTAAATATTTTTTTCAACTCTTCCTTCATTTATGGGTGTATTTTCATGAAACTTTTTTCTTATTATATCTGGAATAGCGCTATTTAGGCATATGCTTTTCAAAGAGTCAGTAGAGCGATCTCGGGCCCTAATGGGCCTCTTGTTTTGGGTCAATCGGCTTCTAGTGGTACTTTTGCTAAAACGCTAAAATAAAAAAGCATTTTATCTAAGCGGGAATATCACTTTTTGCTCACAAAACGCAATAAAAATTTATCCAATTATAACACGCCAAGTCTTAATCTTTCGTCGATTTGTTTGATGATGATGCTTGTGACGTCATGTAAACCAACGTGCGAAACAATTCAATTTCGTGGTCGCGCCCTTATAATTCGAGAGGTTTATTCCGTAGAATCGCCGAGGGTTTCCGGTTGGGCCTAGACTGCAACGTTAGCCAGCTCGTATCTTTTACGAGATTTATAGTAAGAGAATTCGATCATTGAGTCTGATAACCTTGGCGACGAAATGTGGCAGACAAATAAACAAACAGCTTGGAGACAGCTGCCCTTTGTTTTCCGCCATCCTACCATTATTAAACAATAAAAGGAGCTTGTCTTAATTACATATCGCTGGAATAAAGAACAAAACTTCATTAAATCCGTAACGAAGTTAGATGGATTTCTTTCCTCGAATCGTACTTTGGTATCTTTTATTCTCCCCTTTAACCAGATACGAGTGCATATCTGCGTTTAAGAAAACAAAACGGTACTAACCGTTTTCAAATTATACCGCGTACAAAGCGGGGTATAAGTGGTAAACTTTTTGCACCGTAATGTTATCCCGAACGAGGGGCTAATCTGCCGTGTTTTAATAGCATGATATTGCATAACCTGAATGTTAGCAAATACCGGTATTGAATTAATTGTCATAGAAACCAGCAATCAAATTCTATGTCATGTTTTTAAAAATGCTGAATTTCAACATAAAACATATGAGCCTAAGCGTGATATTTCAAACAATTTGAATAGTGCGTGAGGTGCGTGAGCAGTGAAGACAGCCATCTACTGTAAATAGAATGTTACCTGATAGTGTACAAATACTTTGATACATTAGCTATCTACTAAACGCATAGAAAAGACGGATGCACAGGCTGGTCAGAGTCCTTGTTATGTACATATATGAAATTGTTTGAGGTCTTACGCATATGCTTATATTTTATTTATTGTGACAAAACCTTCTGTTGACACCCAATTCAAGGTCTTTTAAAAGTAAAAGTCAAGTCATTTTAAGGTCAAACTTGAAAAAAGTTTTTGATTTTCTTCATTTTTTTTCTTAAAACCAAACTTCGGAAATGTAACCTGCTTATTTACCACATGCTTTGCTTGTTACATGCCTTTTTTAATGATTCCAAAGTCTAACTTGGGCCAACTTATTTCTGGTAGGGATCCAACCGAGGCGTAGACTGGTCTCAAATTCAAATATAAGAATAGCATATTCAAGGCCATTTTGATAGTCTTGCATTTCGGATGAGACGTTAAACCGAGGTCCCGTGAGACGGTCTTTTACGCCGAGCGCGTTAAAGAATCACGGCGGAGCTCAGCAGTGGTTTCGTCATGTATCCTTGCACACAACTAACAGTCCTCTGGGGGCGTCGCTCGTATGGTCACATGCTACGGTAGCGACGCTAAAAACGGAAATAAACAAAAGATAGTCGATATTGAAACCAGTCTTAAGCTGGTAGCCCGCTGTCTGAGAGATACACGTGCAGGAAACCGCTTCCCGTATTCATACAGTGTAATAAGGTTTTTAATTTTTTTAGTTTCATACCTCCTTGAAATCAACAAATACTCCCTTCATCCCTTATAAATTTCTTTTTACATTGCTTATAACTTTTGAGCTGTAAGAACAGTTACGTACATCATGAAATTGACCATCATGCCCACAAAACCATTCAGTATCACCCGCTCTATGCTCAAATCATCCATTCCAAACACTAACTCCGATCAGTCAAAAACGCTCCGAAATTGTTCAAAAACGCCTCGAAATCGTTCAAAATATTCAAGATTTCCACCATATAGATCAAATAATTGCATGATTAAATTGGCTTGTGTTCATTTCTTAGGTTCTGGTTTGTCCGAGAAGACATAAAATCAGAAAAAATATGAAGATTCTATTAAAGGGAGGTAAATGAAACGAAATTATCGATTATGTTTTACTCCTCTAAAAACTCATTTAAAATTCGCCCAACACAATGTTTCAAATTCGTTCCTAATTTATTCCAAAACTACAGTTAAGTGAAATTAACATTCATCTCGATCAAAACTATTCCAAATCACTCGCTCAACGTTACATTCATTCATTTATTCATTCCAAACACTCAAACCATTGAAAAACGCTCCAAACTCACTCATAACGATATAATCAACAACGTCATTCAAAATAAATATAGCTAGAAAAATCGCAAATTCACTGACATTATTCATAAAAGCGTCTGATAGGTTCATGAAGAAATATGAAACCATTTATAGAACATGTATGCGTATTTTGTTAAAGGAAGGTAATTAATATCGCTAATTTTGTTCATCCTGAACAAAATTCGCGATGTTGAATTACCTTCCGTTAAATTCACTCAAAACTCGCTCCACATACTCATTCAATTTCATTCCAAAATCATTCCAAAGTCATTCACCTTGTCAATTTCACGATGTTGTTAACTGTACTCATCTTGTTAATTTCCCGATAAGATTAACTGTAGTAGATTCAGCATGCATCGCATGTGTTTTGCTTGTTATAAGACTTTTCTGTTTGTACCAGCTTCGGGGTAACGAGTGAAGGCCAAGGTCAGTTTTCAAGGTAAAATATGTAAAATTGTTAACACTGAAAATAACTTTGAAATAGTGATAAGTAATTCATTAGCTTTCTCATCCGGATTTCATGTGACAAGACCTTTTTGTGGGCACCAAAGCCAAGGTCAATGTTCAAACGGGATTTTACTCTAAGGTAGTGGACCCGTAATTGTTCCGCAACGCCTTGGACGTAATGAGCTTTAACAGTGTTAACTGATGTTTCCTAATGATTTTCATTAGGAAACCTCGGTCAACATTTTGAAAGACCATACGTGCCGTACGGTTGCAGAAATATTACGGTTCCACTACCTTAAAATAGGTGACGTAAGTGAAAGATGCCTCATATTTGACATTGTTATTGCTAATATGGAAACATCTTTCTTTTGGTAGCAATTTCTCCAAGGCCATTTGTCGAGGTCATTTTTTTTTGTTTTAAAGACATTTATTGTTTATAGCGGCTAAAGTAGTAGTTTGAAATGAGAGAGATATAATTTTATTTTGCTCTTTATCTCTTTAATCGTGTATCAAATCACTACTTCTGAATAAAGGCAGAAGACGAGAAATGGTGTTTAAGAAACGAAATTGTAATTCGAGAAATACATAATTCCTAACAACCAGGGACAGAATCTCCTCATTCGTATCTCTCGTCTATGGAATGCTCGCCATGTGTAAAGGCACAAAACTGCTGCACGCTCATAAAGAGTGGTCATTGGTAGGCCGCAGAAGCGGCCTACCAGTATGAATGCGTTTTGAATATGACCATGGGGGATTAGGGATACATTATTATAAAACCTGTCAAATGTTTTTATTCAAAACATAGAAAACCGTATAATGCAGCCTGGATCAAACACCAGTTTTTCAAAAACTGTTTTGTTATGAAAATTACTGAGCAATAAAATCATGGTTTTTGGTTATGAACCTGATTTTACAAATATTGCACATTTCATTAAAATGACTTATCAGTCAGACATGTTTGACCTAGTTTTTACTGTCTTTCCCCCTGTTTTCTGCAATTTTTTCACATCAAAGTGATTCTCACAGGAGATACATCTATGGTTACACTCCTGTCTGTTTTTGTCTTATTAAACATATAGTAAAAATGGCATTTTTGCGGATTAAAAAAAACAACACAATACTTCATTGTGCACAATTACACTCGAAATCCTTTTGGTACAAAAGTGTGTGATGACTTATATCAAACCTTTGGTCTAGAGAATAAATGTTTCTTCCTTAATTAATCTAATCCTGTGTGTGATATGTAGAAGTTGTCTGGCACTTAGCATAACATAATTTCAAGCCAGTTACTGTTATTCAAGCATTAAAACAATGCGACAAAAGGAGCATATCACTTTTTCTAACCAAACTATTTTGGAACAACCGAAGTAGGTCCTTTTACTTCAAATAGGTGCAGTGTTAGTACTAGTTTGAATGACAGCTATTGAATGATAACTTGAATCTTTGGCCTCGTGTTCTAATTTCAGAATTGTTTGTGCTATTATTTTGAGTCTGTATTTTCTTTCTTTATGCTCATTTCTTCGGATAACTCCGCATACATCAGCATGAAGGTTGAGTGAATATATTATTCTAACAAGAGCACCGCCTATGGGTGCAACCCTTGGCTGTGCTTGGCTGCAGGTGCTGGATAATACAAAAAGATGAGTGGAAAAAGGGACTCTTACAAAAACCCTTTTAAGAGTTGTCCCCCTTAATTGTCTGGATAGCTCTTGAGATAGTGAACATACATGCTAAATTTAAGAAGATATCTTCAATAACAACAGGTCAACAACAATAATGCCAACGCCCTAATGATCTCCATACCTCAAGTTTTCTTAGAAAACAGACAAGCTAAAAAAGGCAATTACTTTACCATCATGTGTAATTCATTGTGCCTATGCTGAAATAAAGTACTCCTTAGTGTATTTAAGCCGGGTGTGCATGCTAAAGTAGGGCCATTATTGTTGTTAAAATCTTAAAAATCTAGATAGGTATTGTTTGCAAAAAAATATTCTAATAAAAAAATAATAAATTATTCATTGATGATAACCAAATAATTTGCGGCCTACTTTGATGCATTGCATCAAAATTTTGTCTTGTATCCTTAATGAATATTTTCTCGAACCACAGACTATACATAATGGATCACGACTGGCAATACGAATTCCCAAGGTGTCAGTTTATCAAGTGTCGCCGGACCACTATCGACGTCTAAAGCGGTAGGTAACTCTTACGTCGGTGACCAATCGTGTCTGTTAATGAAAAGATGAAAAGAGAGCGGCCCACCAGAGTAGCCCGAGAGTAGACATTACTTAGGTAAAGGCATAGCTAGGATTTTGAAATTTATACGCACTCAGAATGCATCGACCAAAGATTATATAGGATAAAGGCGATGTGTGGACTGTGAAAATTAATGCCCTCCGTCCGCTCCTCAGTATTTTAATCAATTTGAGCGTTGGTGAATAATCAAAACACCATAACTACAGCTTGAATAACCTGTAGTTTCGGTGTTATAATCATTCATCAACGACTTTGTTTGGAATATGATCTATTTTCTTTTATGCATTTGCATAATATGGGTAACGGTAGTTACGCCCTAGTTAAGCAACGAAGTGAACGATACGCTAATGACTTTCAAAAATTTTTGAATAAAGGTAGTGGCTCCTTAATAGTTTCGCAACGTTTCGAAAGTATTGAACTTTAACAGTGTAAACCGAGGTTACCTAATGATTTTCATTTGGAAACCCAATCTGTCCCCGACCACCATCCTCCCGGTAACCGCTCGATCAATCTGACATATATGTTTCCCGACCAACTCGATCTTTACTCGATCGCTTCCAGACCTTCCCCAAAATGGCGACTGAGAATAGTCGAACGCGGCTCAAGTTTCAGCTTTAGCTGATCGGGATGAGGTCGGAAATAATTCGAGTACAGGTCGATAATGATCGTGTACAGTTCGAGTAAAAGATATCAGCCCAATCGCACTCGAACTCTACACGATAGATTCAGCTCGATCTTGCACCCGATCGATACACAATCAAATCCCGACCGTCTCCCGATAAAATTATTTACTTGACCGCTCACGAATATTTTTGACATGTCCAAAAAAAAAAAAATAGGGTAGAAAGACTGATTGATGCCGAGCACATACGAATCCACATTCGACTTTCCCCGATCACTCAAATACTCGATCGGAAAAGCGCTCGGACCTCTACGTAAACTGGAAAGAACTTCGGACGTAAGTATTTTTTTTTTTTTGGTATTTTTTAGGTGATTCGGCTTCTGTATGTAGTTTGGTCAATACGCTTGAAGAAATACATTTTCTTTTAATACTTTCCGATTGTATGTGAAGTTCTTAGGGGGAATTTTATCATCTGATGATGAAACAGAGTAAAATAATGCGTTTTGTTATCAAATCGCGAAATCTCCAGGTTCTGATGATTATTCATTTATTTGTATTTTATTTCATTTATTTATTTATTTATTTTCATCTTCAGTAATGTTTGTGCCATCACATAAACCCACATGCGAAAAGACGCGCTTTAACGTCTTCGCCCTCATTATTCCCGGGGTATATTCCGTAGAATCGCCGAAGGTTCGCGGTTGTGCTTTACTCCTGTGTTTTACAAGGGCGTAATTATTTCAATTATCAAGTTACTACTTTATTTCCTTCCGCTAGCAATCTTTCTTTCCGCTAGCAATCCAATAGCAAAAGATATCATACCGAGAAAAGTGCGAGTTACGACGATTCCATTTTTCCTCTGACATCGTTTGAAAAAGCTTAATAAATTGAACGGGAGTAAAACATTATCAAACGTTTAAACCCTTGTCATCCTGATCCCGGAATATTCCTGCCTTGGCAGGAACTATACACAAACATCAGCCTGCACATATGTGCAGTCTGATTTTTGTCTATACCACCTGTTTTCCCTTTTTTGAATCCATAAAAGCTGATTTTTTTTTTCATTTTTAAAATGATTACATACTCACTATTAATGCATCCACCACTTTGAGCACTTTGATTTTTGTTGCAATTTTGCAAAGATTTTTTATTTAGCATGACAAGGGTTAACTGTAATATTCTAATCATCGTCATCATCATTATCATTATTATAAATATTATCGTTGTCACAGGAGACATTTTGCCACTTCGGACTAGTTAGATAAAGCAGTCATTACTTTGATAGAAACAGGTTTATTTCAAGTAAGAATCTAAGGTTCGTTAGTACGTTCAAGAATACTATGGTCTTAGTAAGAAGGGAGAATGGCGGGAAATTCTTTCGATTAAACCAATACTATTAAATAAATTCCTTAAAGATAGTAGGAGACTGTGATAGGCTAATTCCATTTTAATCAGTAGCTGTCACGCGATGAGTTCACTAGTAACGTAAAAATCGTACCGAGAACCTACTCTCTTCCATTTCTATAATATTGGTTTTGCCTTCAAAGAAAGAGAACGTATTTCGGTTTTTTAATTGTTTGAAAGGGGAATTACGCCGCTTTCAAAAATACCAATTTAGATATATTGCGACGGCTGGAGCACCTAACAATGGATTCCTGGTATTTCTCGGACCAGTACAACCATTACATCCTTTCCTAGCCTCCAGCTGCTATCCCACATAGGTCTAAAATTATCAAGCTATTGGTGAGAGATAAATAAGAACATATTTCGTACTAACTTAAAAAGGCAATTTTTATGGAACTTAAACACCCTAAGTTTCTGTATTCAGCACGATATGGTGTTCAACCATCGATATTCCTGACACTTCCAGAATGCTGCCAACTGCATCATTTGCAACGTAGCGGCAGTATATTTGATTGCTATGTCTTAAAGTAATTTCGTTAAAATGTCTCAAAATGGTTAAATCTTATACTTACTAGCTTGATTATATTAAATATAAGTAGTGATGGTAATGTGTTGCTGTTGTTGATATTGTGATTATTGAATTATAAGTATTATAACAGTTAGTAACATCGTGAAATTGACAATCATTCCGATCAAAATCATTCTAAATCATTCACTCAGTGCTCCATTCATTCGATCCAAATACTCACTAAAATCGATAAAAAAAAAACCGCTCCAAAATCATCAGAAAGCATTTTGAAATCGTTCAAAACGATCAACATTTTATTCAAATCGACCAAATTATACTAGAGCGGTGTCGGGTATTACCGGATACCTAAGACATTTCGTATAAAAAAGATGCAGATAGACAATGATACCTTTGATCTTGAGGCGTTTATTGACGGGTACTATCTATTCTTGACAGTATTAAATAATAAAAAAAGTACTCCAGCAAAAAATTAATTTGTTCAAAACAGATGAAAGAAACCCATGTTGAAACATCTGATCTTGGCCGCTGGTGGGTAATCTCGGATACTGAAACTAAGTGAAATAAATCTATATCAGAATTGGATTCAAACGTCCTTGAATCGTATTTTATTAATCTCTAAATACAATATACTAAATAGAATTAAAAACAATGAAATGTATTTGTAAATACAGTATTAAGATATTTCTTTTGGGAGAGTTCAAGATGATAATCATCTCTCGAGCAAATAAGCGCAGAGACACTTAGAATCTAGCTCTATTCCGTAATACATTGATCTTATTTCGTTCTATCACCCCCGTTTTAATGAGTGTTACGAAAAGTTTAGAGTTACTAGTGGGCACATTTTACAAAAAACTCTATGAGTATGCTTCAACTATTGGTTTTTTTTTTTTTTATTTTTTTCTAAAGAGGAACGTACTGGAGAAAAGTCACCAGCTTCAAACCTACGTGTAATATTTAATCATTTAAGCCTAACGTATCCAAGTGAATTCTAGTACTCGCATACAATATAAATGGATGTGTGTTGAACTATATACCTATATCGTTCAGTTCCTACACATAAGAGTATAACGATACGTTCATTTCAAATTTTCTTTAATCAATTCGTTTATTATTTCAAATGAAAACACTACATACATTTTCTTATTTTTCTAGTTTGAGGATGTACGATGGAATAACGGCATCCATATCTTTCTTTTCATAAACTGACAGACCTTGTTCTAGAAGTATTGTTTGAATTCGTCATTTGACAAGATTTTCGTCAATATTTTTTTTTTTTTTTTTTTTTTTTTGAAAAGTAAGAATGCACCTTTTACAAGAAGAAGAATGCGCAAATACTGGGCAGTTCAAAGGTATCCGGAAGACCCGAAAGCACCATTTTTGTAGGGACTTTCGGATACACAAATCATGTTCGACAACATTGTCATTTCATCTAAAAAGATGTGCGTTTTAGGAAGTAAATATGTTAAAATTTTCTATAGTTTTTTTTTTCTTTATCCTACAATAAGTGATGAAAGAAAAAGATGAAGCTAGACAAAAAAATAGCAGTTAACTTAAAATGACAGATTTTACCAAAATGTCCTATGTAATAAATGTTATCTCCCTCCTTCATTAGATTTTATGTGATGTGCAGATATGTAAATAAATCAAATATCTTGAAGAACAAAATAAAGCCCAAAAGAACCATGTACTTAACCAATGCATAGGAGAAACACGTGACTATCCGAGAATACACGCCATCCGGGAATACCCGACACCGCTCTTCGTTTTTATTGTCGGTTTTGGATTTTAAAGTGTCTGATTGTTCCATGAAGATAATCAAATAGCAAAGTATGAATATTTTGTTAAAGGAAGGTAATGAATATCACTAATTTTGTTCATCTTGAACAAAATTAGCGATATTGGATTACCTTCCTTGAATTTCACTCAGAACTCGCTCCACACACTCATTCGATCTCAATCAAAAAAATCATTCCAAAATCATCCACCTTGTCAATTTCACGATGTTCTTAACTGTATTAGAGTCAGGCTGTGGCTAATTGTACGGAAAATACGTTAGTACACATACAGCACAGCACTCAATATTTAGCTTCATTCATTAGTTTCCGAGAAATCAGAAATTATTTCTTTTCAACATAAATTAGTTGATGTTAGGATTTTTGATAATAATGAAAATAAAAACAGTTTGATGAAGTAGGTAGCTATATTTTCTACAAATTTTAGCCTCTCGATTATCTCAGAAAGGCCGATATTGAGCTCACCAAACAGTTTTATGTAACCAGTTTCAGTTTTATTCCTATTTTAGTACGCCAGTCTTTAATCATCGGTAATAACCCCCAATAACATATTGTTGTGACGAAAGCAAGACCAGTTTGTGGTCAGACTCGGACATTGTCGTGGACAAATCTGGTGCAATAAAATTGAATTAACCAGTTAACGCTTATATTCCACCACAAAAAACTTATTTTCCAACCCTTTATAATAATGGTGCTTACTAAGTTAAAAAACTAAGAAGCTCAATTCGGAAGTGCTTAACCCTTTATTTATATAAGTATACATGGACCCTCGTGAGAAATTCCGTAAAACTTTTCAAATCTGACCCGTCACGCGAAAAGGGACCATCTGGGTTGTGCGTAAAGTTTCGATCCTAGTCAGACCGCGGGGTTTATGCAGACTGACCAGGGTCGAAATATTTCGCAATGTGTTTATTTTCTGAATCTAGAATGTTCAATCTACCTTCCAGTGAAAGAATTTTTGAAATGCGACCTCTGGTTTACCAATGCTGGACCGAATCTCTTTTTCAAATAGTAATTTTACAGAGTTTCTAGATGGTCCCTTTTTGCGTGATGGGTCACAAATATAAAAAGAAACAGTGGAAGAGCAACTCTCAACGAGATGACTCTTTTGAGTTTTAACGACATAGGATTATTGAGAAATTCTCAATACAAACATTTACATATTTAATCAAAAATATTGTTTGTTTTTTTTTTATGAAAAAACGTGTTCTTGGCGACCATTCTCTTTAACGCACGCTTTTTGGTGGCACCGTAAGTGGTCGCTTAAAGCTGCTCTTTCACAGTTTTTCAAAGATAAAAATACAAAACTAATTCTTTAAATCGGAAGTTTGTGCATTTTCTGATGTTTAAGAATTGCACATGCGTATGGCACTAACAACAACTTATTTAAAAAAATGTTGCTTGAATGTTCCAAGCGCTGAAGGCTAGTGACGGAACCAGTCTATTTATTTTCAGCCTATAAATTACGAAATTATTATTTTTCGTATAATATTTCATTATGCGCATAAATCACTGTGAAGTTTTCCAATTGACAAATACTTTGACCTTGACATTTGATAGAATGGCACAAACAGGCGGAATTGCATGCGTAAATAGTTATTCAAAATTTAAGAATAATCTTTTAGGCGTTAGTAGTCGCTTTATTTTTTCAGAATGAAATTCGGCTTTATTCAGGAATATCCGTCTTTTTTCCTTGACTTACCAGATCAAATCTCATTATTGTAGAGTTTCCAACACGATGAAGTCATAATTTCAGATTAGTTTTACAAAAAAAAAATAATAATAATAATAATGAAAATAAAAAATCCCAATCTGTGAAAAAGCAGCTTTAATACACACTTTACTTTTACGCTTTGACGCGGTAAATCGTCCTTAGAGAAACTCTTCACAGTTCTTCATAGAAAAAATTCAAACTGGTTCATAGATTCGGAAATTTGTGTATTTTCCGATGTTTAAGAATCGCATATGGGTATGGCACTTATAACAGCTCATTTAAGAAAAAACAATTAGCCAGAATATTCGAAGGCTACTGATGGAACCAGTCTATAAATTAAGAAATTGTTATTTCCATGTTTCATGTTTCAATTTTCACATGTATCGATATGAAGTTTCCCAATTGCCAAATACTTCGAATTTGACCTTTGATAGAATGGGACACACAAGCAGAATTGCATGCGTAAAAAGTTGTTTGAAAATTTGAGAATAATCTTTTAGGCGTTTGTCACTTTATTTTTTTAGAATGGAATTCCACTAAATTAAGGAATGTCTGTCTTTTTTCGTTGCCTTACTTATTATTGTAGAGTTTTCTACACGATTAAGTCATAATTTCTAGTTAATTTTACATTTTTTTCAATTGCGTTTGCCCAATCTGAGAAAGAGCAGCTTTAAGTACAGATCCGTCGACTTGTCCGAAATTTCCGAAATGTCCCCGATCAATTTATCTAGGGCAGTTTTCGGTACACTTCTAAGAAGTTGACGTTAATTTGACATAACCCAATGTGATTATCTCCTACTTGTAAATTGTATATTAGGGACGTACCGAGCAAACCAGCGCTAATTTGGGATTTTCTCAATGGGCAACGCAAAACTAGTATACATGCACCTTAACACTATCACACAATTCAATATCTGGACCTTTACGCTGGAGAATAAATTTCCGTAAAATATAAGAAAAACGTGTCTGCTTTAGCTAATATTTTATCATAGTGTTGCGAGCGTAGTGTGCGTATTTGACGTTTATCTCTAAAGTATGTCAACAGTACATCAAATCTAAAAGGTCGAAAATGTTTTCATCGTATAGTAAAGGTACCCCCCCCCCTCCCACTTTTCCCCTGGGGCCCTAATTACTAAACATCTGATGATCATTTTTTGCTTAAGTCAAAAATTAACGTCACTTCTACAGTCGTAATTGAATATCGAATTCTGCCATGCATTATCTCATTGGAATCGTCTTTTAAAGACGATTCCAATGAGATATTGCAAGGCAGAATATTGAAAACACCAGGTACGATTTGTGATTTTTGTCTTACATTTTTTTCACAAGAAGTTTAGTAAAACGGGCGACAAACTCCTAACATCCCGATGTTTCAACAAATTTCAACTCAAGCCTAAGTTCAATACAAGAATGATAAGCGGAGCAGAACAATATTGCTTAATTTAGGAGAAAGACTGTTGGAATAGTTTTGTACTAAAATCGTCGGTGTGTGACCAGAACATCGTAACTTCAGCTTAACAAAAGCTGTAGTTACGAGAATTTTGTGACTGGCCGACCATAAAAAATCTTCGGAGCTTTATTTGAATATTCAACAATTATTGACATGGCAATGAATTATACATGTTGTCAATCCTTATTTGTGCTTGCTTTCATCAAATTTTCTCGAATATGAGATTTAATTGGTTCGGGAGTGACTCTGTATCATGGCGCATGATATGAATCTTTAAATGAATTACAATAATCCGGACCCATATAATACGAGTTACTATAAGAAACGCATGCAGATATAAGACATACGATATATCTATCGTTATTAAGCCAAACAACATTCGTGAACAATTTCAACTTAACCAAACGCAATTTATTAGATTTATTGAGCCAACCCAGGGGCCAGTTTCATCAAAACATTTAGGACATAATTTTGTCTTTCTGTTGACTCTCGAAACAGTTACAACAACAATCGCGTTACATAGGTATTTATAAATTGGCGATACGTGATTTTTGTCCTAAATATATGGTAAGTCATAGGTAAGACAAAAATACGTCTTAAATCTTTTGATGAAACAGGCCCCAGTAACCTTTGGCCTATACCTGGTATAAGATCCGCCAAGGATATTCATTGGCGCATTTGACCTTAATCGATCATGAATTTAAATGTTTTTAAGCGAAACCTAAGTAGCTTAAGCTAGTGGACCCGTGAAAGTTCCGCAACTTTCCATGATCTTTAACATTGTTGACCTCTGTTTCCTAATGAAATCATTAGGAAACCTCGATTAACATTGTTAAATTCCATTGCTTTGGAACTATGTGACGGATTTTCTAGCTTAACCATACATCTTAGGCGTGATTCAGATTAGTCCTGTGCTGGAGAGAGACTTTGTCTGAGAAACTTTAAAGAAATGGCGACAAAAAAAATGACCTATCAAAGTACCCATTTATATCGAGAAGACATTTCCTGTCATTTTGTTCTTGTCATTTTCTTGGATAGATGACTTAAGTGTTTTGACTACAGCTTAAACGAGGTTGCGGTTACGTCGTTTAGGTCACGCTCCAATGATATTCTCATTTTCCTTGCCATAACTTCATAATTTGTACTTGAATAAAGTTTAAATATTTGTAATTGTGTCATAACGGAGACCAAAGGGCGGGGCCAGCGATACATCTATTAAAGGCAAGCTGATCATTAACCTGCTAAATTTATTCATTTGTGACCCGTCACAAGAAAAGGGACCATCTGGAAAGTTCGGGAAATAATTGATTGAAAAAAAGTTTGATCCAGCTTAGATCAACCAGAAGTCGTATTGCGAAATTGATGAAATAGGAAGATAGCATTATATTTATAGATTCAGAAAATGTGTTATTTGGGAAAAGTTTCGACTCTGGCCAGACTGCGCATATAGCGCAGTCTGACCAGGGTTGACTCTTTACGGAGTTACCAGATGGACCCTTTTCGCGTGACTGGTAACATTTTTATTACAGTGGTCTCGCGTTACCCCGAGAGGGCGAAAACTCGAATTCATGCGAAAGCTCGAGCTCGCCCTCCGGTCCCGAAGCGTCTTTCACTATTTTCATGTTGGTTATTACTGCACTTACTCGAACGCGCGATTGCTCGATCGCTCGAGCAGCAATCTCAGTCCCGTGGTCAAATTTTACCGCATTCACTCGAGCAAAGGGGTTTGCACCTTTCTGACATTCATTGTTTTGTATCAAAATTAACTTATTTGTTATTTCGGCCCATCGTCAAGAATACCTTTAGGCCTTTTTCACGGGGTTACCATAAGTCAGACAACTTGTTTTCGTACCTCTTTGTATGCCACACTTATTCAGTTTAAGGTTGTAAATGACGGGAATGTAATGATCAGAAAATAATTTTTAGACTTTGAAACAACAATAAAACAAATCATCCTCGTAATTAATTCAGCAAATTATTCACCTTTATAACGAGAGATATTGAAGATTGCCCACAGGAACATCATAACTACACTTTTACAGTTTCAATGTTTCTGCCATCCATCGCTAGTGTTCGGCACAAAAACGTTGTTACAGAAAATACCATTGATTTTTAATTGTCTTGAAGGAAGTTAGCTCCAAAGAAAACATTGTGAGAAAATAAGGAATTGTTTGCAACCTCGCCTGTCTTCTGACTGATAAAACGTCTAAAATGTTGTCATTAATAAACGATAGCTACGAAAATATTGTAAGTAGGAAAGAATATGCATGATATAATGCCTCTCATTAAAATTGCTAAATGTACAGAGAACAGACACCACTTACAATGACGCCGACGCCTTAATCGACTTTTTCGGGGTTTTTTTCTGTTTTCAACGCTGACAATTCAACTAAATTGACAAATCGTTTTATATGATAAAATCATTGGTACTTCATAAAACTATTCCTCTAGGAGAACTTTACATAGGTACTGCATATGTTGAAGGCAAAATATGCAAAGGTAAGTTTAAAACGCAGTGAAACGTTTTCATAGATGACAAATTTGCGAACTGGCATTAACTCGAATCATGCGATGACTCGAGCAAATTGGTCCGTCCCGTTTGTGTTCGAGGTATCGCGAGATCAATGTATATATTTTTTAAAACAAATTGCCATTTTTTTGTACATTTTACCCAGTCTGGTTTAAGTTTCCCCAATAGAATAGTGAAATATAGAAGACAGTTTATGCTAAGACTAGACTAGTCGTCTGTGCAGACTGGTCTTAGTTTGTACTGTCTGTCAAAGCCCTGTTTAGGACAGGAAAACTCCGGATTCAGCACGACAAAGGTTAAACGGGTACAGTTAGTTACATCTAGAAATTGACATTCACCTCAATCAAAATCATTCCAAATCGCTTACTCAGCGCTCCATTCATTCAATCCAAACACTCACTCAAACCATTCAAAAACTCTAAAACCCATTGAAAATATAGAATCAACAACGTCGTTCAAAATAAATCTCGATAGAGAAAAGTCGCGAATTCACTGACATAATCCAAGTTGTAAGCATCTAATAGGTTTTTGAAGAAAAGGGAAGCTACCTATAGAAGTTTTATGCATTTTTTGATAAAGGTAGGTAATCAATTATCGCTAATTTTGTTCATCCCGAACAAAATTTGCGATAATGGATTATCTCCCATTCACTCAAAACTCGCTCCACACATTCAATCAATTTCATTCCAAAATCATTTACCTCGTCAATTTCACGATGTTTATAACTGTAGCAGTTCTGGATAATTTTTACAATGCCTATCGGCGTATTCACCGTTCAGTTACCTTGAAAACTGCAAAAAAGATTCTTCTTTTTATAACCGTTAATAAGTTTCTATTAATAAAACGCTTGTTAATTTTCTATAAAGCTTTGCTATTTCAAGAACCTTTAATCGGATAACAATTACAGTTATTTTACACCTTCTTAATCATTTTGACCGAAAAGGTATGCAAGGGCCTACATTAGATTGGAGTCACACCAGTCTTGAAGCGATATTTCTCCAAGGGCGTAACTGCTATTACGCATATTACGCACATGCGGAATAGAAATGAATCCTCTTTCGAAAAAATGTCGTTGATGATTGATCATAACATTAAAACATTACATCTAATTCAAGCTGTAGTTACGATATTTTGATCATTCACAAACGCTCAAATTATAGTAAAGGGACGACATTCAACTGCATATCGCCTTTATGCAATATATTCTTTATTGGTCGCCTTCTGAGTGCGTATGAATTTCAAAATCCTAGTTACGCATATGTTCTCTAATATGTGGGTACTGATTGGAGTACCCACAGCAAAAGATTTTCATGTAAGAATTAGTTAAAAATTGAGCCTTACGCTCAAGAAACCCCACTACCAGCTTCTCTACATAAACGAAGACCTTATTCACAAAGGAAGCCATGCCGATTGGAAAATCCGGACAAACTATTTCGTGCTCAACTGAGAATTAACTCACAATTTGATATCATACGTTTAACTCATTTATGACATACTATTAGCGCTGTAATATTTGGGGGTGTTTAAATGTGGATTAACGCAACTTTCAACATTATCGCAGTTACATCGCGACAGCTGGGATAGCTGCCCATGCATTACTGTCGTTTCGCACATTAGTACAACGTTAAGCCACTAGCTACTGATCAAACCTATGCATACTTTTTTTAACATTTACCAATAGGTGGTAGACAAATAAGTCGTGTCACAACGACAGTTGTCAAATATCGGATGAAATTTGGCCGACTTCACGATCCAAGATTTCAAAGGACGGTCAAACACGTTACAGTGAATCACATCATGAAATTGACAAAGATTCCGGTTAAACTAATCAAAATCACTCGCTCAGCGCTCCAATCACGCAAAATTCACTCCAGTTATTTAAGCCTCGCTGAAATTGTTCAAAAACGCTTCATAATAGACCTACAGCTCATGTTTCAAAAAGATAGCAGAACTGTAATAGATCTGCAACGTTTCGGAACACATTATCTTTCACAATGTTGACAGAGGTTTCCTAATCAAATCATCGTTGCAGATCTATTACGGGTCCACTACCTTTATGAAACATAAGCTGTAGGCGTTACCATTTCTACGTTTAGGACGCAAAAACGTTTGTTGACGTTTAGAAATTGTATATATTCCATTTAAATCACGATCAAACTTTTCACATACGTTTTCATATTGAATGCAAGGCCGAAGGTCCCTGTCTCACAATTTCGGGTAATGGTTATACTTGTATTCAGAAAAAGCAACGATATGATTAATTCAATATATACTCAGCAAAAAAGAAAGTACCAAATTTTCATTTATCAATATCTTTTTACATCATATTGATCAAAGGATCAATAAAGGTAACAATGTGTAAACAGTGCTAAGTTTTCCCATGTACACATGATTTATCTTGCAAACAATTTGCCATTTTTGGTGTTCTTCAATATTTGCCAAAAGCTTTGTTTTCTACGTCGACGTCCGGCACGTGTTAGATTTTTAGTTTCTTTTCAAATGAATTTAACCACTAAAGCTATGTGGTTAGGAAAATCAAACAATAGTTGTATACACACAACACAGTCTTGTAACGAGACTTAGAAAAACTTGACCGCTGCGTAATCAAAAATCGTCGGACGTTGATTAAGTTTGACGGACTTAAGATGAAAGAAAAGAACAATAAAGACATGTGCTGATCATTTCCGAAAGAGAAGTATTCTTATTCGCGCTTCTAAACTCAATAGGGCCATTTGAAAGACGTTACTCCAATTTTTTCTCCACGCGTTGACGTGATTACTTCCACGCTTCCTAATCACTATTTTAAAACGGAAGTGAAATAAATATCTTAACCTTTAAAAACGCCAAACTTTAAAACCAAATCATTTGCCTTTTAAGTCTTATCGGGTTAAAGGCGAGCAATTTTCTTTGATAATCATACGAGCATCTCCAACGAGCAAGTGTAAACGTTAACGTAATGTAGCAATGCAAATGTTACTTTATTGTTAGATAAAAACGGAAAAAGAGAATTTGGGGTTGGGGTTGGGGATGTTTGTTTTTTACAAGGAACATGCAGTCAGAATTTGGTAAAATGAGCTTTGAATCTGTGTACGATGTTTTATGTTTGTTTATGATTATTTGGCGTAACATTAGAAGGAAGCAACAGAAGGTAGCAAGTTGTCTTATCAACCCAGGATACCTAACGCACTAAAATTGCAATTGTCAGTCATAAAAACTGTCAGAAAAATCAGTTGAATATTTAATTGTGAGACTGCGATTTTTGAAAACCACCCCTTTGCTACGTTAACGTCCACAGTTCGGTAGGAACTCCATCAAATCACGTCAAACTTTCAAATTTTATTTCCAAGTGATCAGGGCGTAATTTGAAATATATTTCATAGAATACTTGTCTGTATTTTCAAAGAAATCCGAAGTTTTATTGGGTGGATACTTTTTATTTTTGCTCAGTATACAAGCGTTTCAAAGGATCTCCTCGCCTTTTATTGTTATATAACATTTATCTTTATTGCTTTTTCAACGGCTTATACATTGTATAATCCATCAAGAATGTTTTATGTTTATAAAAGTCTTAAAAGATTTACAAATAGTTTCGTTGCTCACCGTATTTTTTTTATAATACGGGTGCGTCACGAATAAAGGAACCTCTGATAGAGAAATTAAACAGCCAGGGCTCGACTCTAACACCAGTCCTCGGGCCTGAAACTTTTAGATTTTAGGAAGGACTGGTTCAGCTGTCGTGTGGGCCTAAAGTCAATGACCAATATCACTCCTGTGCCATGCGTTTTTGAAAAATAGTTTCTCCTTTCCATATTCAGATTTTCATCACCCGAATGAAAAAAAAAAAAATGTTGTAAGGGAAGAATTTGCTTGTCACAGGCATATCTTTTTTCACACACTGTCTTTCCTTCTTATCGATTTATTGTACAATGAATATAGATTGTATGGAGGACCTGCTACTATGGTGATGGCCTAAACGATTTAGTACCAATAGGTCCCGCAGGCTATTTGGTAAGACTTAGTAAGACGAGGGGTCATATATAATACGTACTTAGTGTTTTGTATGAGAAAAAATATCTAACGAGGTTGTGAGAATTGATTATTGTCGAGGCTCTGCCGAGACAATTATCAATTCTCACAACCGAGTTAGATATTTTTTCTATACAATACACTAAATATGTATTATATTTATCTTATAACCTCAATTTGTCTTGTTTTCATCGATGTTTTTAACTGAAATGAGAGTTTCTAAAAATAACCGCATTATATCATTGTTCTAAAAATAACTATGTGATATCATAAAAAATATCATATGGGATGTTATCACACTGATATTTGTATAGTTATAAGATAAAGTGCAATACTATTGTAAGTGCCTATATATTTATGGGCACTTACAATAGTATTGCGCTGACCCCTCGAAGTGTCAGCCCATCGTATTTTATAAAGATCGCAAACGTTTCAAAATGGTTCCCTACTTTGCACGTACAATTTATACAACGTTTTATCTTTGACACGGGTCAGATTCAGTGTGTTAGTCCGGCTCAAATGATGAATGAGACAAACTCTGAACAGAATAAAAAAAATATTGAAATGTAAATACCCAGGATCAGCCAGGCCCTTCCAGGACAAAATAAACACAGAAAACTGATTGGTAACGCGAAGTCCAGCGACGATATGGGTTTTCGTCAATTGTCGTGTATAGAATGCGCGGATTCGTTGTTGGGGACCCCTTTTTTAATTTCTCCAATAATATGCTCATCAAGTTGGAAAATCTGAAAAAAAAAGTTTAATTTGTCAGTGGACCAGTATGATACCGTAGCATTAGCATCGGCAAAGCTGTGGTTACAACATATTGCACCTTCACCTGAGACAAAAACAGAAATTAATATTTTTGATTGGACTCCGCGACCCTGTTTGGTAGATTTTCGTTTGGAACCGCACAAGATTGCTCTAAATAGCTCGTCTGGCATTTTATAAGGTTGAGCCGACAGTGCCAACCCACTTTTTTTTCAATTCTATTTTAAAAATGAAATCTGTGCGCCATTTATTACAACTTTCATAAGCATACGTTTGTGTTTTTTCCAAACCTTTGTAATTAGCAATTTGGGATATCCTGGTTAAATAGATTTGTCTGGTTTGATAAACTGTAAATTGTAGTTGGCTAGAATAATGTATTACATAGACTTTGTTTTATATCCTTCTGTATTTCTGATTGCTGTGAATATCTTGTTTTCAAACTGGAAATATCTATAATCATGGATCTATTTCGAAAAGTTTTTATGTCTTTATTTTTTTAAACTGTTCGTGAAATGTCCAACTATTTCACGCGGAAGGGCAGAGTGAAGGCTCACATTAGCTTGTGCATTGCCTTGGATATATCTTGCAAAAAATAGGTAAGTCGTTCGTAATCTTGGTTAGTACAAGGCCTGTCGCCCTATGAAAGCCCAGTGAAAGCGTTCTCACAGTGCTCTTACGGTGATCTGAAAATTTCAAGAGCGCAGTGAATACGCCTTTAACTCAGCTTTATCTCATCAGAAGCGCGGTGACATTCGCCTAAAACGCCGGAGGTCGACATAGAGCGCGATAATACGCCGCGCACTCTATCCATGTACAAAACAATCGCCGTTAGATCACGACGAGACAATACCGCAGTAAGAGCGTAGTGAGGTCGCGGTAGCAGCACTATGGGATCGCCAAAAGCGCCACGGAAGCGTGTTAGCAGCGCAGTGACATCGCATTATGATCGCTGTGAAAAGGTCATAGAAAAGCCTTGACGTGTGAACGGCGCCTATACTACGATCTACTCGATCTCACTGCGACTCCACTGTACTCCTACGACGTTCCTACTACCGTGGTCAAGAGCCACTGTCATAGCGCAGTTGGTAGCGCGTCGGACTGTCAATCTAGAGGTCCCGAGTTCAATCCCCAGACGGCGGCATTATTCCTTTCCGACTATTTGTCTCTTACTAATGGGTTGATAATCGTAGACCTATGTGAGATAGTAGCTGGAGGCTAGGAAAGAATGTGATGGTTATACTGATGAGAGAAATACCAGGAATCCATTGTTAGGTGCTCCAACCGCCGCGATATAACTGAAATAAGGTTGAAATCCATGGCATCTCAGTACACTTGCCGCCAAAACGCAGTAGACCCGCCATTATATCGCGGTGCAATCGCCGAAGCATTTCCATCAATACAGTGTAGGTGTCGTTGGAGCGCAGTAGAAATGTCACAGCAGCGTGGAAGGAGCGCCGTGACATGGCCATGAATGCCGTGTAAGTGCAGCGTATCTATTTTTCCCTCGAAAAGTTTGATAATTTTCCGGCGATCCCATTCCGATCTGAAAAACTTTTGAGTGCCGTTGAAGTGCGATGCAGTCGCCGCTTTGTGTGACATGCCCTTAAATGGACCAATTAATTAATTTGGATGTACATGTATTTAAGTCTTGTATAATAACCTATAAAACAAGGTCCAATTCATGAATACATCTGTGTTATGTCCCATAAATACTAATACTAAATAATGAACATGTCTTATTGGATATACCTATAAATATAATGTTCCTTGTATTATTTGATAATTTTATTCAATCATTTTTTGATACTTACTTTTGTGTGTTTTTGTTAATTTCTTAGACTTTGAAAACATTAATATACCAATGTGATGGCTTATAACTAGTAGATTATAGGACAGAACATAGAATTCATAATCTGGACCTTATCTTATAGGTTCTTATACAAGACTTTACTAAAGTCATTTCAGATAAGACTGTGTTATGAACCATAAGTGTTAAACATATCGTAATTTGTATCAGAAGTGATTTACATTGTCAATAATCTGAAATTCGGTAATGAAAAGAAGTCAACGAATTCTACGTATCGTTTAACTATATGAAAATATCTAAATCGACAGAGCCTCGACAATTTTCAATTTCCCCGACATCATGCGATATCTTTTTCATACAAAACACTATGTACATATTATATTTCATGAGCCAGATACTGTCATTTGTTTGTAAGTTCAGTCGGAAATTGTATCAGAAGAAATCTTACATTGTCAAAAATCTGAAAATCAGTAAATGAAAAGAAGTGAATGAACTTCTACTTATCGTTTAACCATATAAAAATATCTATATCGACAGCGCCTCGACAATTTTCAATTTCCCTCGAAATCGTTCGATATCTTTTTCATACAATACACTCTGTACGTATTATATATTTCATGAGCTAGATACTGTCATATGTCTTTATGTTCAGTCGGAATACAGCCTTCAAGAACTCATTTACCAATAATTAGCTTACTTGCGATTTTTCAATACTATTTCATTAGTTGAAAGATTTAACTAAATGCCGGTGTTGATTAAAGATAGAAGACGGGTTTGTTTGATGTGATTTGAATAATTCATTAAATTTCGTTTGGGTGAAAAATAATTGTAATCTGTTTCGCAAAAAGGAACCATCTTGGGACTCCGTAGAATTAATTTAAGAAAGACAGTCTTGTATTCAGTGAACTAGAGGTTCCTCAAATCAAAACGCTTTGTTTGTTTTTTTTACTGCGCCCTGGAATAAAACGAACCGCAAAGGCCTTCTTTCGCTTGCTGAAAAAAAAGTGTTTTCGTGAAATAGACCTGCTCGTTCTTTTAATATTTTCAAATTCTGATTTCAGCGGGTTTGCACAGACACTTGTGACCCATCACGCAAAAATGAGCTATCTTGGAACTCGGTAAAATGATATTTGAAAAAAAGATTAGGTCCAGCATGGGTCAACCAGAGGTCGAATTTCAAAAATTCTTTCACTGGAAGGTAGATTAAACATTCTAGATTCATAAAATAAGCACCATGCGAAAAGTTTTGACCCTAGTCAGTCTGTGCAAACCGCATTCCCAGATAGTCTCTTTTTGCGTGACGGGTCACTTATTATATGGGAAGGAAGAAGGATGCCTCTAGATTCAAGAAATGGGCTACGAGCGGAATATTCCGACCCCAATCAGCCTGCGTATGTCGCACAGACTGAGCATGGTTGTTACTTTTCGCACTTTCCCCGATGACCCCTTTTAGATATTATGTTTATTTTACTAGCCGACTTTCTTACACGGTAAGCCAACGTATGGCTTATCAAAATTAATCACAAAAGACAGGAACTGTCTATCAAATCCGCCAAAATAATAATGGAAAAAATTCCACGCCGTCAAAACTCAGTATTATAAAGATAAACACGTGTATTTCGTATTTTCTTATCTCGGAAGAAAGCAAGCCAGTTCGTTCGTAGAGTGCTATCAGATTTTTTTTCTCTCCAACGGAATCTTTTCTCTATAGGTATGTGAATAAAACGAAATAGGAGTCTCAATTTTATAAATCGTCAGTGTAATGGCAAACAATTGTAAATACAGCTTAAATAAAGCTGTAGTTCCGATGTTTTGCATTCATACAAACGTTTAATCACCGGTGGGACGGTGTTTAACGGAAAGCCACGAAAAGCGCCGATTGGCTTCGTACATAGTTCTACGGTAATGTCGAAAACAGATAGCCCGCGTTTTTATTCTAGTGCGAGCTTCACTTATCTTTTTGCACTCATCACAAAACGAACAATATCTAATGAAGTGTGAATAAGATTCGTGTAGAATATCACAATGGATAAAAAACAATTTCTGGAACTTAATAACAATAGAGTAAGATTTTTTGTAATTTCTTATTGGATGTTAAAATTTTCATTTTGTAGTCCTACCGGGTACTTCGATAGTTTTTAGTTATTTACGTTTTCTGGTGTTTGATAGAAATAATTTTTTGGAACATGGGTACCTTCTCATCGATATAGTTCGAGGAAATGCTTAAGCTTAAGTCTTTATCGTAGATTTATTTTATAAATTATAACACCTTTACACTGGAAATATACTCGTCGTAAATCTTAATGAATATGTGCATTTCCATATATCTATTTAAGCATTCACGAAATAATAAATTTAATTTGCTTATTGTAACAGTGAATCATTAGATCAAATAACTGAATCCAACTAAATCGTCTTTTGCATATAAAATCATTTATCTTGAACTACGACGACATCGGCCACTTAGTTCTTGATATCAATTTTACTTAAACTTCGAGCCTTGGCCTATCATAATATTTCGTTTTTCATTTTATCAAGGCTTGATATTAATTTTTTTTCCAGATCATAGCCAACTGTTATTTTAATTTATTGTCGTTTCGTATATTAAGATAATTATGGACAAACATTACGGCCATTTCTATTTCGAGGATGGGTTTTTATAATTATGTGCTTCTGTGGGAAAAAAGGAATCACAATGTAATTTTATGATATGACCTACCCAATGAGAGTGAAACAATGCCGTTGAATATTTTTGATATTACTCTGGTGTTAGTACACTAGTGGAATGACTATGCAGATGAGGTAAGAGCAAATAGCAACGCAATTTTGTTACCACATAAATGTCGTCTCAATCTATATATTGTGACGTCAATTTAAACGGCGTTATTAGTAACGCGGCACAACCTCGTTTTTATCTGTTTATAAATGACTCGTTTAATAATTTCGGTATTCCATGACCACTCATTCATTATCCTCTTATTATTTTAGAAATTAATATTTTTAAACTTTCAAAAATCGACGAAGTTTGTTTCTCCTTGCAGTGATTTCAGAGAAATTCTGTAACTTTAACTTATTTTAAAATGTGCGACTTTTGTGACTTTCGTAAAGGCGGGTTCTTGTGTTTGACCATAGTTACAAACTCCAAGGTTGCAAAAGTTAGAATATATTTCTTTCTTTCAGAATACGCAAAAATGAACAGCGATTAATGTTAAATGAAAGATTCACTCTTCAAAGAAAGTTCTTTGACACCTATCAACAATCGACCTTTTCTTAAATATAACAAAAATTCGATGACTGCTGGTTTGTGAACAATAAAAGTAGCTCAAGAAATTCACGCGATTTGTGATGAGTTACTTGAATGCATTTCTGGCTATCGACGTCAACGTCAAATTTTGCAAAACCTGTACTTCTCATACAGCACGTGCACTCTCAGATAAATTGAATAATATCGAAAGTTTACTGGTCGCCAAATCGTAGGCATCATACGACAAACCGTTGAAAATTACCTTGTTGTTCCGGAATCATACATCTTCAACATATTGCACCATTTTAACTACTTTATGTAAATGGTCAGATAAGCCTGACACATAAAAACAACGTTCTTCCAACACGGCGAATACCGTAACAATATTTGGGTTATTTAACTCTTATCGCAACTTCAAATACAATTATATTTATTAGACAGCGTAGAATCTCCGTACAGAAAGTGTTGAACCAGATTCGAGAGGTCAGATTTGGTACAGCAAGACGCTTTCGACGTGACTGTCTTAATCGACGTAACCAATACAAATTGTTGACCGAAACTCAGTAATTCTGTTTAAACTCAGTAAATAGATGCCCGAATTTCACCTTCCTCTTTTTACTAATATATGTTGATTAGATGTTTTTGTCCAGGTATATTTTATAATGTCAAAGAACTTTTTTTGAAGAGTATATTTCAAAATGACTGCAAATAAGTTAAAATGAGGTTAATTCTAGGTTGCCTTTTGCAAGCTGTTTTCAGTATATATGGTGATTAGTGTGCAATGTTTGACGTGCCGTGTATTGTTTCTTGTACCTTGGTTTTGTGGCAAATAATCTGCAATCGTATTTCAATCTTCTAGATAATCTGCTAGTAATATATACAAAAGCCATGGTTAGATAGACTTTTGGTTATCTCAAGCTATGTAGGACATGGATTAGAGAACAAAGTAGGCTAACCCAGAGCAGGCTGCGAGATTTTCCCTGCAAAGCAGAACTTGCCGAATTGTTGACTTAAGGAGTCTTTTGCAAACGAATAAGTCGAAAGCGGATGGCAAACCTGTCGTAATAAAGCTTAAATTTAAGCTGTATTTAGAGAATTTTGATTACCAACTGCCGTATTGTGAATGACCACAGCTTTTGGAAAGACTACGTGGACTCAATTTGTTGACTTCAAGATTTTGTTGCAAAAGAATGATCCGTCAGCAGGCGATCAAAATGTCGTAACTACAGCTTATTTCAAGCTGTAGTTACGTCATTTTTGTCACCCACTGAGAAATTGTGAATGACCAAGCTCTGGTACAGAGTGGACTAAATTATGCTTGGTTCATTAAACAGTGTCTCCATTATCCATTTTGTTTGGGTTACGGGGCGTTCTGAACTCGATTGATGGCAGACAATCATTAGTAAATAAATACTACGACAAAGTTAACTAAAGACGACATGCAATTGTTTTAGGTTATTTTATAGACTTATGGTAAGAATGAGTTTGTTTAAAGCATTGTCATTTTCCATTTCATTACAAATAATTCGATAAAATTATTGTCGGTGATGGACGTCTTACATGAATTAAATTGAAATCCATTGAAATAAAGGCGGGTTGATTTAATAAAATTGCAACACATGACAAAATATATTACATTTTCTTTAATGCTTTTCGGTGGTTTATCCAGAAATAACGGTAGATTATCAGTTGATAATCTCATCGCAAAAGCAGTGATATTATCAAAAACTTCAACCCTGCTTTGGTGCATTTCATCCTATCTGACGTCACCTATGCGGGGCGAAATAAGTGACGTCACAATGAACGTTGCATAGCAATCACGCGCAAAATGACGCGCTTTGCGAAAATATGTCCTAGAAATGTCACATTTTGTCTCATTTTTGCATTAAAGAAATAGAATAATCGTTTGTTTTTCGTGTAAGATCGATAAATATTTCATTTCGTGAAAAACAAAAGCTATATTTTCACTCGTGGCTCTGCCACTCGTGAAAATATAGCTTTTGTTGCTCACTTAATGAAATATAAATCTATCTTACACTGAAACAAACGATTATCCTCTCTACATTTCTGTATAAAATATATAAGGTATTTTGGAAAATACACAGCCAAGCCTAGTGTTGTTGTCACTCAGAAATCCTCGATTCCCTTCCATGTCTTTTACATGTATATAATTGCAAATAATTTATAAAGATAAAGGAAGTTTGGTTGGTTTAGATTGCATCTGGTTTCATAACCTTTTGTATTACATTTTTATATAAAAATCCACAAGGTCTTTCGGGAAAATAGTAACCTCCGATTTGCGAGTCTAGTCATGTTGGTCTCTAAAAAATCCTCGCTTTCCTTCCATTTTAACATATTATCGTTATTTAATCAATTCAAAATGGAATTTTCTAAATAAACTGTTGATAACAAGCATGCTGTTCTAATCTGAGCCACCATTTGCAGCGAGTCGACGAAGACGAACGGATCGCTCTCTAAATCACGTACAGGCGCGAAAAAATTGTCTTAAAGCGGGGCAGAAAGTTGCAAAAGTATTGTTTAACGTCATAGATACATTTACAATTAAAAAATGTCTTCTTTGAGTGAACCGTACATTAGAATTTTGGCCATATCAATTCGAAATCGAGACGATATAAACATAAAACATGGCGATCTTAAAATAGATTGTGTGTGTATTTTAATGTTCGACCGCGTAAAAGGCAGACTTGAAATTTTATTTTTGGGCTGATTTATTTAATCGTTTCTTAAATGTTTAAGATTACAGAATAAGGGTTTAATTTTTATTTTATTTATTAAAGTATAAACTACAATTGCCTTAGCGCATGGCTTAAACATAACGCCTTTTGCCCTACCCATCTAATCGTTCATGGGTCGAATAAACGTAGCTATAGCTTAAGATCCGGTTTTAAAGTCATTTACAAATGATCTGCTTCTTATTTTTTGTCCATGATAAGTAAATTGCGCGTTGCATCAGGGATGGTCTGGCTAGCCGGGGATCAAGAGATAGCCGTTGGTCCATCGAATCCAAGTCTGATCCTATTTTTTGTGACAGCTAAAAATAAAGTGCACTTTATTTTCCAGGGGATAGATAAAACGTAGACTGGCTTATGCAATATACACTGGTCGAAGATCGGCATGATGAATAGTGATGAATAAAGACATGTAAAACATAAGATAGTCTATCATCAAGTGACAATGTATGGAAATAATTCCTCATCCTGTCTGATCAAACTCCAGGCTCCGGTTGGAGGGTCGGGGTGAGTAGCCTTTTTTGTTTTCAGTTTTTTAATGAGCCTGCGCGTGACATTTCAAATAGTGAAGACTAAGACCAGCCTCTGCATTCGCACAGACTGATTAAAGTAATCGCCGTGCGCATAAAAAATATCTTCTGAGTCAAAATATCGGGTTACAATCTTGCAATATTTTACTGCACAATGTGATTGTCAAGGCTGTGCTATACAACATGAAACAGATAAAGATATTTTGCACGGCCTCATATGATAGAAAAAAATACCCCCAAAAGTTATAAACGGGCTCTTGATTGTTAAAAATTTATTTTTTTTCAATCGGTGCGGAATACATTTTATACGTACTTAGTGTTTTGTATGAAAAAATATCTAACGAGGTTGGGGGAATTGATAATTGTCGAGGCTCTGCCGAGACAATTATCAATTACCACTACCGACTTATAACCTATATCCTTTCTTATCTTATCTTATAACCTCTCTTTGGCTTGTTTTCATCGCTGTTTCTTACAGAAATGCAAGTTTCACAAAATAACCGCATGATGTCATCGTTCAAAAAATATCCATGTGATATCGTAACAAATGTCATATGGGATGCTATCACACAGATATTTGTATAGTTACAAGATAAATTTTTGTAGAGCCTGCAAGTAGGGAGTAAGACAAAGTTGTAACAACGACAGCGGTGCATGAGTGCGTTTGTACGTACGCCTAATTTTGTCCGGACAATTACTTTTACACTTATCGAAGAATTTCGAAATAAATTAGAATAACTTTTCTCCCTCATGAGTTAAGAAATGTTCAGATAGCTCCAAAGTCAAGGGATCATTTCAAGCGTTTAAATGTGGCCTCAACAGCTGTTGTTTAAGGATAACCACCTAGCTACAGTGTGTTTCGCTATGCAATTTGATTGCAAGACGGGGGATTATCCACATTACAATAGGATAAAATTGAATATCATAACTGTGTAAGGGAGACGAAATAGGCAATATGTTTTGAACTAGATTATCTACAAGACAGTTACCATTTCGATTGCGATTGCTCTCTTGTGTCCCAACAGGAGATATTCACTTTCGGTACTTAAAGTACTTTGATTTTAAATACGATTATTCCATACTCACAAGCCCTGATATAAGTTGTGAGGTTACAGGGGCATGTTTTGCTAACACATAACGATCATTTTTTTTGCGTAGGTCAAAAATTAAAGTTGCTTCTACAGAGCTTGTGCTAGCTTTTTTTTCAAAATTTGGGAGTCATTGACCCCTTGACCATAAAAATCTGCGGATCAAAACTGGTTTTGTCGGGATAAAAAAAGCAAAGCATGGTAGCTTATTAGTCATTAAAGTAATCTATATAACTGAAACAACATTAAAAATAAATTATAGACACACTTTCTTGTTTATGTTGCTTCATTTATAATTTTTTTTTTTTTATAATAGTATGAAGAAAACAATTAATCTATATAATCTATAGCATAGGTTGCGCCACTCGAAATTTAGTTGTCTATTTGTATTAAAACCTCAGTGGGTCAAAATGACCCCCCCCCCCCCTCGCAGAAAATGTTTGAGGGCAAAAATGGAATTTTTGGGAGTCAAAACCCCGGGTTAGGGGCCAAAAACGAACCCTGCTTTTACAAAAGTAACTAAATATGGAATTCTGACATGCGTCATTTCATTTGAATCGTCTTCAAAAGACGATTCCAATGAAATGTTGCAAGACAGAATCTCACAATGAATGAAACAACAGGTACGATTTGTGATTTTGACTTACGATTATTTATTTCCTTAGAAGATAAGTAAAACGGGCTCTATGAGGTTCTTAAATTTGTTGACATTTCAGCATAACCCCCAGACAGTCGGTTTAACTAAGCGGTATGAATGATTCCTCTTATGACGTTCAATCTGTTGTTTTTATATGTTTTAATCCACTTTAGAAAATTGAAATTTGTTTAAAGGAGTGCAACAGTTGTCTCGCTATAAAACAAATTGGCCAAATGTTTATAGTTTGTCTGCATAACATAATGCCTTGTGTCTTTATTATGAAAAGCAAGAAATTAAAATTGGGACCACAAGTGACTTATTAAACACTTTCAAATGAGTGCCCAGTGAAGAGCCAGATCAGCCTATTTTGCGCACGGTATGATCCGTCTTCAATTTGCACTTCGTGGATTGTTTCTTGTTCAATGTGTTTTTCAAAAAAAAAAAACCTCAGCGAATATTCTTAATTTACTGTAGCGTTGGGTAGCGAATTTTATATAGTTGGTAACAATTTAACACAAACTTCGAATCAAAGCATTACCACAGTTAGTTACATCGCGAAATTGACATTCATCTCGATCAAAACTATTCCAAATCGCTATAGTAAAATCGCGATTTCACTTACATAATTGAAATTTTAAGCGTCTGATTTGTCCTTGAAGATAGAGGAAACTATTTATAGAACATGTATGAATATCATAATAAAGGGGGGGGGTCATTAATATCGCTAATTTTGTTCATCTTGAACATAATTAGCGATATTGGATTACCTTCCTTGTATCACACTCAATACTCGCTCCGCACACTCATTTAATGTCATTCCAAAATCATTCCAAAATCATTTATCTTGTCAATTTCACGATGTTGTTAACTGTATATCGCTCACTCAGTGATTCGAATCATGTTAAACACTTCCTCAAACCATTCTATACGGAAAGAAATCGTTCAAAAACAAACTGAAGCCGTTCTAAACGCTTCTCAAATCCATTCAAATTGATCAAATCATTCCTTGATTTTATTGCCTTGATTTGACTTTAAACCTTCTGCTCGGTCTATGAAGGCAAACCAATCTTTTTTTTTTATAGAATAGAACATATTACATTGTATTATAGGGATGTAGTAATATATCGCTTATTTCGTTTAATCTGAACGGGTTCGGCGAAATACCCCCCTTTATTTTCACCCTGCTCATAATCCATTCCAAAACCATTTCCATTCTTAATTTCACAACGATCCCAACAGTATTTTATTTATAGGCCAGTGAGAAGTTGTTGAAAATGCCAATCGCCGACTCAGTTATGTTAAAGGTGTCTTTCTTCAAATTTCCACGACCAATTCAGAAAGTGATATTTCTATATATTCATTTTAATGAATTTTGACTGACTTTCTTTGTCAAAATAAATATTTAGTTCACCACGAGAACTCTTTGGCATCTTTGAACTTGGCTCAAAGGCTTTTATTTAATATCAATTAGAAATTATAGGTTATCGACACCATATGAAATTGAAGATCACTAAAGCATCTTCTCGAAATAAAACCCCTTATTCTCAATTCAAGCTGTAAAATGTTACTTTTGATTTCAGATACTTTCAAATAAATTTATAAGAATGTAGGAGTTCCTTTTCAAAATGATTTCATACGATGATCCAAAATAGAAATGTTTCGTGATCTTAATTGAGAGAAAAAATGTTTGAATAGGCTCACTTTTAGTAGAATGATACTATTGGGTTTGATCTAAGCTCTTTAAAATAAATATATGCATTTCTTGGCGTGTGTCATTTTGTTAAAAGAAATCAGAATGATTATAATACAATTTTCGAAAGAAATTACCATATTTTAGGAATAACACATTTCCCTACAAAATGCGGAGAAACATCGACACTTGGGTTACCAATGATATTGAAAAAGTCTTCGATAGAGACCATAATGCAGCGACGGAACCAGGATTTCTGTATAGGGGGTTCGAACATACAAAGGGGGGGCGTCTTCCTAGTATTAAACAAATTTAACCATTTGTTTTCTAGGACAAATTTCCTATTTTTGGAACATATCAATAAGGTCTGCTTTAATACTTTTTTTCTTCATAAAAATCAAGAAGTATGCAGGCAGTGTATGCTTAGATCAGACTCTCCACTGTGCATGCTGATCTAAGTCTACACTGTCTTTATAAGCTTTGTTCAAATCAGGAATATGCGGTAATAACAGAAGAAGAGTTTAAGGAAATTCTTGTTGAACATAAAATTATTGGGCTTCAGAGGGGGTTCGATTGAACCCCCGAACCCCCTGTGGAACCGCTACTGCAATGTGCGAGATTCATTTTCAAATTTTCTTACACGGAAAAGTTAACTGGTCATTCTAGTTTCAGAAAATATGCAAATAGTGAAAAGTTTCGATCCCATAGAGATCATTGTGATATTTTGAATTTGAACGTTTGTGAAAATATGTAAGCAAAATATTTGAGTAAGCTATAACATCAATGTTGACGGTTTTAGGACAGTTTTGGGGGTCGCTATCAGTAGTGGATAAAGGGTATTTGCAGCGCCATTTTACTGGGATTAAAAGTGGGATTAATCCCAGTTCCAGCAGTTCCAGTCACGTTACCATGGTATCCGTTGATGCTATTTTAAATAGTGCGCCAAAAAAAGCGCGGATAAAATCGATTTTCCCACGAGTAGAGAAGAAAGGGTAAAGGAATGCGTTAAATCAATGAATATTGGAAAAGTTTAGCGGTTGTAGTATTTTACTTCGGGTCGAGGTTTAAATCGCGCGGTCAGATAGTTGATAGAGTAGCGTATCTTCTTATTGGCGTGTAAAAGATATAGAGCGTCGGTTTTTCCGATCATACGTAATTTCATTTTTTTCTTCAAAACTTCGTAACTACGGCTTGTGCAAAAACGTATAGTCAATGCAGTCCTTTTTTGTATGATTATTTGTATATAGTTATTAGATAGTAGCAGACGATACTTTTAAAACCTTGTGACTACGGTTTGACCAAGATGTAAATCTAAGATTTCCACGTTTAATCTTTAGTAGCAGACGACATTTTTGAACGAACAATAAGGCTATGCGATAGTAGCAGACGATAATTTTTTTTAAACGTCGTAACTACGGCTTGACCAAGATGTAAATCTAACATTTCAACGTATCATCATTGCAGACGACATTTTTGAACGAACAATAAGGCTATGCGATAGTAGCAGACGATAATTTTTTAAAACGTCGTAACTACGGTATGATCACTGGGCACCTTTTTTAATAGTGCGGTAAAAGGCGGGATTTATTTGGCATTGATATTTAGATTCAAATTGAATAGGCGCAGAATCAATTTTCCAATGTTTAATCTTTATAGTAGCAGACGTCTTTTTTGTATGATTTTGTTATTTGTATATAGGAGCAGACGATACTGTCTAAAACGTCGAAACTACGGCTTGTCCAAAAGTACAGGCCCAACTTTTAAACGTACTGTCAATGCAGACTACTTTTTGTATAAACAATCAGGTGATAAGATAGGAACAGACGATAAAAGCTTGCAAGTACAGCTTAGTGTTAAGATGTAAAGTTAATCCTTCAATGTATTGTGTTTTTGAGCATCGACTTTTTTGTGTGAACAATCTCGTTATGCGATAGTAGCAGTTTGATATGAATTGGAGTTTTACGTCGCTTTCAACAATCTCTCAGTTATATCGCGGCGACTGGAGTACCTAATAATGAATTTCTAGTATTTCTCACACCAGTACTACCATTACACCCTTTCCTAGCCTCCAGCTGCTGTTCCACTTAGGTCTACGATTATCTATCCATTGGTTGAACACAAATGTCGGAAAGGATAAGTGCCGCGGCCGGCGATCGAACCCGTGCAAATATAGACCCCTAGATTAGAAGTCCGGCGCGCTACCAACTGCGCTATTGTCGCGGCGCGATAGTAGCAGACGACAAAATTCAAACTTCAAAATTACAGTGACTTTAAATAGAGAGTTTATTGATAATTATTATTTTTTATATAAGTAGATTTTGCGCTTTGAGTCGTGAAATTAACTCATTACTGTTAGATTCTTTAGTCATTTGTTCGAAATAGATAAAACAGGTTTGAATAACACATTAAGAAAGTTTCGATTTTACCTTTTAAACCAACGTTATTGTTTGTCTTAAAACATAAGTTTTACTCATACATGTACTTTCTTGCAGTAATTGCAGTAACAGGTCGGGTAAAATTCCTATCATTTGTTTTTAATTATACCCGATTTACCTATGGTAATGGACTCAGCGCCTACGTCAGGGCTCAGTTTTGAAAATACACCTATAGATATGTCTTTAAACAACGAGGAAAAATCCAGGTAGATCAATGGTTTCTGAAAGTTTAGTTTCAGTGCAAATACCTACAGCACAAATACTATTACACGTGTGTCTCTAATCATGGTGCATTAAATCATGTGGAAGTTCGGTGTTGAGACAGACGGGTGTTGTTTTTGACTATATAAATTCAAGTGAGACCCTCTTCAATCCAAAGGAGGTATATGACATCCCGGTTGGTTTGATTTTTATTCCGGTTAGTTTGAACGTGTTTTTAATACCATATTCAACAATCTTTCTGTTAAATTGCGGCGACTGGTGTACCTAAACATGGGTTCTAGGTATGTTTCATACCATTCTTTCCTACCCTCCAATCATAAAACTACGAATAGATCTTATTTAAGGAGAAGAGCAGCGAAAATAACTTTTCTTCAAATTGTTTGATATCGTCTTTTGTTATTTTTTTTCATCGTTTTAAACCCGGAGCTTTATACTAAAACTGTGCTGTACCAATCATAACTATTCTCTTCATTTTATAGTTGTCGCCCTTTGATAAAAATGTCTTAGTTTTTATCTGGAGCATTACTCAAAAAGTATGTAGCCTAGAAAGATGAAACAGGTGGAAAGATCTTACCATAAAAATCGCAGTTCAAAAACGAATTTCGAATTTTTCGAGGTATTGCCCTTTGCTAATTTAAAAATTGTCTTCTACCAGAGCATTACTGAAAAGTAAACACAAAAGAATCATGCATCTTCATGGATAGCTCTCAGTATAAGGCAAAAATGACCATAACTCTTTTCTTTATACTTTGATTTTTTGTAATTTGTAGATGGATTCAATTAAGAGAAGTGAAGTAAGAACTAAAACGATCTTCTTCTTTATATAAACTTGTTGTCCCTTGTCTTTTCTTTACCTTGCTTTGATACATAAAAATATGTGAGATTACTTTTTAATTATAATGGGTAAACAGAGGTTTTCAATGTATCATTTCAGTTCAATAACCCGTCACCCGACACATTCAATTTTTGTAGTTAGTGTACATGATATTGGAAAAGTGTAACCCCAAAGTATTTTGTTAGAGATGTAACACTATTTCTATGGAAACCCTTTTTTTTATTCTGAACGCGCAAGAGATATGGACAAGGAGTATGCAATTGACTTGGTCTTAAAGTAAAGAGGAGTAAATGATTCTAGACATATATTTTGTTCAATATAAATTTGATATCCTCAGGTTTAAAACTCCAAACCCGACTTTTGTCAAACTTTAAAACATAATAAATATTATTTAGTAACTTATTTGAAATATGTGTAATTAAAGCCCGTGTTTTCGAATAGTTTCGTTTTAAAGTTGGTTCTTACATGACTCTATGAAGAACATGTGTCGATTATGAAGTCATTTTGAAGATGTAGTTTCAACCGTTTAAAATGTTATAAACCTATCCTTACTAGATATTATCCTGATGAAAGAAAGCATTTACAATCACTTATGTGATGTCTTCTTTGATGTACCTACAGGCCAAAAATTGTCACTACGACTTTAGTAAGCTTCATAGATATTGATTTCTCTGTTCATAAACAATTTGAAATACAGTTGATGTGAAGCACTTAAGTTAAGTTTTTCTTTCAAGATTTTGTTTTGATAAAATATTTCCAATAAACTCGATTCGGGAAAACTCATTTGTATGTGATTCTCTTTTTTTTAAAACGTTTTCTCCGATAATCTAGATCAACAATCTAGACAGACTTGTGATAAGCTCATTAAAAGATAAACAACAACAACAACAACAAAACTGTAAATTGCTCTAAATGGAATGAAGTGCATAACATATGTTCATGAAAATGATAATTGAAGAAACTCTTTTTGCAGACATTTTCTGTTTTATTGATTTTTTTTGTTATTAAAATCGATGCGCGTTGTAATGCTTTGGATTCAAAAGGTCTTCAAACAAACTAGGATTTGTCGTGATTCTTAGAACATGCGTGTCTTTTTCTGTTGTTATGGTTGTATGACTTTAGATAAGACCATCATTAAGGGAACAAATAAACATTTAGATACAAAAACACTGTAATTAAAACGATTGGTGTTGTATGATTTGGTGAGAAGACCATAGTTTGGTATTAAGAACATTTTAAGTCACTAACTGCAGAAAAACTATTAATAAGGTTAATTATTAAATGAAAATATGTTGATTTTCTTTTCATTTACTGCCGAAAGTTGATGTTTATTGATATCTTCGTCGCCACCTTTCCGTCCGGCCGGACTTCTGTACGTACGCTCATGATATTTTGCAGGGCAAATAATCTGCGATATATCCTTCACCCTGAAATTCTTGTTTTAACATACAACAGTCTTTACAGTGCTATGATTGAAAATGCTATTGCATGTCGGTATTTCATCAAACGAGATTAAAGAAAACATCGCATAGAACAGAAATGCCTTTTATGGGAAAATAAAATTTGGCATGACAAAAGTAAGCCCATTATGTAAAGCACACAATTTAAAGCACTTAATGTTTTAGACAACAAAAAATGAAGTATCTCTCTCTGTTTTCTCTTAGTCGATTAATATTTTTGTTAGTATAGTAATTCATTGTAGTGTGTGGACTCATTGATCTAGAGGTAGAGCATTGGCTTCTTGACGATATTGGTTCTTTCATTGACCCATATTTACGGTGCGAGTTACTGTTCATTTTCCAGTGTAGAATCGAGACGGATTAATCCTAGTTGTAAGTTTCCAAATCGATGTAAAAAGAATAGGTTTAACTAGCTTCGTTGTTATTACCTATGTAAGAATGAAAATGAAAGACTAACATAATAATGCGAGAAAAAAAGCATGCAGTTCAAATAAACAATAAGGAACTTTTTTTGTTCGAGAAACATATTTTTAGGTTTAACCCATGAACATACGATTAAATTTCAGACTGCTCCAAAATCTAAAGAAGTTGCTAAAAATCATTTTTCAAGTGTCTTTTTTAGTAAATATATCCTTTAAAACGAAGAAATGGTCTTCCAAATGATTTTTAACAGAGGCGACACTATTAGTGTTAAAAGTGTTTTATAACACAGATTTACAAGTTACTGTTTTATATAATGAGATGCCAAAATGTTCTGAAATATTCAGTAATACAAATTAAGTATAAAAGAGGGGAAAAGGTGTAGAAACTTCATCTAAAAATGATGGTGATCAAATAGCTTAAAACATCAACACATCTGTCATCCGTCATGTGAAAAAAGATCATAGGCAAATTGTGAAAAGTACCGACCCTTGTTAGTCTGCGCAGGCTGATCCTAGTCAAAACGTTTCGACGAGATGCAATGTCCTGAATCTAAAATGATCATTCTACCTTTTTGTGAATCGAGTTTTGAAATGCGACGTCGACCTTAACTATTACATATCTATCAATCTTATTGTAAATGATATTCAAACGATTTCTCAGATGGTCTCTTTCACATATTTTCCAAACAATATTTATATGTAGAGAAGTTTGGAGGACATTTTTTAACTATTCTCATCAATTTCTTTATGGAAAAAAATGTAAGACTAATCCGACTGAACTTGAACTTTTTTAAAAATGGTATAGACCTTTTCGTTAGAATTACATTTGATATGCAAAAATAGAACAGGTGTTTGGCGATTATGAAAGCACATTGATAATTTCAATGTTTATTTTTTAAGTTTTGTTTTGAATGGAGGTGGATGTAAATCAGTTGGTCCAAGGAATCGAAAAAGAATAAGCTGTAAAAACTGTTACAATGTAGAATTTGTAACGCGAGAGAAATACTATATATAAAGTATATTTTTTTTTGTCGATGATGTGCTTTGATCAGACAGCATAATTTCTGACAAGATGTACAAACGTTTTTTGAAAGATGTGAAAAAGACATCAATAGAATTTCTTGTTAAAACGTATCATCGTTTATCATCTTCTTTACAAAACAATAGCAGGAATGTTGTTGTGGGCATATCTCTTTTCGTTTAAAAAAAACCAACTTATCTTCGTCTTTATCATCTTGTATCTGGTGATGAAGTTTGCTCTTTTCTTTTCTCGAATTAGTTTTCGTCTGGATTTTTTTTCGTAATTCTTTCTATATTATTTCACAAAAATGCAAAGAAGATTGGGTTACACCTTGTCTGAAGCGATAACTTAAATCAATCGAGACATTCAGTGAGCTGTATTAATCTACCCTTTCGTTGAGTCTTCTTGATTGGTATGGACATATTCAAAGTTTGTGTATGATTCAAGCCACTGTACACGACAAATAACCCTTTATAGTCCGGCAGCACCTAGAAAAACTTTGCATTACCACCAATAGAATGCTTTATTTTAAAAGTAATAGATATAGCCACCCAGATATGGAATCTGGTTGATTCCACTTTGACTCCATTGGGCAATCAAAGGTGGTCGCCAAAATTCAACATGGCTTCCAAAATAAGAACCTTTCCATAATGTTCATCCGAAATGGAATTTCGGAGCTGAAAGGTACTCCTACATATACTTTCTTGCTTCAGCTACTAAAGAGAAATATAAAAAAAATGGCCACCAAAATCCAAGATGTCCGCCAAGGAAAGTCATTTTCTATTATATATTCAACGAAGTAGGAATATTATTAAAATGCCTCAGAATGGTATATGAATTTCATAAAACTCACACTTAAGATTTTATCATGATTTGATAATTTAAAACACTGTCGCCGAAATTCAAGATAGCAGCCATAATAAGTAATCTACTATAATGATTAACATATCTTTGCTCTTTAAGCTAACATGTCTTCTATCATTTACAAGATGTTGAAAAAAAAATGTGTATATTGTGCAGGGTAGTTTTTTCGGATTTTGTGAGCTCATTTCATGACTAAATATGATGTTCCTTGTACCAGTGAACTTGGACTGAAATAATGATCTAGATGTTCTTTGTAAATAGTAAAGTCGCTGGAAGAAACCAATACACGAACTTTTAAAATTTATAATTAAAGAATTTAGCTGATAATTATTTTATAGATGCATCATAATAGATATAGACAATTGTAGACGCAATGTGCATAGTTTTAGCTGATCTGGGCACTTTGTTCGCAAGGTGAGCTATTATCTCACAATTAGGAGGTTTGGTCCTTGGATAACCCTTTTCCAAAGTTGTGATACGTATTCAATTCGATTAAAAATCCCGTTGCCATGGCAATTGAACTACCGAAAATAAAGAAAAACCTTCGTTTTTTCTCATACCAAACCCAGAAGCCTAGATGTTTGATATGTTGACATCACGCGAGTGCTTTTGAAATAATGTTCCGTGGTCGATAAGGTTTGTGACGCTTTATTTTACATTGAAAAAGGAGAATATCTTAGTTTAAACAAGAAGGTTTGGAAAATGCACAGGGAAAGGTTGATCAACTCATATTTGGCTTGTTGCAGATTCGAGTTGCAAGAAATGGTAATATAGTGTAGCAGAAAACTTTACAGAAAGAGCCCCAATCAGACCTCCAATCAGTTAGTAGTCTCCACCTCCTTGGCGTTTATGTGTCTGGTATATTAACTTGAATCACTATGGACTTCTGAACCAGCTTTTTTCGGGTACATCTTTCTTGTACACGTAAATGGTTGGATTAACCAATAAAAACAGAGAGACCTTGTTGAAACACACATCCAAGACATTTCATTAGATAATACAGGGTGCCATTTTCTAGCGCGTTGACGATATCCACCCTTGCTTGCGACTGATTTGAATATCTTAGTTAAACATTGACAAATGAATGATTTTCGTTTCTTGGGGGGGATGACAAAACAAACTTGGCTAAAAATGTGCACTTTCGCTTTTTATGTCTCTTTAGACCTTAACAAAACTTAAAAGAACTCTATGATGTTAAAAGTGCTGATATTTGCCTAAAGGACAGCTTCTCGAGTAAGGTTTTTCGATGGCATATTGCATTGTAGAGTTTGACTAGACATCCCTACCCATTTTCCAAGCGTAATACTGAATTGTAATGCAGACGTGAAGTATATATGTAGGTTTTAATGAAAGGACAGGGATATATATATCGGGTGACAATGTTTTAGAAAATATTGTTTTCATATCTTTGGAGAAAGAGATCTTCGCACTGCTTCAACACATAACTAACGTTTAGTAATTCAGCTCTAAAGAAACATTGAATTTATTTATTCTTGCACGTTCAGAAACAAAACTGATGACCTTTTTGTGTATGGTGCATATGATACAGTGATAGAAGTCAATAATATTGTTTTCCCACGAATATTCTGAAATCTATTAGATATCCCCTAGTAAAAGAGCATCCTGGCCTGAAACATTACAAAGAAATTGAGTTTCTGCATGTTTTTAGCATATAAACAGATAACTAACTCCACAAATTTTCTCTCTCATATGCATTAGAATTAACACGGGAGTGTTAGAATGTGATTTCAAATGACGGAGGGATAGGGAATGGGTACTGGCCACCGAATTCTTACTCTAATGGCTTCAGATATTGTAAGACCAGAATTAACTTGCATTTGTATTTTTTTCTACCAAAAAGCTATTTTGATCCATTTGGAAGATTTTGGATGATTGCGAAGAATTAATTATTGGTGGACTTAACAATCCATATATAATAATAAGCCGATATAGACACAGCAAAGAGATATAGCTTATCGATTAAAGTAGATAAATTACTAGAAAAGAGAGTTTCAAAATTACATATTAAGAAATGCATTTTCTCGTTAAAGCAAAGATAAATTTGGAAGTCAGGAGTGTGGAAAAGTACCCCTGGAAAAGTAAAAATTTTCTTCTTGTCCGATATCTAAATTTACCATAAAAAAAATGGAAAGAACAAATTTTGAGAAACATTGTATTAACTTTAAAATAGACTGAAAATGACGCCATCCTACATGTAGTACAGTTGGTAGCACGTCGGACTTCTAATCACAAATGAGTTGATTATCGTCGATAGAGGTTGGAAACAGCTGATAGCTAGGACTGGTTGCAATAGTAGTTCTGTTTTGAGAAGTATCAGAAACCCGTTGAAAGGTGATCCAGCCGCCGGAATATAACTGAAAGATTGTGAAAAGCAGCACTAAAATCTCATTCAAACAAACAATTAGTTGTATGTGGACAGGTTTCCTACCAAAAAGGACTTGTTCGTCAGTAGAAAAGCCCGTGTTGGGCAAGTCGGGCATAAGAATTTAACACCCCTGAATGAATAAACGATTTAAAATACACAATGAATTATTTTCGCATGGTACAGATAACACAGATGACAATATCAACATTTTTTTACCAGACAATAAAATATCATGATAGTTCACTCGACATTGCTAGCTATTTTGCTGTAGAAAACATGATGCGAAAAATAAAGACTTAGCTTGTTACAGCATTGTCTTAGTTCTTCCGCCATTTTTCCAGATGACATTACCACAATAGGACAGAAGATGGTATTGCACCTTTAGTAAAAGACAATAGTAGAGTAAACTTTTTTTTTCAAAAGTTACATTTAAATTGTTTAAGAATTCAACAAAGCTAAATCATAAATATTTTAAACTGATCTACGTTTACGCTTTTAAATTTTTAACCTTATTTTTTTTAAAGAACGAAATAATTATACTAATTTTTTTGTTTAAAACCTATTTTTGTGGTCTTAGTTTTTTTAAGTTTAGAAATTTTTATACTTATTTTCTTAAGAACAGAAAAAACTGCTTCATTTTTTTTTACACTAATTAATTTCAAACTTAATTTTATCAAGGCCAGATAAAAAACAAACATCATTTTTTTTAAGTCAAGAAAAAATAAACTGAATTTCTTTTACAAACTTATTTTTGCTGTCTTCATTTCTAGAAAGTCTAGACATTTTTATACTTATTTTTTTTAGGAACAAATCAAAATACTTCATTTTTTTCAGATTTAATAATTTTTTACTTAAATTTTCAAGAACAGAAAAAATATACTTCATTTTTTGTAACGAACTCATATTTGCGGTCTTTACTTTTTAAGACGAGAATATTTTATACTTATTTTCTAAAGAACAGAGAAAATGCTTCATTTTTTTACAATAATTAATTTTATACTTAATTTTTCAAGAACACAGAAAAAAATATACTTCATTTTTTAAGACTAGAAAAAAATAATACTGATTTTTTGTAAACAACTTATTTTTGTGGTCTTAATTTCTTTAAGTTTAGACATTTTTATACTTACTTTTTAAGGAACAGAAAAATAAATTTCAAATTAAATAAATTTTTTCTTAATTTTTCAAGTACAGAAAAAATATTCTTCATTTTTTTTAGACAAGAATAAATTTATTATGCATTTTTCCTACACCCTTTTTTTGCGGTCTTAATTTTTTTTAAGACAAGAATATTGTATACTTATTTTCTTAAGAACAGAAAAACATGCCTCATTTTTTAAGATTAAACAATTTTATGCCTAATTGCAAGACATGAAACTCTTAAAAATGAAATTTAATACTGAATTTTGTTAACAACATTTTCGAGGCCTTTATTTTTGACGTTAGTTTTATACTTAATCTTTTAAAGAATAAAATAAATATACTTAATTTTTACAAACTTCAGTGAACGAACTAATTCTTTTAAGGATAAAACTTCATGTTTAATTATTTTTCTTTTTTTTTTACAAACTATCGTGTACGTTCCTTATTTTTAAGACTAGAAAATTTCATACCTATTTTTTTTACAAACATAATTTTTTACAAACATTATTCATTCTCATTTTTTTTATTACTTTCCTTTCTTTACGAACTAAATACGACGTTATTAATTTCATTAGACTAGATAAATCATAATTATTTATTTGAGAATTTTAGAAAACTAGAAAATTTCATTTACTTACAATCTTAATTATTCGTTCTATTCTTCTTTTAAATGTTATACATTATTTTTGCTACCTATTCAAGCGTGTTAATATTAATGGTAATAAATGATTGAGCGATTATATTCAATTCTTTGTTGTTATGACAAAAAGCAAATGAATTAATGCAATAATCAAGTAGACATCGTTTATCATCACAAGATAAGCCAGGTTTTTCTTTCTGCTGTGCAACAAATCATAAGTTTTCTATTGAAAAAGAAATGAATCTGTACCTGTCATGAGCAACTTTGTCTCCGTAAACCTGAGTCATATGATTGTAGTAAAACATTATACATCGTTTGGCAGAAATTTGCATTAAGGCATTTCGATTTGCTGCAAAGTTTAAGTAGTCCATGCTATCTCACACATTCCATAGTCTTTCCTCAAAAGAGATGAAGAGATGAAGACCGGAAAAAAATGTATGAAATAATACAATAAATATGTACATCACTTTATTTTGAAATGATAATATTTTACAATGCATGTTAACTGCAATGCCTTATATTCGATACTTGATATTATATCGCTTTCAACAATATTTCAGTTATATTACTTTAGAATAATGTATCTATTTTAGGTAGCCTTGTAAGGTTGTCATGTACAAAATGATTAACTACATACCGAGCTGCAAGTTTGAATGACTTTTTTTTAAATTCCCTTTCAGTTTGAAATGTATTGATAGTCAACTCTAATCTAGTCAAATTCATTCCTACGTTTCAAATTCTCGCGCCAATAATAAATTTGCCCATAAAGATTGTCCATAAAAGACATATTTTTCTGATGATCACAGTATTTTTGATTGATAATGGGTCATCCAAGGATCAATGCTTGTAATTCTGGTAGATATCCATCAGTTATATTCTGATAGAATGATTTTCAAAGTTTCACTTATATTACATTTCGAAAAATGACCTCCGCCAATATTTTTCATTGGATCACAATATTTTCTTGTAGACTAAGGGTTAGTAAGGGATCATTCATTTGGCATTCAATTCATATCCATCTATAAAATACTGTGCAAAGTCAAGTTAACCATATACATGGAAATAAGCCATGCCCATTAAAGTCTCGTTTTTCATTGGATAAAAAAACCTTGACCAACTTTGAAAGAGAGTCACGCAAGGATCAATCCTATAAAGTTTGGTTGAAATTCGGTCAGTAGTTTCTCACGAGATCTTTAAAGAAAATGATAATGACCAGATGGGCGGACGAACGGGTGGATGTACGAGAGACAAAGTTGCTCATGACAGGTACAGATTCATTTCTTTTTCAATAGAAAACTTATGATTTGTTGCACAGCAGAAAGAAAAACCTGGCTTATCTTGTGATGATAAACGATGTCTACTTGATTATTGCATTAATTCATTTGCTTTTTGTCATAACAACAAAGAATTGAATATAATCGCTCAATCATTTATTACCATTAATATTAACACGCTTGAATAGGTAGCAAAAATAATGTATAACATTTAAAAGAAGAATAGAACGAATAATTAAGATTGTAAGTAAATGAAATTTTCTAGTTTTCTAAAATTCTCAAATAAATAATTATGATTTATCTAGTCTAATGAAATTAATAACGTCGTATTTAGTTCGTAAAGAAAGGAAAGTAATAAAAAAAATGAGAATGAATAATGTTTGTAAAAAATTATGTTTGTAAAAAAAATAGGTATGAAATTTTCTAGTCTTAAAAATAAGGAACGTACACGATAGTTTGTAAAAAAAAAAGAAAAATAATTAAACATGAAGTTTTATCCTTAAAAGAATTAGTTCGTTCACTGAAGTTTGTAAAAATTAAGTATATTTATTTTATTCTTTAAAAGATTAAGTATAAAACTAACGTCAAAAATAAAGGCCTCGAAAATGTTGTTAACAAAATTCAGTATTAAATTTCATTTTTAAGAGTTTCATGTCTTGCAATTAGGCATAAAATTGTTTAATCTTAAAAAATGAGGCATGTTTTTCTGTTCTTAAGAAAATAAGTATACAATATTCTTGTCTTAAAAAAAATTAAGACCGCAAAAAAAGGGTGTAGGAAAAATGCATAATAAATTTATTCTTGTCTAAAAAAAAATGAAGAATATTTTTTCTGTACTTGAAAAATTAAGAAAAAATTTATTTAATTTGAAATTTATTTTTCTGTTCCTTAAAAAGTAAGTATAAAAATGTCTAAACTTAAAGAAATTAAGACCACAAAAATAAGTTGTTTACAAAAAATCAGTATTATTTTTTTCTAGTCTTAAAAAATGAAGTATATTTTTTTCTGTGTTCTTGAAAAATTAAGTATAAAATTAATTATTGTAAAAAAATGAAGCATTTTTTCTGTTCTTTAGAAAATAAGTATAAAATATTCTCGTCTTAAAAAGTAAAGACCGCAAATATGAGTTCGTTACAAAAAATGAAGTATATTTTTTCTGTTCTTGAAAATTTAAGTAAAAAATTATTAAATCTGAAAAAAATGAAGTATTTTGATTTGTTCCTAAAAAAAATAAGTATAAAAATGTCTAGACTTTCTAGAAATGAAGACAGCAAAAATAAGTTTGTAAAAGAAATTCAGTTTATTTTTTCTTGACTTAAAAAAATGATGTTTGTTTTTTATCTGGCCTTGATAAAATTAAGTTTGAAATTAATTAGTGTAAAAAAAAATGAAGCAGTTTTTTCTGTTCTTAAGAAAATAAGTATAAAAATTTCTAAACTTAAAAAAACTAAGACCACAAAAATAGGTTTTAAACAAAAAAATTAGTATAATTATTTCGTTCTTTAAAAAAAATAAGGTTAAAAATTTAAAAGCGTAAACGTAGATCAGTTTAAAATATTTATGATTTAGCTTTGTTGAATTCTTAAACAATTTAAATGTAACTTTTGAAAAAAAAAGTTTACTCTACTATTGTCTTTTACTAAAGGTGCAATACCATCTTCTGTCCTATTGTGGTAATGTCATCTGGAAAAATGGCGGAAGAACTAAGACAATGCTGTAACAAGCTAAGTCTTTATTTTTCGCATCATGTTTTCTACAGCAAAATAGCTAGCAATGTCGAGTGAACTATCATGATATTTTATTGTCTGGTAAAAAAATGTTGATATTGTCATCTGTGTTATCTGTACCATGCGAAAATAATTCATTGTGTATTTTAAATCGTTTATTCATTCAGGGGTGTTAAATTCTTATGCCCGACTTGCCCAACACGGGCTTTTCTACTGACGAACAAGTCCTTTTTGGTAGGAAACCTGTCCACATACAACTAATTGTTTGTTTGAATGAGATTTTAGTGCTGCTTTTCACAATCTTTCAGTTATATTCCGGCGGCTGGATCACCTTTCAACGGGTTTCTGATACTTCTCAAAACAGAACTACTATTGCAACCAGTCCTAGCTATCAGCTGTTTCCAACCTCTATCGACGATAATCAACTCATTTGTGATTAGAAGTCCGACGTGCTACCAACTGTACTACATGTAGGATGGCGTCATTTTCAGTCTATTTTAAAGTTAATACAATGTTTCTCAAAATTTGTTCTTTCCATTTTTTTTATGGTAAATTTAGATATCGGACAAGAAGAAAATTTTTACTTTTCCAGGGGTACTTTTCCACACTCCTGACTTCCAAATTTATCTTTGCTTTAACGAGAAAATGCATTTCTTAATATGTAATTTTGAAACTCTCTTTTCTAGTAATTTATCTACTTTAATCGATAAGCTATATCTCTTTGCTGTGTCTATATCGGCTTATTATTATATATGGATTGTTAAGTCCACCAATAATTAATTCTTCGCAATCATCCAAAATCTTCCAAATGGATCAAAATAGCTTTTTGGTAGAAAAAAATACAAATGCAAGTTAATTCTGGTCTTACAATATCTGAAGCCATTAGAGTAAGAATTCGGTGGCCAGTACCCATTCCCTATCCCTCCGTCATTTGAAATCACATTCTAACACTCCCGTGTTAATTCTAATGCATATGAGAGAGAAAATTTGTGGAGTTAGTTATCTGTTTATATGCTAAAAACATGCAGAAACTCAATTTCTTTGTAATGTTTCAGGCCAGGATGCTCTTTTACTAGGGGATATCTAATAGATTTCAGAATATTCGTGGGAAAACAATATTATTGACTTCTATCACTGTATCATATGCACCATACACAAAAAGGTCATCAGTTTTGTTTCTGAACGTGCAAGAATAAATAAATTCAATGTTTCTTTAGAGCTGAATTACTAAACGTTAGTTATGTGTTGAAGCAGTGCGAAGATCTCTTTCTCCAAAGATATGAAAACAATATTTTCTAAAACATTGTCACCCGATATATATATCCCTGTCCTTTCATTAAAACCTACATATATACTTCACGTCTGCATTACAATTCAGTATTACGCTTGGAAAATGGGTAGGGATGTCTAGTCAAACTCTACAATGCAATATGCCATCGAAAAACCTTACTCGAGAAGCTGTCCTTTAGGCAAATATCAGCACTTTTAACATCATAGAGTTCTTTTAAGTTTTGTTAAGGTCTAAAGAGACATAAAAAGCGAAAGTGCACATTTTTAGCCAAGTTTGTTTTGTCATCCCCCCCAAGAAACGAAAATCATTCATTTGTCAATGTTTAACTAAGATATTCAAATCAGTCGCAAGCAAGGGTGGATATCGTCAACGCGCTAGAAAATGGCACCCTGTATTATCTAATGAAATGTCTTGGATGTGTGTTTCAACAAGGTCTCTCTGTTTTTATTGGTTAATCCAACCATTTACGTGTACAAGAAAGATGTACCCGAAAAAAGCTGGTTCAGAAGTCCATAGTGATTCAAGTTAATATACCAGACACATAAACGCCAAGGAGGTGGAGACTACTAACTGATTGGAGGTCTGATTGGGGCTCTTTCTGTAAAGTTTTCTGCTACACTATATTACCATTTCTTGCAACTCGAATCTGCAACAAGCCAAATATGAGTTGATCAACCTTTCCCTGTGCATTTTCCAAACCTTCTTGTTTAAACTAAGATATTCTCCTTTTTCAATGTAAAATAAAGCGTCACAAACCTTATCGACCACGGAACATTATTTCAAAAGCACTCGCGTGATGTCAACATATCAAACATCTAGGCTTCTGGGTTTGGTATGAGAAAAAACGAAGGTTTTTCTTTATTTTCGGTAGTTCAATTGCCATGGCAACGGGATTTTTAATCGAATTGAATACGTATCACAACTTTGGAAAAGGGTTATCCAAGGACCAAACCTCCTAATTGTGAGATAATAGCTCACCTTGCGAACAAAGTGCCCAGATCAGCTAAAACTATGCACATTGCGTCTACAATTGTCTATATCTATTATGATGCATCTATAAAATAATTATCAGCTAAATTCTTTAATTATAAATTTTAAAAGTTCGTGTATTGGTTTCTTCCAGCGACTTTACTATTTACAAAGAACATCTAGATCATTATTTCAGTCCAAGTTCACTGGTACAAGGAACATCATATTTAGTCATGAAATGAGCTCACAAAATCCGAAAAAACTACCCTGCACAATATACACATTTTTTTTTCAACATCTTGTAAATGATAGAAGACATGTTAGCTTAAAGAGCAAAGATATGTTAATCATTATAGTAGATTACTTATTATGGCTGCTATCTTGAATTTCGGCGACAGTGTTTTAAATTATCAAATCATGATAAAATCTTAAGTGTGAGTTTTATGAAATTCATATACCATTCTGAGGCATTTTAATAATATTCCTACTTCGTTGAATATATAATAGAAAATGACTTTCCTTGGCGGACATCTTGGATTTTGGTGGCCATTTTTTTTATATTTCTCTTTAGTAGCTGAAGCAAGAAAGTATATGTAGGAGTACCTTTCAGCTCCGAAATTCCATTTCGGATGAACATTATGGAAAGGTTCTTATTTTGGAAGCCATGTTGAATTTTGGCGACCACCTTTGATTGCCCAATGGAGTCAAAGTGGAATCAACCAGATTCCATATCTGGGTGGCTATATCTATTACTTTTAAAATAAAGCATTCTATTGGTGGTAATGCAAAGTTTTTCTAGGTGCTGCCGGACTATAAAGGGTTATTTGTCGTGTACAGTGGCTTGAATCATACACAAACTTTGAATATGTCCATACCAATCAAGAAGACTCAACGAAAGGGTAGATTAATACAGCTCACTGAATGTCTCGATTGATTTAAGTTATCGCTTCAGACAAGGTGTAACCCAATCTTCTTTGCATTTTTGTGAAATAATATAGAAAGAATTACGAAAAAAAATCCAGACGAAAACTAATTCGAGAAAAGAAAAGAGCAAACTTCATCACCAGATACAAGATGATAAAGACGAAGATAAGTTGGTTTTTTTTAAACGAAAAGAGATATGCCCACAACAACATTCCTGCTATTGTTTTGTAAAGAAGATGATAAACGATGATACGTTTTAACAAGAAATTCTATTGATGTCTTTTTCACATCTTTCAAAAAACGTTTGTACATCTTGTCAGAAATTATGCTGTCTGATCAAAGCACATCATCGACAAAAAAAAATATACTTTATATATAGTATTTCTCTCGCGTTACAAATTCTACATTGTAACAGTTTTTACAGCTTATTCTTTTTCGATTCCTTGGACCAACTGATTTACATCCACCTCCATTCAAAACAAAACTTAAAAATAAACATTGAAATTATCAATGTGCTTTCATAATCGCCAAACACCTGTTCTATTTTTGCATATCAAATGTAATTCTAACGAAAAGGTCTATACCATTTTTAAAAAAGTTCAAGTTCAGTCGGATTAGTCTTACATTTTTTTCCATAAAGAAATTGATGAGAATAGTTAAAAAATGTCCTCCAAACTTCTCTACATATAAATATTGTTTGGAAAATATGTGAAAGAGACCATCTGAGAAATCGTTTGAATATCATTTACAATAAGATTGATAGATATGTAATAGTTAAGGTCGACGTCGCATTTCAAAACTCGATTCACAAAAAGGTAGAATGATCATTTTAGATTCAGGACATTGCATCTCGTCGAAACGTTTTGACTAGGATCAGCCTGCGCAGACTAACAAGGGTCGGTACTTTTCACAATTTGCCTATGATCTTTTTTCACATGACGGATGACAGATGTGTTGATGTTTTAAGCTATTTGATCACCATCATTTTTAGATGAAGTTTCTACACCTTTTCCCCTCTTTTATACTTAATTTGTATTACTGAATATTTCAGAACATTTTGGCATCTCATTATATAAAACAGTAACTTGTAAATCTGTGTTATAAAACACTTTTAACACTAATAGTGTCGCCTCTGTTAAAAATCATTTGGAAGACCATTTCTTCGTTTTAAAGGATATATTTACTAAAAAAGACACTTGAAAAATGATTTTTAGCAACTTCTTTAGATTTTGGAGCAGTCTGAAATTTAATCGTATGTTCATGGGTTAAACCTAAAAATATGTTTCTCGAACAAAAAAAGTTCCTTATTGTTTATTTGAACTGCATGCTTTTTTTCTCGCATTATTATGTTAGTCTTTCATTTTCATTCTTACATAGGTAATAACAACGAAGCTAGTTAAACCTATTCTTTTTACATCGATTTGGAAACTTACAACTAGGATTAATCCGTCTCGATTCTACACTGGAAAATGAACAGTAACTCGCACCGTAAATATGGGTCAATGAAAGAACCAATATCGTCAAGAAGCCAATGCTCTACCTCTAGATCAATGAGTCCACACACTACAATGAATTACTATACTAACAAAAATATTAATCGACTAAGAGAAAACAGAGAGAGATACTTCATTTTTTGTTGTCTAAAACATTAAGTGCTTTAAATTGTGTGCTTTACATAATGGGCTTACTTTTGTCATGCCAAATTTTATTTTCCCATAAAAGGCATTTCTGTTCTATGCGATGTTTTCTTTAATCTCGTTTGATGAAATACCGACATGCAATAGCATTTTCAATCATAGCACTGTAAAGACTGTTGTATGTTAAAACAAGAATTTCAGGGTGAAGGATATATCGCAGATTATTTGCCCTGCAAAATATCATGAGCGTACGTACAGAAGTCCGGCCGGACGGAAAGGTGGCGACGAAGATATCAATAAACATCAACTTTCGGCAGTAAATGAAAAGAAAATCAACATATTTTCATTTAATAATTAACCTTATTAATAGTTTTTCTGCAGTTAGTGACTTAAAATGTTCTTAATACCAAACTATGGTCTTCTCACCAAATCATACAACACCAATCGTTTTAATTACAGTGTTTTTGTATCTAAATGTTTATTTGTTCCCTTAATGATGGTCTTATCTAAAGTCATACAACCATAACAACAGAAAAAGACACGCATGTTCTAAGAATCACGACAAATCCTAGTTTGTTTGAAGACCTTTTGAATCCAAAGCATTACAACGCGCATCGATTTTAATAACAAAAAAAATCAATAAAACAGAAAATGTCTGCAAAAAGAGTTTCTTCAATTATCATTTTCATGAACATATGTTATGCACTTCATTCCATTTAGAGCAATTTACAGTTTTGTTGTTGTTGTTGTTGTTTATCTTTTAATGAGCTTATCACAAGTCTGTCTAGATTGTTGATCTAGATTATCGGAGAAAACGTTTTAAAAAAAAGAGAATCACATACAAATGAGTTTTCCCGAATCGAGTTTATTGGAAATATTTTATCAAAACAAAATCTTGAAAGAAAAACTTAACTTAAGTGCTTCACATCAACTGTATTTCAAATTGTTTATGAACAGAGAAATCAATATCTATGAAGCTTACTAAAGTCGTAGTGACAATTTTTGGCCTGTATGTACATCAAAGAAGACATCACATAAGTGATTGTAAATGCTTTCTTTCATCAGGATAATATCTAGTAAGGATAGGTTTATAACATTTTAAACGGTTGAAACTACATCTTCAAAATGACTTCATAATCGACACATGTTCTTCATAGAGTCATGTAAGAACCAACTTTAAAACGAAACTATTCGAAAACACGGGCTTTAATTACACATATTTCAAATAAGTTACTAAATAATATTTATTATGTTTTAAAGTTTGACAAAAGTCGGGTTTGGAGTTTTAAACCTGAGGATATCAAATTTATATTGAACAAAATATATGTCTAGAATCATTTACTCCTCTTTACTTTAAGACCAAGTCAATTGCATACTCCTTGTCCATATCTCTTGCGCGTTCAGAATAAAAAAAAGGGTTTCCATAGAAATAGTGTTACATCTCTAACAAAATACTTTGGGGTTACACTTTTCCAATATCATGTACACTAACTACAAAAATTGAATGTGTCGGGTGACGGGTTATTGAACTGAAATGATACATTGAAAACCTCTGTTTACCCATTATAATTAAAAAGTAATCTCACATATTTTTATGTATCAAAGCAAGGTAAAGAAAAGACAAGGGACAACAAGTTTATATAAAGAAGAAGATCGTTTTAGTTCTTACTTCACTTCTCTTAATTGAATCCATCTACAAATTACAAAAAATCAAAGTATAAAGAAAAGAGTTATGGTCATTTTTGCCTTATACTGAGAGCTATCCATGAAGATGCATGATTCTTTTGTGTTTACTTTTCAGTAATGCTCTGGTAGAAGACAATTTTTAAATTAGCAAAGGGCAATACCTCGAAAAATTCGAAATTCGTTTTTGAACTGCGATTTTTATGGTAAGATCTTTCCACCTGTTTCATCTTTCTAGGCTACATACTTTTTGAGTAATGCTCCAGATAAAAACTAAGACATTTTTATCAAAGGGCGACAACTATAAAATGAAGAGAATAGTTATGATTGGTACAGCACAGTTTTAGTATAAAGCTCCGGGTTTAAAACGATGAAAAAAAATAACAAAAGACGATATCAAACAATTTGAAGAAAAGTTATTTTCGCTGCTCTTCTCCTTAAATAAGATCTATTCGTAGTTTTATGATTGGAGGGTAGGAAAGAATGGTATGAAACATACCTAGAACCCATGTTTAGGTACACCAGTCGCCGCAATTTAACAGAAAGATTGTTGAATATGGTATTAAAAACACGTTCAAACTAACCGGAATAAAAATCAAACCAACCGGGATGTCATATACCTCCTTTGGATTGAAGAGGGTCTCACTTGAATTTATATAGTCAAAAACAACACCCGTCTGTCTCAACACCGAACTTCCACATGATTTAATGCACCATGATTAGAGACACACGTGTAATAGTATTTGTGCTGTAGGTATTTGCACTGAAACTAAACTTTCAGAAACCATTGATCTACCTGGATTTTTCCTCGTTGTTTAAAGACATATCTATAGGTGTATTTTCAAAACTGAGCCCTGACGTAGGCGCTGAGTCCATTACCATAGGTAAATCGGGTATAATTAAAAACAAATGATAGGAATTTTACCCGACCTGTTACTGCAATTACTGCAAGAAAGTACATGTATGAGTAAAACTTATGTTTTAAGACAAACAATAACGTTGGTTTAAAAGGTAAAATCGAAACTTTCTTAATGTGTTATTCAAACCTGTTTTATCTATTTCGAACAAATGACTAAAGAATCTAACAGTAATGAGTTAATTTCACGACTCAAAGCGCAAAATCTACTTATATAAAAAATAATAATTATCAATAAACTCTCTATTTAAAGTCACTGTAATTTTGAAGTTTGAATTTTGTCGTCTGCTACTATCGCGCCGCGACAATAGCGCAGTTGGTAGCGCGCCGGACTTCTAATCTAGGGGTCTATATTTGCACGGGTTCGATCGCCGGCCGCGGCACTTATCCTTTCCGACATTTGTGTTCAACCAATGGATAGATAATCGTAGACCTAAGTGGAACAGCAGCTGGAGGCTAGGAAAGGGTGTAATGGTAGTACTGGTGTGAGAAATACTAGAAATTCATTATTAGGTACTCCAGTCGCCGCGATATAACTGAGAGATTGTTGAAAGCGACGTAAAACTCCAATTCATATCAAACTGCTACTATCGCATAACGAGATTGTTCACACAAAAAAGTCGATGCTCAAAAACACAATACATTGAAGGATTAACTTTACATCTTAACACTAAGCTGTACTTGCAAGCTTTTATCGTCTGTTCCTATCTTATCACCTGATTGTTTATACAAAAAGTAGTCTGCATTGACAGTACGTTTAAAAGTTGGGCCTGTACTTTTGGACAAGCCGTAGTTTCGACGTTTTAGACAGTATCGTCTGCTCCTATATACAAATAACAAAATCATACAAAAAAGACGTCTGCTACTATAAAGATTAAACATTGGAAAATTGATTCTGCGCCTATTCAATTTGAATCTAAATATCAATGCCAAATAAATCCCGCCTTTTACCGCACTATTAAAAAAGGTGCCCAGTGATCATACCGTAGTTACGACGTTTTAAAAAATTATCGTCTGCTACTATCGCATAGCCTTATTGTTCGTTCAAAAATGTCGTCTGCAATGATGATACGTTGAAATGTTAGATTTACATCTTGGTCAAGCCGTAGTTACGACGTTTAAAAAAAATTATCGTCTGCTACTATCGCATAGCCTTATTGTTCGTTCAAAAATGTCGTCTGCTACTAAAGATTAAACGTGGAAATCTTAGATTTACATCTTGGTCAAACCGTAGTCACAAGGTTTTAAAAGTATCGTCTGCTACTATCTAATAACTATATACAAATAATCATACAAAAAAGGACTGCATTGACTATACGTTTTTGCACAAGCCGTAGTTACGAAGTTTTGAAGAAAAAAATGAAATTACGTATGATCGGAAAAACCGACGCTCTATATCTTTTACACGCCAATAAGAAGATACGCTACTCTATCAACTATCTGACCGCGCGATTTAAACCTCGACCCGAAGTAAAATACTACAACCGCTAAACTTTTCCAATATTCATTGATTTAACGCATTCCTTTACCCTTTCTTCTCTACTCGTGGGAAAATCGATTTTATCCGCGCTTTTTTTGGCGCACTATTTAAAATAGCATCAACGGATACCATGGTAACGTGACTGGAACTGCTGGAACTGGGATTAATCCCACTTTTAATCCCAGTAAAATGGCGCTGCAAATACCCTTTATCCACTACTGCTATCAGAAGCGCAATTGGTAGCACGTACTATTCTCATAATATTTTATATTCGATCCCCTTGTCAAGGCATATATCCTTTCCGGTATAGATCTCCCATCAGTCACGTATCTAAGTGGGCGCTTATTGTGAACTAGGAAAAGGGGTAGTGTTAGAAATGGTGCGCGAAGTTCTATTAATTCATGGCTAGGTGCCCGACCGTCGCCATAGAACTAAAATACTGTCAAAAGGAGCATTAAATGCAAGCAAAGACACGAAATATATGTTGGACACTTTGCTCATGACGTTTGGTATTCCGTCTCACACAGGTAGTATTTTGAAGGCGTGTTAGAGCTGATAAATATACGGATAAATGGTGCTTGACAAGGATTTATTTGTTTTAGAGTGCCAACTGTCAATTGAGAACCATTTTCTAGTTACTATACCGGCCGATATCAGACTCTCACGGCTTAGAAAAAAATCTACTCATTCTTATTTTGTCTGCATTGACAAAATGACTCCATGAAAGGTCTGAATAAAGAGAAGGGTACCAAAAATCAAAAGGCATTACAGTAAAACGTGTTTTAAGCGATCACTTAAAAGGCTCACATAAAATCAGTCGTTAAAGAGAATGGTCGTATAAGTAGAATTCGCTATTTTGACTCGTCGATTGTATACAAATGTACTACAAGACAAAATTTTGATGCAATGCATCAAAGTAGGCCGCGAATTATTTGGTTATCATCAATGAATAATGTATTTTTTTCGATAAAAATATTTTTTGCAAACAAAATAAAACCTATCTAGATTTTAAGATTTTAACAACAATAATGGCCCTACTTTAGCATGCACACCGGCTTAAATACAATAAGGAGTACTTTATTTCAACATAGGCACAATGAATTACACATGATGGTAAAATGATTCCCTTTTTTAGCTTGTCTGTTTTCTAAGAAAACTTGAGGTATTGAGATCATTTTATCGGCGTTTGCATTGTTGTTGTTGACATTTTGTTATTGAAGATATCTTCATAAAATTTAGCATGTATGTTCACTATCTCAAGAGCTATCCAGACAATCAAGGGGGACAACTCTGAAAAATGGTTTTTGTAAGAGTCCCCTTTTCCACTCAGCTTTTTGTATTATCCAGCACCTGCAGCCAAGCACAGCCAAGGGATGCACTCATAGGCGGTGCTCTTGTTAGAATAATATATTCACTCAACCTTCATGCTGATGTATGCGGAGTTATCCAAAGAAATGAGCATAAAGAAAGAAAATACAGACTCAAAATAATAGCACAAACAATTCTGAAATCAGAACACGAGGCAAAAGATTCAAGTTATCATTCAATAGCTATCATTCAAACAAGTACTAAGACTGCACCTATTTGAAGTAAAAGGACCTACTTCGGTTGTCCCAAAATAGTTTGGTTAGAAAAAGTGATTTGCTCCTTTTGTCGCATTGTTTTAGTGCTTGAATAACAGTAACTAGCTTGAAATTATGTTATGCTAAGTGCCAGATAACTGCTACATATCACACACAGGATTAGATTAATTAAGGTAGAGACATTTTTTCTCTAGACCAGAGCTTTGCTTTGATATAAGTCATCACACACTTTTGTACCAAAAGGATTTAGAGTGTAATTGTGCACAATGAAGTATTGTGGGTTTTTTTAAACCGCAAAAATGCCATTTTTACTATATGTTTAACAAGACCAAAACAGACAGGAGTGTAACAATAGGTGTTTCTCCTGTGAGAATCACTTTGATGTAAAAAGATTGCAGGAAACAGGGGGAAAGAGAATAAAAACTAGGTCAAACATGTCTGAGTGATCAGTCATTTTAATGAAATGTTCAATATTTGTAAAATCAAGTTCATAACCAAAAACCCTGATTTTTATTGCTCAATAATTTTCATAACAAAACAGTTTTTGAAAAACTGTTGTTTGATCCAGGCTGTATTATACGGTTTTCTATGTTTTGAATAAAAACATTGGACAGGTTTTATAATAATGTATCCTTAATCCCCATATTCAAAACGCGTTCATACTGGTAGGCCGCTTCTGTGGCCTACCAATTATCACATGTCACAATAGCGTATTCGAGTTATATAGACCACGTTTTGTTTACAAATAAGAAACATTAGTTCGTTTGAAAATGCATGTAAACGCTAGTTTTTTCATAATACTATACTGTTAAAACTCAAGAGAGTCGTCTCATTGAGACGATTCTTATGAGTTTTTATAGCATAAGATGGAATCATATACTATAAATTTTAGAACAATAATATCTTCTTTTTACGATAATTTGTTATAGGGAAGGTTTGGTTTTTCTTTGGTCTTGTTTTTTAATTAAAATGTCCGCTTAATAGACTTGGTCGCTAAAGCGATATAGACAACATTTTTCAATAAAATCGTGAAATGAATACACATTTGAATCATTTCGAGGTAGCGATTTCATTGTGTATTCACACTAGTGTGTGTCGGCATTGAAAACGATTTACAAAATTGTTATAATATCCTCCAAATTATCTACTATCCCCAATTTGACCCGATGAACCACCACAATACCACATACAAATCCTTTTCTTCAATGCTTTTCGGTGGATTAACGTTTGATAAACTCACTGCCCAACTAGTGAAATTACCAAAAACTTATACCCCGTTTTTGTTCATTTCATCCTATTCGATGTTATCTAAGCGAAGCCTATGAATTGGCGTCGCCATTAACGTTGAATAGTTGATTAATTAATTGAGTGGAGTTTAACGTCGCTTTCAACATTATTTCAGTTATATCGCGGCGGCTGGAGCACCTAACTATGGATTCCTGGAATTTCCCTCACCAGTACAACCATCACATTCTTTCCTATCCTCCAGCTGCTATCTTACATAGGTCTACGATTATCAACCCATTGGTGAGAGACAAATAGTCGGAAAGAATAAGTGCCGCCGTCGGGGATCGAACCCGGGACCTCTAGATTGACAGTCCGACGCGCTACCAACTGCGCTATGACGGCGGCTAACGTTGAATAGTAATCATGTGCAAAATAATGTGCTTGTAGAAAATTTATCCTTAATTCTCTTTTACATTTTGTCTCATTTTTAAGTTGGAATGCGGAGCAATTCCAACTTAGATTTAACAAAACCGCAAAATGAACACAAGATAATTTCATTTCGGGTTTTTTGATAACACATATCACGTGAACAGGATGTGAATACACTCCGGCCTATTTTGTATATCTCATCTTGACACAGACATACAGTTCATTTCATCAAGAAGTAATAATGTTGAACAATCACACAACTATCACTTCATGTAAATTATTAACACGCTAATTTATGTTTTAAACGAAATTTATTGAAACTTGCGTACGCATTTACTAGTAGCAAATGTTTGCATTACTATATATGGAAATCATGTGATAAGTCAAGTTCAATAAAGTAAGCTATTGACAACAGCACTGTCCAATCACGTGATCTGCTTATTTGGTAATACGCGACCTGTTTTTCGGAGAATTACGGCAATAGCACAAGCCCATCACGTGATCAGCTTATTTGGTAACGTCGCCACTTGTTTTTCGTAGAATTATGTTATAGCTTCTTTTAGATGTCTAGTTTCTCTTTCTGAACGAACATTTTACACACTTCAACAAAATATCGTAGTTCAAATATTTTTTATTTTTTTATCTAATTTTTTCGTAAACCATTATTAGAAACGCAAAATCTGCAGATTATTTATCTGTATTATCAACCCGATCCAGCAAATATTCTGAAATCTCTTTTTACTACTTCTCTTAAAAACATTGGAACCCCATTGCAAAATCGAGCGACAATTTCACTTGATGGTGGACGCAGCAAGGATCGATGAAGGTATAGATCCACAACTTTAAGTGATAGATGTCACTTTTGTCTATACCTGTATAGACAAAATTTACCTTTGATCACTCACTCTAAATTGCGTGTCTATAGGCTAACATTTATCTTCTCTTTCTGCTTATGTCCATTTTCTTTAAAAATGCTTAGACATAAATTCACTTGTGCAAAATACGCACGTGCGAAATCCTTTAAATATCATTGAAGATTATTATAAGTTAACAACAGCCTTTGTTTTTATCAAATATCTGAACGAGATTACCAACCCAACGTGTTTTGCCTTCAGAGGCCACGTTCAAGAAAGGTCGTATCGCAATCGTACGATTGAAATTGGCTTTCAAGAAACATTTTTGGCTTTCAAAAAACATGTATCGTTTAATTTACGCATAAATTTGCGTTACCTAAAGGCTAGTCTTGAATTTTGCGATTTTGACTGTGCAAGCATAGTATTTTCTCGGATTTCATTTTTATACGCAGCTGGAGGCGGTCGTATATTGGCGTCATCTTCTCCGTCTCTCTGTCCGTCGGTCCGTACGTACGTCGACTTTTCTTGTGAGCACAACTCCTCCAAAAATTTCTTGTTGGATTTGGATGAAACTATCACAAAATGTTCCTAATCACCTGACCTTGCGCATAAAGTCACGGTTTGGTGAATTTCAGCCGCGTCATGGAAAAAGAGGCCTTCATGTAAAAAAAATGTTAACACAACTTCTCCCTCATTTATGGACCGATTTGGATGAAACTTTTACAGACAGTTCCTAGTCACCTGACCTAGTGCCTATTGTCACAGTTTGGTGAATATAAGCCGTGTCATGGAAAAAGAGGCCTTCATTTGAAAATCTTGTGAACGCAACTTCTCCTCCATTTATGGACTGATTTGGATGAAACTTTTACAAAATGTTCCTAGTCATCTGACCTTGCGCATATTTTAACGCGGTTTGGTGAATCTTTTAGTCAAAAGTCGAGACGTATTATGTGATCACCTGGGCGGGAGGCGTCAGCTTCGTTAGTGGCTTGATGTCATAGTCTCCGGAACGCATTCCAACTTATCAATACTTTCAGTACTTTGATTTATTTATTTAATTAAAGAAACAGTAATCGTTTGCTTTTCGAATATGATCAATTTCTATTTAGTTTCGTGATCAACACAAGCTATATATTCACTAGTGGCTCCGCCACTCGTGAAAATAATAGCTGTTGTTGTTCGCTCCTTGAAATATAAATCGATCTGCAAGCAACGATTATCCTTTCTTCAATAATTCAATAAATCCTTTAAAATTGTCGTTACGGTATTTTGATCGTTAAAAAAAAGGTGAAGCTTCCACGATATATCTACTGAAATTTGATCAAATATGTCTCACTTTAAATGAACCCTGCGGGCTAAATTCAATTGTCTGTTGGTAGTGTATGCTGGTATCGTAAGCTTATTAATTCGTCGGCTGGACAGGGAATATTCACAAGCAGTGCCCCACCCGGCTACGTGAAAAGGTACAATCCATAAAAAAGCGAGGGAAATAAGAGTTCTTTGTTCAAAGTGATAATTCATGATGAATAAAATTATATTATTTAAATGCTTTTTGGCGGATTAAATTACTATTTGATAAAATCATCGCATAACCAGTGATATTATCAAACACTGCTTCGTTCATTTCACCGTATCTGATGTTATTAAAGAAGATCCTAATAAGTGACGGCCTCAAGGAAAGCGGGGGTAAACGTTTATGATAATTTCACTGGTTATGTGGTGAGTTTATCAAATGATAATCTTCCGGGTTTTTTTCTCGGTAATGCATCGAAAAGTTTTAAATAAATTAAAGTTAATCTCATCCGAACGTCACAAACAACAACAAAAACAACATCAAATACCAATTTAGTCAATTAATTGCTAGTTCAACGAGATTGTACAGACATCATGCATGTTACTTTTCAAAGCATACCGTGATAAATGAATAGCGAAATTGATATACACTTATTAAACTAATATACAAATAAATACATGTATTGTTGTGAGGGTCATTCTTCAAAAAGTCCGATTTTAGCTGGCTTGAATTATCTTGCCCCATCCAGAATTCTGCGGTAAATTTTAAAACCTTACTCTACCACAATGTAATAATAAAAAAAAAAAACATACCAAGATTTGCATGCATATACTTATACACACAAATAACCATAATAACAATTAAAATTTGAAAAGAATATTTTTTTTTTCATTCATGGAGGTATTAACTAAAGAACCTATCACAATGTATGAATGCGCGATTCATAGATGAATGTGAATAGGATTTAAGTTTCATATCACCATATATCAACACATACAAATGTACTCTCTTTATATCATATACTTCTTATCAAATTAAATGTAGCATAAGTGTAAAGATTGCCCTATAAAGAGACCAACCTTTTGCGAGACTAATTTTTGCGCAGGCTTAAAACTAGCTGCGTGAAAAATAGCAGTTTTCAGCCTAAGAGATCGGTCGCACACATTACATCCAGTCATTCAAACTCAGATAGGTTGTCTCTCAAATTGGGTTAGAAAAATACTCCAAGTCCTCAGGGAGGTTCCGAGCTATGTAAATTATCCCTATAATTGATGACAAATAGCTCATTACATCTCACAAACATTAATTTATCAAAACAAAGCCGGTCGCAATAACTTTATTAGATCTTCTAACAAGACGTGAAGTTCTGAAGAACAAGAATCGGGATTGAATTTAGAATAGTTTCCGAATGTCTGAATAGCACAGCGTCTTCTCCGTCTTTTGACCAGCTATCGGCTTTCAAGCCGGTTCGGCTCGTTCTAAACACCTATCGGTCTTTTCCGTAAACTGGAAAGTGCCTCGGACGTAAATGTAGTAATTTCGGGCTATTTTTCGGGCAATACGGCTCCTGATAGTCCTCTTATTGAAGAAAAGTATGATTTTTATAACGTTGTCTGTTCGTCTAAAGAGATCTTGTTCCCCTTCATATCATAATTTGAAAATTATGCGTTTACTATCGAATGATTATTTGCCCATTATAGATAACTTAAGCTGTCGTTAATTTCGTATTATTCAATGTCATCTTTAGCGGAAAAGGTGATGATTTTAACCCCACAAACCCCACGTGCGAAACGAAGCACTTTCATGGCTACACCCTTATTTCCCAATGTCTATTCCGGAGAATGGTCTATTTGGTTTGGCTAATGCAATTAAATTCGTTTAATTTTTCCAAGATGTCCTTTCTTTACGGCAAGGGTCATGTAAGTACAATTTCAGGGCTGGTGTTTGATCCTTCAGCCAGAGCGTTGTCAAATATCTATGTTGTTCGTTGGCCTCATAATTACAGCTCTGGTCGAACTAAAATTGCGAGGTTTGGGAATAGCATAAATTAAAATTCATATTCTTGTATATTAGTTTTCTTCTCGGTCTGTCAGCGCCTCTCCCTGTCTCTTCCTCATCCATCCTCTCTTTCTTTGCTTCACACTCACTGCTTGGCTCAGACCCCTCATTACATGTTTACATTTTCAAACCACAATTTCAGTTTTCACTATGTTTATATTGTTTATCACTATTGTTTTCATGCTCTTCATATTTGGAGGAAATAAAGAATATATATATACTAGTAACATTCATGGTAGAATAAAAAAAATAGGTTAAACTCGTTTGGGGTGCATTTACGAGGCATCTGAACTGTACTATTTCATTGTGTATTCACACTAGTGTGTGTCGGCATTGAAAACGATTTACAAAATTGTTATAATATCCTCCAAATTATCTACTATCCCCAATTTGACCCGATGAACCACCACAATACCACATACAAATCCTTTTCTTCAATGCTTTTCGGTGGATTAACGTTTGATAAACTCACTGCCCAACTAGTGAAATTACCAAAAACTTATACCCCGTTTTTGTTCATTTCATCCTATTCGATGTTATCTAAGCGAAGCCTATGAATTGGCGTCGCCATTAACGTTGAATAGTTGATTAATTAATTGAGTGGAGTTTAACGCCGCTTTCAACATTATTTCAGTTATATCGCGGCGGCTGGAGCACCTAACTATGGATTCCTGGAATTTCCCTCACCAGTACAACCATCACATTCTTTCCTATCCTCCAGCTGCTATCTTACATAGGTCTACGATTATCAACCCATTGGTGAGAGACAAATAGTCGGAAAGAATAAGTGCCGCCGTCGGGGATCGAACCCGGGACCTCTAGATTGACAGTCCGACGCGCTACCAACTGCGCTATGACGGCGGCTAACGTTGAATAGTAATCATGTGCAAAATAATGTGCTTGTAGAAAATTTATCCTTAATTCTCTTTTACATTTTGTCTCATTTTTAAGTTGGAATGCGGAGCAATTCCAACTTAGATTTAACAAAACCGCAAAATGAACACAAGATAATTTCATTTCGGGTTTTTTGATAACACATATCACGTGAACAGGATGTGAATACACTCCGGCCTATTTTGTATATCTCATCTTGACACAGACATACAGTTCATTTCATCAAGAAGTAATAATGTTGAACAATCACACAACTATCACTTCATGTAAATTATTAACACGCTAATTTATGTTTTAAACGAACTTTATTGAAACTTGCGTACGCATTTACTAGTAGCAAATGTTTGCATTACTATATATGGAAATCATGTGATAAGTCAAGTTCAATAAAGTAAGCTATTGACAACAGCACTGTCCAATCACGTGATCTGCTTATTTGGTAATACGCGACCTGTTTTTCGGAGAATTACGGCAATAGCACAAGCCCATCACGTGATCAGCTTATTTGGTAACGTCGCCACTTGTTTTTCGTAGAATTATGTTATAGCTTCTTTTAGATGTCTAGTTTCTCTTTCTGAACGAACATTTTACACACTTCAACAAAATATCGTAGTTCAAATATTTTTTATTTTTTTATCTAATTTTTTCGTAAACCATTATTAGAAACGCAAAATCTGCAGATTATTTATCTGTATTATCAACCCGATCCAGCAAATATTCTGAAATCTCTTTTTACTACTTCTCTTAAAAACATTGGAACCCCATTGCAAAATCGAGCGACAATTTCACTTGATGGTGGACGCAGCAAGGATCGATGAAGGTATAGATCCACAACTTTAAGTGATAGATGTCACTTTTGTCTATACCTGTATAGACAAAATTTACCTTTGATCACTCACTCTAAATTGCGTGTCTATAGGCTAACATTTATCTTCTCTTTCTGCTTATGTCCATTTTCTTTAAAAATGCTTAGACATAAATTCACTTGTGCAAAATACGCACGTGCGAAATCCTTTAAATATCATTGAAGATTATTATAAGTTAACAACAGCCTTTGTTTTTATCAAATATCTGAACGAGATTACCAACCCAACGTGTTTTGCCTTCAGAGGCCACGTTCAAGAAAGGTCGTATCGCAATCGTACGATTGAAATTGGCTTTCAAGAAACATTTTTGGCTTTCAAAAAACATGTATCGTTTAATTTACGCATAAATTTGCGTTACCTAAAGGCTAGTCTTGAATTTTGCGATTTTGACTGTGCAAGCATAGTATTTTCTCGGATTTCATTTTTATACGCAGCTGGAGGCGGTCGTATATTGGCGTCATCTTCTCCGTCTCTCTGTCCGTCGGTCCGTACGTACGTCGACTTTTCTTGTGAGCACAACTCCTCCAAAAATTTCTTGTTGGATTTGGATGAAACTATCACAAAATGTTCCTAATCACCTGACCTTGCGCATAAAGTCACGGTTTGGTGAATTTCAGCCGCGTCATGGAAAAAGAGGCCTTCATGTAAAAAAAATGTTAACACAACTTCTCCCTCATTTATGGACCGATTTGGATGAAACTTTTACAGACAGTTCCTAGTCACCTGACCTAGTGCCTATTGTCACAGTTTGGTGAATATAAGCCGTGTCATGGAAAAAGAGGCCTTCATTTGAAAATCTTGTGATTTTGATCGTTAAAAAAAGGTGAAGCTTCCACGATATATCTACTGAAATTTGATCAAATATGTCTCACTTTAAATGAACCCTGCGGGCTAAATTCAATTGTCTGTTGGTAGTGTATGCTGGTATCGTAAGCTTATTAATTCGTCGGCTGGACAGGGAATATTCACAAGCAGTGCCCCACCCGGCTACGTGAAAAGGTACAATCCATAAAAAAGCGAGGGAAATAAGAGTTCTTTGTTCAAAGTGATAATTCATGATGAATAAAATTATATTATTTAAATGCTTTTTGGCGGATTAAATTACTATTTGATAAAATCATCGCATAACCAGTGATATTATCAAACACTGCTTCGTTCATTTCACCGTATCTGATGTTATTAAAGAAGATCCTAATAAGTGACGGCCTCAAGGAAAGCGGGGGTAAACGTTTATGATAATTTCACTGGTTATGTGGTGAGTTTATCAAATGATAATCTTCCGGGTTTTTTTCTCGGTAATGCATCGAAAAGTTTTAAATAAATTAAAGTTAATCTCATCCGAACGTCACAAACAACAACAAAAACAACATCAAATACCAATTTAGTCAATTAATTGCTAGTTCAACGAGATTGTACAGACATCATGCATGTTACTTTTCAAAGCATACCGTGATAAATGAATAGCGAAATTGATATACACTTATTAAACTAATATACAAATAAATACATGTATTGTTGTGAGGGTCATTCTTCAAAAAGTCCGATTTTAGCTGGCTTGAATTATCTTGCCCCATCCAGAATTCTGCGGTAAATTTTAAAACCTTACTCTACCACAATGTAATAATAAAAAAAAAAACATACCAAGATTTGCATGCATATACTTATACACACAAATAACCATAATAACAATTAAAATTTGAAGAGAATATTTTTTTTTTTTTCATTCATGGAGGTATTAACTAAAGAACCTATCACAATGTATGAATGCGCGATTCATAGATGAATGTGAATAGGATTTAAGTTTCATATCACCATATATCAACACATACAAATGTACTCTCTTTATATCATATACTTCTTATCAAATTAAATGTAGCCTTTTGCGAGACTAATTTTTGCGCAGGCTTAAAACTAGCTGCGTGAAAAATAGCAGTTTTCAGCCTAAGAGATCGGTCGCACACATTACATCCAGTCATTCAAACTCAGATAGGTTGTCTCTCAAATTGGGTTAGAAAAATACTTCAAGTCCTCAGGGAGGTTCCGAGCTATGTAAATTATCCCTATAATTGATGATAAATAGCTCATTACATCTCACAAACATTAATTTATCAAAACAAAGCCGGTCGCAATAACTTTATTAGATCTTCTAACAAGACGTGAAGTTCTGAAGAACAAGAATCGGGATTGAATTTAGAATAGTTTCCGAATGTCTGAATAGCACAGCGTCTTCTCCGTCTTTTGACCAGCTATCGGCTTTCAAGCCGGTTCGGCTCGTTCTAAACACCTATCGGTCTTTTCCGTAAACTGGAAAGTGCCTCGGACGTAAATGTAGTAATTTCGGGCTATTTTTCGGGCAATACGGCTCCTGATAGTCCTCTTATTGAAGAAAAGTATGATTTTTATAACGTTGTCTGTTCGTCAATAGAGATCTTGTTCCCCTTCATATCATAATTTGAAAATTATGCGTTTACTATCGAATGATTATTTGCCCATTATAGATAACTTAAGCTGTCGTTAATTTCGTATTATTCAATGTCATCTTTAGCGGAAAAGGTGATGATTTTAACCCCACAAACCCCACGTGCGAAACGAAGCACTTTCATGGCTACACCCTTATTTCCCAATGTCTATTCCGGAGAATGGTCTATTTGGTTTGGCTAATGCAATTAAATTCGTTTAATTTTTCCAAGATGTCCTTTCTTTACGGCAAGGGTCATGTAAGTACAATTTCAGGGCTGGTGTTTGATCCTTCAGCCAGAGCGTTGTCAAATATCTATGTTGTTCGTTGGCCTCATAATTACAGCTCTGGTCGAACTAAAATTGCGAGGTTTGGGAATAGCATAAATTAAAATTCATATTCTTGTATATTAGTTTTCTTCTCGGTCTGTCAGCGCCTCTCCCTGTCTCTTCCTCATCCATCCTCTCTTTCTTTGCTTCACACTCACTGCTTGGCTCAGACCCCTCATTACATGTTTACATTTTCAAACCACAATTTCAGTTTTCACTATGTTTATATTGTTTATCACTATTGTTTTCATGCTCTTCATATTTGGAGGAAATAAAGAATATATATATACTAGTAACATTCATGGTAGAATAAAAAAAATAGGTTAAACTCGTTTGGGGTGCATTTACGAGGCATCTGAACTGTACTATTTCATTGTGTATTCACACTAGTGTGTGTCGGCATTGAAAACGATTTACAAAATTGTTATAATATCCTCCAAATTATCTACTATCCCCAATTTGACCCGATGAACCACCACAATACCACATACAAATCCTTTTCTTCAATGCTTTTCGGTGGATTAACGTTTGATAAACTCACTGCCCAACTAGTGAAATTACCAAAAACTTATACCCCGTTTTTGTTCATTTCATCCTATTCGATGTTATCTAAGCGAAGCCTATGAATTGGCGTCGCCATTAACGTTGAATAGTTGATTAATTAATTGAGTGGAGTTTAACGCCGCTTTCAACATTATTTCAGTTATATCGCGGCGGCTGGAGCACCTAACTATGGATTCCTGGAATTTCCCTCACCAGTACAACCATCACATTCTTTCCTATCCTCCAGCTGCTATCTTACATAGGTCTACGATTATCAACCCATTGGTGAGAGACAAATAGTCGGAAAGAATAAGTGCCGCCGTCGGGGATCGAACCCGGGACCTCTAGATTGACAGTCCGACGCGCTACCAACTGCGCTATGACGGCGGCTAACGTTGAATAGTAATCATGTGCAAAATAATGTGCTTGTAGAAAATTTATCCTTAATTCTCTTTTACATTTTGTCTCATTTTTAAGTTGGAATGCGGAGCAATTCCAACTTAGATTTAACAAAACCGCAAAATGAACACAAGATAATTTCATTTCGGGTTTTTTGATAACACATATCACGTGAACAGGATGTGAATACACTCCGGCCTATTTTGTATATCTCATCTTGACACAGACATACAGTTCATTTCATCAAGAAGTAATAATGTTGAACAATCACACAACTATCACTTCATGTAAATTATTAACACGCTAATTTATGTTTTAAACGAAATTTATTGAAACTTGCGTACGCATTTACTAGTAGCAAATGTTTGCATTACTATATATGGAAATCATGTGATAAGTCAAGTTCAATAAAGTAAGCTATTGACAACAGCACTGTCCAATCACGTGATCTGCTTATTTGGTAATACGCGACCTGTTTTTCGGAGAATTACGGCAATAGCACAAGCCCATCACGTGATCAGCTTATTTGGTAACGTCGCCACTTGTTTTTCGTAGAATTATGTTATAGCTTCTTTTAGATGTCTAGTTTCTCTTTCTGAACGAACATTTTACACACTTCAACAAAATATCGTAGTTCAAATATTTTTTATTTTTTTATCTAATTTTTTCGTAAACCATTATTAGAAACGCAAAATCTGCAGATTATTTATCTGTATTATCAACCCGATCCAGCAAATATTCTGAAATCTCTTTTTACTACTTCTCTTAAAAACATTGGAACCCCATTGCAAAATCGAGCGACAATTTCACTTGATGGTGGACGCAGCAAGGATCGATGAAGGTATAGATCCACAACTTTAAGTGATAGATGTCACTTTTGTCTATACCTGTATAGACAAAATTTACCTTTGATCACTCACTCTAAATTGCGTGTCTATAGGCTAACATTTATCTTCTCTTTCTGCTTATGTCCATTTTCTTTAAAAATGCTTAGACATAAATTCACTTGTGCAAAATACGCACGTGCGAAATCCTTTAAATATCATTGAAGATTATTATAAGTTAACAACAGCCTTTGTTTTTATCAAATATCTGAACGAGATTACCAACCCAACGTGTTTTGCCTTCAGAGGCCACGTTCAAGAAAGGTCGTATCGCAATCGTACGATTGAAATTGGCTTTCAAGAAACATTTTTGGCTTTCAAAAAACATGTATCGTTTAATTTACGCATAAATTTGCGTTACCTAAAGGCTAGTCTTGAATTTTGCGATTTTGACTGTGCAAGCATAGTATTTTCTCGGATTTCATTTTTTATACGCAGCTGGAGGCGGTCGTATATTGGCGTCATCTTCTCCGTCTCTCTGTCCGTCGGTCCGTACGTACGTCGACTTTTCTTGTGAGCACAACTCCTCCAAAAATTTCTTGTTGGATTTGGATGAAACTATCACAAAATGTTCCTAATCACCTGACCTTGCGCATAAAGTCACGGTTTGGTGAATTTCAGCCGCGTCATGGAAAAAGAGGCCTTCATGTAAAAAAAATGTTAACACAACTTCTCCCTCATTTATGGACCGATTTGGATGAAACTTTTACAGACAGTTCCTAGTCACCTGACCTAGTGCCTATTGTCACAGTTTGGTGAATATAAGCCGTGTCATGGAAAAAGAGGCCTTCATTTGAAAATCTTGTGATTTTGATCGTTAAAAAAAAGGTGAAGCTTCCACGATATATCTACTGAAATTTGATCAAATATGTCTCACTTTAAATGAACCCTGCGGGCTAAATTCAATTGTCTGTTGGTAGTGTATGCTGGTATCGTAAGCTTATTAATTCGTCGGCTGGACAGGGAATATTCACAAGCAGTGCCCCACCCGGCTACGTGAAAAGGTACAATCCATAAAAAAGCGAGGGAAATAAGAGTTCTTTGTTCAAAGTGATAATTCATGATGAATAAAATTATATTATTTAAATGCTTTTTGGCGGATTAAATTACTATTTGATAAAATCATCGCATAACCAGTGATATTATCAAACACTGCTTCGTTCATTTCACCGTATCTGATGTTATTAAAGAAGATCCTAATAAGTGACGGCCTCAAGGAAAGCGGGGGTAAACGTTTATGATAATTTCACTGGTTATGTGGTGAGTTTATCAAATGATAATCTTCCGGGTTTTTTTCTCGGTAATGCATCGAAAAGTTTTAAATAAATTAAAGTTAATCTCATCCGAACGTCACAAACAACAACAAAAACAACATCAAATACCAATTTAGTCAATTAATTGCTAGTTCAACGAGATTGTACAGACATCATGCATGTTACTTTTCAAAGCATACCGTGATAAATGAATAGCGAAATTGATATACACTTATTAAACTAATATACAAATAAATACATGTATTGTTGTGAGGGTCATTCTTCAAAAAGTCCGATTTTAGCTGGCCTGAATTATCTTGCCCCATCCAGAATTCTGCGGTAAATTTTAAAACCTTACTCTACCACAATGTAATAATAAAAAAAAACATACCAAGATTTGCATGCATATACTTATACACACAAATAACCATAATAACAATTAAAATTTGAAGAGAATATTTTTTTTTCATTCATGGAGGTATTAACTAAAGAACCTATCACAATGTATGAATGCGCGATTCATAGATGAATGTGAATAGGATTTAAGTTTCATATCACCATATATCAACACATACAAATGTACTCTCTTTATATCATATACTTCTTATCAAATTAAATGTAGCATAAGTGTAAAGATTGCCCTATAAAGAGACCAATCTTTTGCGAGACTAATTTTTGCGCAGGCTTAAAACTAGCTGCGTGAAAAATAGCAGTTTTCAGCCTAAGAGATCGGTCACACACATTACATCCAGTCATTCAAACTCAGATAGGTTGTCTCTCAAATTGGGTTAGAAAAATACTCCAAGTCCTCAGGGAGGTTCCGAGCTATGTAAATTATCCCTATAATTGATGACAAATAGCTCATTACATCTCACAAACATTAATTTATCAAAACAAAGCCGGTCGCAATAACTTTATTAGATCTTCTAACAAGACGTGAAGTTCTGAAGAACAAGAATCGGGATTGAATTTAGAATAGTTTCCGAATGTCTGAATAGCACAGCGTCTTCTCCGTCTTTTGACCAGCTATCGGCTTTCAAGCCGGTTCGGCTCGTTCTAAACACCTATCGGTCTTTTCCGTAAACTGGAAAGTGCCTCGGACGTAAATGTAGTAATTTCGGGCTATTTTTCGGGCAATACGGCTCCTGATAGTCCTCTTATTGAAGAAAAGTATGATTTTTATAACGTTGTCTGTTCGTCAATAGAGATCTTGTTCCCCTTCATATCATAATTTGAAAATTATGCGTTTACTATCGAATGATTATTTGCCCATTATAGATAACTTAAGCTGTCGTTAATTTCGTATTATTCAATGTCATCTTTAGCGGAAAAGGTGATGATTTTAACCCCACAAACCCCACGTGCGAAACGAAGCACTTTCATGGCTACACCCTTATTTCCCAATGTCTATTCCGGAGAATGGTCTATTTGGTTTGGCTAATGCAATTAAATTCGTTTAATTTTTCCAAGATGTCCTTTCTTTACGGCAAGGGTCATGTAAGTACAATTTCAGGGCTGGTGTTTGATCCTTCAGCCAGAGCGTTGTCAAATATCTATGTTGTTCGTTGGCCTCATAATTACAGCTCTGGTCGAACTAAAATTGCGAGGTTTGGGAATAGCATAAATTAAAATTCATATTCTTGTATATTAGTTTTCTTCTCGGTCTGTCAGCGCCTCTCCCTGTCTCTTCCTCATCCATCCTCTCTTTCTTTGCTTCACACTCACTGCTTGGCTCAGACCCCTCATTACATGTTTACATTTTCAAACCACAATTTCAGTTTTCACTATGTTTATATTGTTTATCACTATTGTTTTCATGCTCTTCATATTTGGAGGAAATAAAGAATATATATATACTAGTAACATTCATGGTAGAATAAAAAAAATAGGTTAAACTCGTTTGGGGTGCATTTACGAGGCATCTGAACTGTACTATTCTAAATATAAAATTTATATTGGTATCTTAAAGCTGCCCTTTCTCAGTTTTCATAGAAAAAATATAAAACTTGTTCTTTGATTTGGAAATGTGTGTATTTCTAGTCGATTAAGAATGGCCTAACGGCATTGGCACTATAACCAACATATTTCAATAATTTTGGAACTTATTTTTTCGAAGCGGCAAGATCAGTAAGGGATCCAGTCTATTTACTTCGAGTCTATTAATTACATCATTCCTTTCCACAAATAATCTTTCATTTTTGCTTGTAATAATATGAAGTTTCAAGCTGTCAAATGATTTAACCTTTATTCTTTATTGAATAAGACAATCATGCGGAATTCTCACGCGTAAATAGTTTGCTCGAAATTGAAGAATAATTTTTAAGGCGTTAGTAGTTGCTTTATTTTTTCTGAATGATTTTCGCTAAATTCAGGAATATCTGTCATCTTTTCCATGCAATACCCGTGTGATTCTTATTATTTCACAGGCTTCAACATGATGACGTCGTTACTTCCAATTAATTTTACAACATTTTCAAAAACACATTATCTCTATCTGTGAAAAAGCAGCTTTAAAGCTAAACAAGAGCGTATATTTCGATCGTGGAGTGTTAATTTCTCGCTGTTACTATAATTGTGACAAACCTTATGCCTTTAAAAGGAAACATGATAGTACATTATTTCTGACATGAGCGTCCAAAGACATGTACCGTCGAAATTCCGCTTGCTCATTGATTCTATATATACCAATACCTTTTGTGCGCTCACATAAAACACAATCTTCACATCCTACCGTAAGAACTGGGGCAGCAATGAGACAGCCTATTCGAGTAGTTGGTGTACATGTTTTGTGTAATCGAAATATTGCTGCGAAATACTTAGAATCTCAAACCGAAGCCTTTTTTTTTTAAAAAAAAAAATATACATGTACTGGTATTAGGGAAACTTACACCAATAATGCCAAACATTGAAGTCGTCCTGGCGCGTGATTTCAGGCATTGTGTCTATTACCTTTTAGATTGCTAGCGTAAGATTGTGATGTAGTACTTTCGTCATTGTTTACATCATTACAGCGCTTAAATCTCGTAAGTGTCTATAGGTTTTATAGGCACTTACAACATTTCAGTACTGCTACGACAATGGCGCAAAACGGCATTGTATTATTAAACCGGAATATACCGATGCCTTTCGAAGTTTTCAGAACATCGAGTTGATTTCTTATTTGAGAAATATTAGAAGCCCCCTTTTTTTAAATATACTGGCGTAAAGGAATATTAGAATCATCTTTTAAAATATACTGGTATAAAGGAAGTACAACAATAATGACAAACATTGAAGTCGGCCTGACGCGTGTTTTCTGGCATGGTGTCTATTTCCTTTTATTTCCAATTTATTTTCCGATTGCTAGCGTAAGATTGTGACGTAGTACTTTCGTCATTGATTACATCATTGCAATGCTTAAATCTCGTAAGTGCCTATAGGTTTTATAGGCACTTACAACATTTCAGTACTGATACGACAATGGCGTAAAACGGCATTGCTTGATTAAACCAGGATATACCGATGCCTTCCGAAGCTTTCCGACGTCGAGGCGATTTCTAATTAGACTGTTAAACCTGTCCCATCAACGCTTCCCTCTGATGCTCAATATCGATAGAGTGAGACAGGTTCGCCAGTCAAATTTCTAATTAGATGTGTACTTAATGAAACTCCTCATCAAATTAAGATCGAAACCAAGCCCTGGAATGGTATAGATTATAGCTTGTTATAAAGTAATTAGTTCAATGTTCCTACAAGTTTGATATCTCAATAATTGGTAATCGTGACATTTTTATTGTTTTCATTACAAATATGCACCAAAAATATCGCAGAAAACCTTGGTTATAGCTTAATTCTATCGTGCTAATGTTAATAAACAACGAATAGGGGATTTCGATATTGAGCTATATCGAATTTCTAGTGATATTGATATGCCAATAACAGTTACCAACATCATGAAATTGACATTCATCCCATTCGGAACCATTCTAAATCGCTCTCTCAACGCTTCATTCATTCCAAACACTCAAATCATTCAGAAACGCCCACAAACCATTCGAAACTGTGAGAGATTGTTCGAAGGTCTTCACATTGATTTTCATTTCGAGCAAATCTTTATTTTCTGTTTTAATTAGCTGGTGTTGTTTTGGAAGAGTCCGCGAAGAGACGCGAATCTTTTTTATAGAAATTTTCTATAAAATTTCTTTTTTATATGTAATTTTCTTTTTTTTAAGAGAGGTAATAAAACTTGAGCGAAATTACAAACAATGTATCACTTCTATCCAATTTCATTCAAATCTCGCTTCACCCACTCATTTAATATCATTCCAAAATAATTCAACATGTCAATTTCAAGATGTTTCCACGATTTTTCTATCTGTAGATAGCCTTATCGTCTTGTTAACAACATACTCTTGCTGTACACAAAGCTAATATGCAGACAGTATAGACTAAAATCAGCCAGCACTAACTCGCAGTCTGACCTTAGCCTACACATTCTACTTTCTACTGTACTGGCTGAAGACTGGTTGAAATGTGTCCATAATGGGCGATTAGTACAAGACAAAATTAATTACAATAAAGTAAAATGCCGATTATGACATTTTTATCTTAATGAAATATTTTCTATGTGAGATATTTATGAACTTTGATTAAAAAAACTTCCCTTCAATTGGGGATACAAACAGCGTGCAAATCAGGTCACGATTTCTAAATCGTTTCTACTAATTTTTCGTCAAAATGCTTTTCAAGCCTCGAGAGACAAATCGAGTCGATTTGTCGACTCTGAGGTCACGTAGAGTCCTAATTCCCAACTGTTGTATGCTAAAAGTTTGAAATCGAAAACTCTCGTGCTAAAAAGTGGCAAGATAAATCAGACTCCCAAGAATCCGAAAACCTTCTTTTCGTGTGGCAAACAATTCATTTTACTGAAAGATCGATTAATCGGTTATCAACGGAACTACTATCCGAGGTTTAAGTCTGATAAATTTTCATTTAGTAGGACAAACGAAACGTATTGGGAACGAAACGACTCTGAAGAGTTATCACTGAGATTCACGCGAGAGTGGTGATAGCGCGAGATCCTATATCCCCTATTAAATTCCCATTGCCCGTAATGAAGAGTTTATAGCAGGCCGATAATTAATACTTGAATGACAGACGGTGAAATTACTGGACAATGCAATCTCTAGAACTCCCCTTGTCCAATCAGCTTAACCCTTCAGTAGACGACACATTTCAAAACTTGAAGTAAAAAACGAGAATATATTCTATTGATAAAAGTGTCTGTATAATTCCCTTTTTACTGACTGATGACGTGGGTTGTAATCCTTACAAGTTATTAATTAATCGGCCGGCCAACGGGTGTTCTCAAATGCATTTTTTAAAATCATGTGCTAAGGCGTTTGCAAATATGCACCAATAAACGCAGTGAAAAAGACACTCGGCCTTTATAATTGCAATCCTCTAGACCTAAGAAACGATTATATTACCAGGCTAAATATTAAAGTTTCAAGTTTACTTTCTGCAAGTATAGATTGCATAATCTATTTTTAGATCGTTTAATTATTTTTTCATCTCGCTATCGAAGTTAAATAACATAATGTTAGACAAATGGAACACAAATATTCGACAATGTTGCCATTCGTAGAGAAACAAAGCATCATTTTTGACAAGGAATTCTGCAGTTTCAAACAACACTATTGTGATCGGGCTTAGTTAAGAGGGTTGCTTGATGGTCTTCGTCGACTCGCTGTTAACATCGACCCAGAATCAGATCTTCGTGCTTTTAATAATAAATCATTTCGAAAGTGTCTTGATTTCTAATACATTTGATAGCAACGTTACGATGTGGAAGGGGTACGAGGGTTATTCGAGTTCCTATGACACATGACAGAACGAAGGTCGGGGTTTTTTCCGAAAGACCTACTACATTTTATACAGAAATAAAGCGCAATGTATATCCCCACGTGATGCGATTTAAACCAATCAAAATTCTTTATTTCATTGGATTGTAATAACATTTTATTTAGGTGGTAAATATAAGAATAACATGTAAGTGTCTTTAATAATCTGGTCGAAGTTCGGAGAACTTGTCTTGGCGAGGCTCTGCCGATTCAAGATATTTTCTCTAAGCCGAGACCAGAAAACATTGATATTTAAGATACTAACGTGGTATCATAATTATCATGCAATCGTTTTCAGGGCCAAACAGTTTAAAAATACCTTCAAAGAAATCAAAGAAATTCAGGTGGAAATGATTTTGGTTTAGATCACGCATATTTTAATCGACAATTTATTGCCTGATACCATTTCATCAAATTATTAGGTCAATGCAGGTTTCGCTACATGGAAATATTATTACAAATAAGTCATTAAGAAAGGAATTAAAGACTTTTAAAACAGTATTAAATTCTTTGCTAAAGTTGATTTCTTGATGGTCCTACGTCTTACATCAGATAGTTTCAAGAGTCTTAGCTACTTATTTCCAAGTCAGAGACTCGCAATACATGCGTCCCTTAAAACTATGTCGGAACCCTCTTGACAGAAATTCTGGATCCGCCTTTTTTAAGTTGATTAAATGAGCCTGTGCGTGACATTTCCAACAATTTGAAATGTTCGTGAGGTGCAATGATTAAAAGAGTAAAAAGAAAAAAAAAAAAAAAAAAAAAAAAAAACACACACACATACGGTAAATATAAAGTTACCAGGTTGTCTACATACAGTTTGAGACCGTATCGATATATTTACTACACGCATAATAAAGACTCTGGATAGACTGTGCGGATGCACAGACTGGCCAGAGAATTTGCTTTGCACAAATTGTAGAAAATCTCACGCACATGCTCAAATTAATTTATGAACAGCAACCATCGGGTACTCGAGTAAATGCGGGTAACGATGTCTCGGGTACCCAGGTAAAAACATTCTACTCGTCTCAGCTCAACCCGAAACTCTAAAGTATTTTTTTGCAACTTAAATCACTTAAATGCGTTCAAAACGATTGTGAATGTTTAAAATTTGATACCCAGCTTTGCGTGTACTAATGCATGCAAAGCTGAGTACCAATTGTTAAACGTTTCGCGAACAATCTCATCCTGAACGCGGGTCTGTTCCACCGGAGCTGTAAAGCTGTGAAGTGTTTCTCCAGATTTGCATTTCCCGCTATTTATTGTTGAGTCGTGGACCAAGTGGGTCTTTTCTAATCATTTTCTATCTGATTGATGAATGGCGTCGGTAACCAGAGTGTCAACCTCAATATGCGGGGGACGCACGGTGAATTTGTTAGAATAGAATAGAATAGAATAGAATAGCCAATAGAATCGTGCATTCGGCATTGCTGAAATAAAATAGCTATTTTCCAAATCATCACTTTCTGGGAAGGGACTTTTTAATATATCCAATATTATCGCCATTTCTTAATTCATTGAAATAAATTCACAATGTTACCCTCCCTACACGTTGGTAGGATTACTTTTTCTTCGTTTCTATTACGTTAATAATGTCCATTGAAAAAATGAATGTAAAGCTTTGTCCGTGTCAGCCCGTCCGTCGGTAAGTCGACCACTTAACGAAAGCTTGTTCGAATGTCAGATTATTTGACATAATTGAGTAAGGTTTTTATTATTCTCTATCATTCATCCTCGGATGTATTTGATCCCTATCGTCGATTGATATTCAAAGACAGTTGATGGTCAAGTCCATTTAGGTAGTGGACCCGTAATAGTTTCGCAACATTTCGGACGTCATGAATTTTGACAGTGTTAACAGGGGTTTCCTAATGATCTTCATTAGGAAACATCGGTCCACATTGTCAAAGATCATAAGCTCCGAAATGTTGCGGAACTATTACGGGTCCACTGCCTTAAAACATATTATACAGAGATTAATTGTTTGTTTCAGTGTAACATCGATTTAAATTCCTTTGAGTTAACAACAAAAAAACCCTATATTTTCATGGGTAGCGGAGCCACGAGTGAAAATATAGCCAGTATTTTTCACAAAATGAATTTTTAAGCGATATTAATCGAAAACAAAAACGATTTTTCTATTTCTTTAAAACAAAAATGAGACAAAACAAATTTTAGAACGATTTTCTTTAAAGTTTGTCATTTCGCACGAGATTGCTATATAACGTAATGTCATCGTATGCTTACCTGGCTCTGCTTAGATATACAGCGCCAAGAAGGAGTAAAATGAACAAAAGCAGGGCATAATTTTGGTTATTTCACTGATTTGGTGTTGAGTTTGCCAAATGTTTTTCTATCGTTATTTCTTGCTAATCCACCGACAATATTAAAGAAATATGCTTTATGATTCGGGTGATGGTGTGTGACATAATCAAACTAGATTTACTAAACCTGATATAATGGCTTATCTCTTACGACAAATAAATAAAAACTACCAAGCTTTGTCCGGCTGATCTCCTAACATTAGACGGTTGTCGCAGGTTCAAGCCCGCATAAGTTTGACCTTCACATTGACCTTGACTAGGAATAAAGAATCGATTTGAACATTTGAAACTGACCTGGGACAATAATCTTTGAAGATTCTCAAAATTCATCAATATAATACGTCTACTTAGAAATTGACTATGTTGGCCAAATTATTCATATGTGTAGCAGCTACGCCCCAAATGAGCCCAATTTTTAACGTTTGACCTTGAGAACTCACATTGAAGCAATCCGATTTTTTTTCAAATGACACAATTTTTAATGATTGATTTTTTTTTTGCCGTCCATCCATAAATGTAGGAAGTATGCCCGGAAAATGCTCAATTTCAACTCATGACCTTGAGCTTTTACATTGGAGCTGTCCGAATTTTTTTTTTCAAATGGCTCATCTACTCATGATGTTAGTCAATGAGCCAGAATGGGTTTTGGGGGATTTCGTAGAGCATATTTTTCTGAAAGACCATGGTATGTAGAACATTTTGAGACATGTTAGCACTCTGGCGAGTGGAACTTTTGTAAGATACGTTACTTTAAGGTAGCTACCCCCACAAAATTTTGAAAATGAATTTTAAAAGATGACCCAAAAAGTTGAAGTCAAAATGACAAAAAGTTGACTTCTTATACATATATTTGTGTTGCTGATTAACTGTATGGTCCATTTATAGATTTTTTTTTAAAAAATCTGGTCATCTTAAGAGTTGTGATATTGCAGTAATAAACGTTACCCTTAAATTTCATAGAAAACTGTGATTATAAAATCAAATTGTCTATCTCTGACTCACTGGGAATTTTGTTAACATTGCCTGTTTGATAGCCAATGGTATATAGAACACTTTAAGACTTGTTAGCACTCTGATAAGTTGGGCGTTAGTGTGATACGTTACCTCAAAGTTAATTACCCATCAACTTTTCAAGACAAGATTTTACGTTTATACAGTGAAAAGATGAGCCAAAATGACCAGAAGTGGTCTTTTAATACCAAAATTTATATTGCTGAATGCTTGTATTCATAGTAATACTTTGTAAATAAATCCCCCTTGAAGGCATGATATGGAAGTAAAATGCATTACTTTTGAATTTCAAAGAAAGGCACATAGATAGAAATGATTTTTCCATAGCTGCCCCATTTGGAAAATTGGTAACAATGCTTTTCTAAAAGCCTATGCAACATTGATCATTTTGAAACTTGTTAGCAGTCTGGTCACGGGGGCAAATGTGAGAAACGTTACTTTAAAGAAACCAACCCATGAAAATTTCACATAACAATTTTAGTTGTATATCTTGTGATAGAAATTACCCGAAATTTAGTAAAAAAAATAAATAAATGATATGGTGTTTTGTTCATGATATGTGTGATTCTAAAGGTATTTGAAGTCCATTTATATCATGACTTGAAAAATATAGCCCTTACAAGCAATGCATGGGAGTAAAATACGTTACATTTAAATTTCAACTTAATGTATTCAAAAGAAATGTTATATTCATCAATGCTCTACTGAATGTTTTGTTTACTGTAATTTTCTATAAGCTTCTGTTCTCTGGGAGATTTAGATCTTTTTATGCATCTGGCTATCAAGCTTTTTGCAAAATACGTTACTCTAAAGTAACCAATTTACCCATCAATTACCATAGGCTTATTCATATCTCATCTGACTGCAATTGTTGTAAAATCCCTCATTGTCTAAATCATCTATAAATCATAACTGTCTAAAGTATTTCTAAGGCATCAATATAAATTTTAATCATTCAAGACTCATTATGGTTTTAAAAATTTGCAAAATACGTTACTACTTATTTGTATAATTATTATTCAGCTGCTATCATAGATTAAGGAAATGTCCCAAAGACAATGATAAGGCAGCTTCCAAACACAATGTTGATGTAGCTTATGGTTTCTTCCATGTTTGAGATTTTTTTCACATTTTTAGAATAAAATACAAGGTATATACGTTACTTCTGATGATAAGAGACAGTTTTCATTGTGAAAAATGATGACCAAATAGATGAAAAAAGCTGTTCCTACAATATTTTAAGCAATATTTCTATAAATTTAATACAGAAAAGTTAAAAATATTTCTTAGAGTTGATCCGAATCGTAGCCCAGTTGGTAGCACATTGGATTTGGTAGCGCATTTGACTCCATATCATAGGTACTAGGTTTCATCAGCCAGTACAAACGAGTTGATTATCATCAATCTTGGTTGTATAAGCAGCTAGAGACTTTAAAAGGATGATATGATGAATGGAATGATGTGTACGATATACACAATGAATTCATGGTTAGGTGAATAAGCCACCTTGATAAGAGTGTTATACTGTTAAAATGGTTTAAAATTCCTTGAAGCATTTTAGCTCTCTATTGTTTCCAATTGAATGCAAAGTAAATTGCATGCAATCCCAGTTTTACCAAGAAACTGCGCAATTCAGTTCAACACTGAAAATTTACATGAGTATGACCATAATATATTCAAATGAATAGAACATTGCCATATAGATTTTGATTTAGCTATCAAAGAGAGTACTATATGTTACATTTAAAAGACCTTTTTTTTTTAGAAAATCAAGCATAATTGCTGCTTCCAAAGGACAATTACATGCACACCAATTGCAATTCTCTTAAGCATGATTAGTTCTTACAAAAGAAAAGATTTTAATAAAATAAAGATGCTTAAAAATGCTTTAACCTTGAACTAAATTCAAACAAACTACAAGTACTTTTTATGCAGAAAGAAACTTATCATCTAAGCTTCTTGTATATCTTACATTCTGAAACAATAAAAGTATTATGATAAATTGCTTAAGCAAAAGGATTTCATCAATATCAAGCCCTCATTCAAATACAACCCAAGACTTGATTCTTAAAAATAAGAAAATTGCATGACGGGTCTATAAGTCGCATGCTTATAAGGCCTTTATAGGTGTTTATGTGTAAATGTCTGGTGATTTAACATTCTATTTGCATTCCTGTTTAACATTGCTAGCTGACTTTCAATATATATGTAAATTCAGTTTATGTTAAAGTATAGAAAAGAATTAAAGAATGCCCATTCTAATTAATATACTCATGGTTCTTGGGCATAACTCATATTTTTCTCATGTGCAAAAGTACAATCCTCTTCTGCTAACCATTAAGTTTTATTCTAACCACTTGGCCAACATTCCAGACAAACAATTGGAAAAAAACATGCAGTAAAACCAAAATAACCCATCCAAAGAGAAACAATGATTTTGATTTAAATGGCTATAGTATTGACACTGAAGTGCATTTTAGATAATTGCGACTTGTTTCATACAAATGGTATCATACGTTACTAGATTATGACCATCTGTATTCTGTTTCAAAACATTCATAGACAATGAATAAACCAATGCAAGAAATAAGAGATAAATGAGATACATGCTTAAGTGACTAAGTAATTGTAAGTAATTTTGAAAAATAATTCAATTTATTAAATTCTTTTAGCTGTAATTCTGCATTGTGTGATTGATAGATATGTAATTGCACTGAACAGATATTTCCCTATGATGAAATTAAACAATAGGTACTGTAAACGGCTTTATATAGGCGGTGTCCACATTTGGCGGTTTTTCGATTACGATTTATTGGTGGTGATTTATTTTTGCTCATCTCACTTTCACGCCAAAATATAACGCTTTATCTATATTTTACATTTTTCTTCGTTTAAAACAACGTAAGTAAAAGAAAGGTTATTTCTAGAGTAATGTCAACTTTCTACAAACTTGACAGTAGTTTGTTTTCACACCTTTAGTTATAACGCGTGTATAAGTTTTTTTACACATTTTCGCTGTGATTTCATTACAATGTAGCAACCAACTTGGATCTGGAATCTTAAAATTGTGGGATCGGTGCAAAAATATTTTAAGCGGCCTATAATTTATAGGCACTTACCATAGTATTGCACTGACCCGTCGAAATGTCAACGTTGTCAACATGATAATAAGTATGGTCTGCATATCTTTGATATTAATTTTATTAACATTGACTAAAAATGTATAGATTTCATATCTATCATAATAAAGAAATTTCTTATTTGATAATGACAAATATTTGCGGTGGATTAATTTTGGCGCATTTTAACCTGACCCCAAATATAGCCAAAATAAAACCACCGCTAAAATTACCCCGTTTACAGTATAGTACAAAGTACAAAGTACAAATTCATATCTATCAAAAAGCCAATATTGTTATGGAATATTTCAAGATATCTTTAATTTCTGATTTAAAATGATTATCAAGATATGTGCTGATTTAGAAGGGTGTAGGTATCTCGATTTCAGTAATTGGATATACATGTATCAATGATTTGGCCATTTCAAAATTATGATCTCAAATCTTGTTATCAATTTTTTCAACTTTGTGAGATGGGATACTACTAACTTCAATTTGTGTGATTTATCACTTTACACTAAAAGACAATTTGTAAAAACTAGCATTTAATAATAATTTCCTTCTTGGCCGTTCAAAGAAATATCATTGACATCTCTATTAAGGTCTAAATTTTAATACCATTAGTGTTAGGCGATCTTTGATCTTTTGTTGGTCACGCATTTGCCTTCAGTACTGATGCATTTTCTAAAACTGAGAGCTATAAATTCAAAGAATTTTAACCCTTATTGATAAAAATAAAACAGTTAAAACGGGTTTTGGTAAAATATTTTGAGGTAACGTATGTTACAATATTCCTTCAGAGACATAAAGTATTTGTTGTTACAAGGATATCAGTTATAATGATATTCTTGTTTTATTATGCATGATCAGAGTAGAAAATTGCAGCTGCAATTCTCCTTCTTTCTGTTTACAAACGGCATATGAAATTACATAGAATAAAGGATTTGAAATGACATGTGCTCAAATCTTTTCATTTCTACGCATAAAATAAGTAATGTGCAGGCTAAAATAAACTATGTAAATATAAATTCATAAAATTATTTTGTGAATTTTGCCAACAAGTGTTGACTTATCCTTATATAGGCGAATATTGAGAAACAATTTTGTAATTGTAACGTATATTTCACTTGTTTTCTAGAATCATACAGGATTCTGTGGATGTTTTATCACTCATACTCAAGAATCATGTATGAAAGAGTCGCAAATCGCAATCTGCCCAAAGAATTTCACAAAATGGGAGCAAAATGTAGCATTTAATAGGGATCTAGGGAGGGTGATTTCAAAGTAACGTATCTTACAAAAGCCCCACTAGCCAGAGTTGCTTATATATGTTGCTTATATATGTACCTTTCAGAAAATCATAGTGTACAAAATTCCCCCTCGGGGGGGGGGGGGGGGGGGGGGGGAAGGGGTCCCAGTAGCCCATAGTCTATGTGCAATAATTGTGCCATTTTATTTTGAAAACCATTCCTAAATGTAGGAGTAATGGTCCAATTTCCAGTGTTTATTCTAGGATTTCTTAACTGTGGGGGATTTCAGCACAAAGTTGAAGCAATTGAGAAATAACTGATATTCCATACTCTTTGTTCATAGTGAAAAATACCCCACAAATCTAGAAAATATGGGGGATCTTTGAGAAATCCCCTTGCATAGAATAAACACTGGGTGTCCCCGGGTAACCTGTCCCCTGGGTAACATGTCTTCGGGGACAGGTTACCCAGGGGAAACGTGTCCTTGGGGACAGGTTTCCCTAGAAATCAGCCGGGTAAACGGGGTTACCTGGTTATCCCCCCCCCGGGATACTACCCCCTCCCCCTTATAGAAATATCATTCACTAATATTTATTAACAAAAAATTGCCCAACCCTTTAAATATTACAGATGATTCATTAATTCAAAGTGGAAGTGGATTTAATTTCTTTTCGAACTTTGATATATATTCATATTTTAAAATGGGAAGGATTTGTCTCTTTAATAATTTTTTATGAGTCCACCTTGAAATAGATAGATAGATTAGATAGATTTTATTCAGGTAAAATAGGAAATGACAGTACATGGTAAAATATTAAGAAAACACATAAAAAAATGAATATATCACAGTGCGTTTTTCATACCATGTCTGCCACATTCAAACCTGGGAAAACGCAAAAAAGAGATAGGATATCTCTTATTTCCATTGCGGTCCCCTGCTTGGGTGTGGCTGACACAGAGAGACATGATGTTATACTGTTAAATTTGTTAACATAGATTTGATGATGTTGCAATTAAATTTAAAACAATTAAATCACAGACAGGTAAAGAAAAATTAATGAACTAATTTCTAAGCATTATATCACAGAGTTGTTTGTAAATTATCACATATTTTCAAGAAAGTGTTCTTTAAGATAAATATTTCAATGAAAAAAAAAAGATTAAATTACCCCGGTGCAAAGTGTGCCTGGGGACGTGTTACCCAAGCTTGGGTAACCTGTCTCACATTGTAAAGCAGAACTTTCCAAATATTTTCATTTCTCGTTTATTAATTAAATAGTCTGTCACATTATGAATCAATAGTTCTAGTTAAGTAAATTCAGGCTTTTTTATTTCCATGTACTCTAATAAGGGGTGTGGAAATACGGAATTTCTCCATTTGTCACTGGACAAGTAGAAGCTGATTTCTCACTTGTCCAAGATCCAAATGAATTTGTCCACAAAAAGGTAGGTATATAAATATTTAGAAAACATTGTTTTTCATAAAGAAAATGCTGTAATCCAACATTTTCCTTATCAAAACAATGATTTCTCCCCTTTTAAAAACAAATATTAGGTTAACTTTTCTCCTAAAACTATTTAGTGCTTTCAAAGATTTGCTCTGATATTTACTTGTCCAAGTGGTGTAAAAAAATGTACTTGTCCGCAAGTTGAAAAGCCCGTATTGAACAAGTTGGGCATGGGAAATTCCACACCCCTGAATCTAATGTACATGTAAATGATTTGCCAATAACCAGAATTTCAACTCTTTAAGTTACCCTCCTTAATCCACCTTGAAATTTGTTCTTATGCTGTCTACATTCCTGATATTTTTTCGAACAGGAAATTTTCATCAGAAAATATATTTGAACATAAGAATGGACAGAAGAATAAAGATTAACACTAATGATAGAGGTGCGTGTTACCAAGAGGTAACCAGTCCCCGAGGACAAGTTAAAGCTGCCCTTTCACAGATTGGGAAAATGTTTGTGTGTGTTTTTTTTTATATTTGTGTGTGTGAAATTTATCAGAAACTATGATTTCATCGTGTTGAAAACTGAAAAGTAATGAGATTCGATCTAGTAAGGTAAGGGAAAACGGATATATATTCCTGAATTCAGCGGATTTCCATTCCGAAAAATAAAATAATTACTATGCCCAAAAAAATATTCTTCGATTTTGACCAAACTATTTACACATGCAATTCAACCTGCTTGTCATGTTCTATCAAGGGTCAAGGTCGAAGTATTTGTCAATTGGGAAACTTTATATCGATACCTGCGAAAAATGAAACATAATACATGAAAAATAACAATTTCGTAATTTATAGACTGGATATAGATAGACTGGTTTTGTCACTGACCTTGCCGACTCAAATATTCCAGCTACAATTTTTTTGAAATGGGTGTTTGTGAATGCCAGACTCATGTGCAATTCTTAAACAACGGAAAATGCACAAATTTCCGAATCTTAGAACCAGATTTGTATTTTTTTTCTTTGAAAACTGTGAAAGAGCAGCTTTAAATATTACTCCGGGGTATTGTACCTTGTATAATGTCCCAAATAAAAATATTATCGTTTCTGCGCTGATTTAACCAATAGAATCATCTTGGTTTTAGTAAATCTCGCGGTAATCGGAAAAGTGTCATTAAATGTCCTGAAAATAGTGCTAGGTAAATAACAATTTAGCACTGTAATTACACCTTAGTAAAGTGTTTTTAACTGTCGGCCTAAGTGAATGGTATACTTTTAAATGTCGATTTTATAGATAACCCTTATTTCCCGAAATGAACTGATGATATTTCCTTATTGAAATTGACCAATAATGTTTATTTATTTAAGTATCATTCACAATGTACACTAGGCAATTACAGTTATAAATATATAAAATATAAGACAATAAAAGATGAAAATGACCTTTCATCATTTGAATTATAAGAGACTATTAAAAAAAAAAACAACAACCAAAAATAAACACGTACATGTATATGCTACAATGTAAAATGCTTTAATGGCGTGTGTACATGTATAGAGATTCTCAGAAACAACGAACGTCATTCGACAAAGAATAAGTTCTCTTTACATTGATAGTGATGGTGATTGGTAGAGCTCGGACGAGTAATTAAGTACCCGGGCATCGGGTAGGGTAACGTTACTACTCGGGTCCAGAATCATTACCCGTAACCCGACTATTGTAAAGGCACAATTAATATTTGCGGGTCAATCTTAGAAAAGAATTGAAGACTGTTGGTGAGCTTTTGTGATTATACAATGTCCGTCATCAGTCCGTCGTCCACGATTTCTTTAAACATCTTCTCCTCCTAAACCAGTGGACCAATCTTGATTGAACTTGGCAGGGATGTCCCTTGGGTCAAGCTCTACCAAAGTTGTTCAAATAAATGAAATCTACCCTTAACTTTCCCTTTACCCTTAACAAAAGGGTGAAAATATGAAAAAAAATAAAATATCTTCTTCTCTGAACCAGAAGTCAGATAGCTTTCATATTTGGTATGTAGCATGATCTAGTAAACCTCTACCAAGTTTGTTCATATCAAGACCCTTGGGTCATATTTGGAGTTTGAGAGTCCTTGTTACTTGCACTACAACCTCGTCCCTTTAAATCATGTTGGAATTTGAATGTTCAAACCCGCTTTACAGAAATTCTGGGCCCGCCTTTGTATTTAGTTGATAGAACAAATATATAGACAGTAATCATCGGGTGATCGTGTACGCGCGGGTTACAGGATCTCGGGTATCCTGGTATAACATTTCTACCCGTCCAAACTCTAGTGATTGTATCGAAAATCGAATCCGTTCGTCGTTGTAAACTTGAACCAAAGTCTCAACAGATGGCCCGATTTGTCTAAAAAAATATTTGTTTCCTTTTCTACTATCAAATTAAAGTGTACAAGATACTAGCGGATGTCTCCCGGTGAATTCATAAGTCTAACTGACTTCGAATCTCGCGTGGAAGTTACAACCTTGTGAATGAAACATTACACTACAAAATTTTAGATAGATCCAAATCTAAACAAGAGCTTTGCAGGGCGGAGCATATACGCCCAAAGGGGCTTGTTAGTAATATTAGCTTGTCAGTAACCTGAGCTTGAATGATAGCTGAAAATTGGGAACAGACGGACAGACGACTTGGGCCATAACATAGTATGACCCTTTGAGTGTCTATTGATTTTTTTTATGCACAACTATACACCAAACAGATGTATTTTGGTAAGTTTCAGTTCATTCCAATTCAAAGTGTAAGAGGAATCGCTCACAAAAGAAATATAGTGAATTTCAATCAACTCAAGGGCAGATAATACAAGATATACCCAAGCTTTTTGATTTTCTGAAGTCTTATGCTCAATTTAATATCAGAGATACTTTGTGGCAAGATACAGTTCAATTCAATAGAATTTGTAGGAGTTGTACACACATGTACGCGGGCATATCCCTGTAATTTAAGCTATATTGTAAAGTAAAGGGCAGAGGAAAAACTTGATATATCAAATGAATTTTAGTTCTAAGCTCAACAACACATCCAGCAGAGTCATATAGCAAGTTTCATTTCATTCCCATTCGCAATGTAAGAGGAAGTGAGCTCACAAGAAATTTTTTGTTCAATTCAAGGACAAATAATTCAAGATAACTCAAGAAGGCTGGAGCGATTTGAATTTCAAAAGTCTTATGCACAACTAAACTTCACAGGGGATGATTGTGCCAAGTTTTAGCTCATTCTCACTGATAGTTAAGGAGGAGCTGCACACAAAATAAACAGTGATTTTCAATTAATTCAAGGGCAGATCATTCAATAAGTAAAGGGCAAATAATTCAGGAACTATTTGACATATCAAATAAATTTTAGTCCTAAGCACAACAAGAAATCATACCTATTCATTGTGGCAAGTTTCCATTCCCATTCAAAATATAGGAGAAAGAGGGCTCGAAAGAAATTTTGTTTTCGTTCAATTCAAGTGAAAATAATTCAAGATAACTCAAGAATTGCTGGAGCGGTTTGAATCTAAAAGGTCTCATGCACAACTAGACATCATAGGGTGTTATTGTGCCGAGTTTCAAATTATTTCCACTTATAGTTTAGGAGGAGTTGCGCACTCAAAAAACAGTGATTTTCGTTAAATTAAAGGGCAGATCATTCAAGTTAACATAAGAATGACTGGAGCGATTTGAATTTCAAAGATCTTATGCACAACTAGACATCATAGGGGGTAATTTTGCCAAGTTTCAACTCATTTCCCATTGATAGTTTAGGAGGAGTTGCGCACATAAAAAGATGCTTACGGACGATCAGACAGACGAACAGACGGACAGACGACCGGGGCCATAATATAATACGACCCTTTGGGTGTATAGAAAGAAAAAAAAATAAGACGCCAATTTCAAGTTTATTTATTCATTTATTTATTTCTTTTATTTGACTTGACGGGGTTAAACATTGTTGTATATGAATAAGATGCTTTTTAACTATTATTTCTTGATGGCCCTTCTTCGAGAATGAGTTAAAATGTAAAACTTGGTTGAACTTTTATTTGTTTATTTATTCCTAGTTTTGAAATTTCTTATCTTTGGTAATGAACAACTTATTTCTGAATTTCTCAGGAATTCCATTCGACTCGATATTTAAGTCAATATGCATAAACGTATCCCATAATTTTAACGCAATTCTAATTAGATTTTCTATGATCCTGATTTATTTGAACGTTTGCTTTCATTGGCTAAATGCAATTTGACAATTAATCAAGTTTGTATAGACTTTGTATCTTCACAAACAAGAAACTATCAATATTAATAACAGCGATATTCTCGTCTCAAACAACGAATTGGAGTTCATTGATTATTTCAAAAAATCACTTGGGTTAAAGATAGGCTTAATTACTTGAAATACAGTCAATCATGCCCAAGCGACCACGTCTATTAAGCGACCAGTTTTATTTAGCGACCGTTTTCAAAATCCCCTTCATTAAATCACTGGTATAAAAAATGATTGTAAATGAATCATATGCTGTTAAAACTCACCAGAATCGTCTCAATTGGACGATTCTGTTGAGTTTTTACAGCACAGGGTTCGTTAGAATGTCACTATAACATACATATTCGATCTAAATCATGTTTCTTAAATGAAATCAAAACGTGTATTAAGCGATTATTTTCTTTAACGACCGCTTTATGGTGGTCCCATTCCTGGTCGCTTAATACAAGTTTTACTGTACGATGTAAATAATATATGACATCGAATCATTACCAATCGTTGGTTGGCGATCGAGATTTCGTTTCTGGCTCGTTTGCCGAGTGGTTAGTGTGCCCGACTTGTAATCGGATTTATGCTGGTTCCCCTGTCCCCAGGGACACAGCCATAGTTCAACTTTACCAGTATAAATGGGTAGCAGAGGTTAAAATCAAATGCCCACCCGTCCTCTTTAACAAAGCCGCGGCAATAGCGCAGTTGGTAGCGCGCCGGACTTCTAATCCAGGGGTCTATATTCGCACGGGTTCGAGCCCCGGTCGCGGCACTTATCCTTTCCGACATTTGTCTTCCACCAATGGGTAGATAATCGTAAACCTATGTGGAATAGCAACTGGAGGCTAGGAAAGGGATGTGGTGGTAGTACTGGTGTGAGAAATACCAGGAATCCATCGTTAGGTGCTCCAGTCGTCGCGATATAACTGAGAGATTGTTGAAAGCGACGTAAAACCCAATTCAAATCAAATCCTCTTTAACAAGGGCGTAACTATCATAACGCTCATTACTTTGGTAAGTTAAACAAAATAAATACTCTGTCGAAAAATGTCGTTGATGAATCATCATAACATCATAACAACAGCTTTTTCAATGTACTTTTAGATAATTTTTAAAACGGTTGACATGGCCGAGATGTCAGAACTGTAGCAATTCAGAAGCCTGTTTTTATAAATTGTGTCGAAGTATGACGCTAAAAAGGGCGACTCTCCTGAAGCCAATCTATATGCCGTACTCTTTGTAGGATGACATCCCTGGTTAAATTTGTTGTATATTTTTATCCAAAAGAAGACCTTTGACAAATCAAATGAGGTAGAATAAGTAACACATTTGCAGAAAAAAAGAAAGATCTGTCATTAACATTTACCCTCGCTTAGGTAGGCAAAGGGAAGATTAAAGTTTCACTAAGCAATGATATTCCGGTGAGCATTCGCCGGGAAGTGGGGACCCGCACTGCGTTCAGGATGCTTAAACGCTTAAATGTTTGGATATTTTAACCCACTTATCACGTGAGTACACGGGCAAAGTGGGTTAGATTTTCCAAATATTTTGCTCTCTCCTACTTTTAAAAATACTTAAGCACAAAAGGTCTGTCCTTTGGTTATTTCTCCAATAATGCTTTTAATTTGAAGGATAATGTTTTCCAATTATTGCTTAGCAATATCGGCCCTATCTTCAAAACATAGGGTCTGTTTTCACCGGCATTGGATCACAAATGACGTTGTTTTAATCCAAACGACGTTAATGACGTTTTAATCTTTTTCATGATGCATACAACATAGCATAGTTAAGGTTTGCATGTGAGCGTTTCTGCGTTGATAATCCAAAAGGATAACACTAAAAAAGTTGGTAGAAAATCCGTTGCCTTTCAGAAACGTTATTTTCATTTAAGCATACGCTTTATTTTTTGCGGAATTGTTGTTGGATCATGAAATAAAGACGTTTTCTGTCATATTTTGGATTTACGAAGCAATAAATCAATTAGGTGTTGTTTATGAAGCATAACAGTTTTTTCTAAATATTAGGGTTCATCAGGCCGCTTTTTTTACGACGTTAGTCAGAACAGTTGAAACAACTTTTATTGACCCCTGTCATTTTTTATTAGAAAAATCTATGCGGAGTGTCATAAAGATGTATACTTTGTACAAATATGCATGAATTTTATTTTTTAAATTTTGACATCGCTTTGATAAGACCGAGTCGCAATTAGTCTTTCTAGCGTGCTTGTTATTACGTCGTTTCATCCTTAGACCGTAGATCAAAGTCTTACGAAGAAGCCGTAAATTGGAAGGTTTGACCGTCTTCTTTCCAATATTGCTAAAATCATCCATGTTTGTTTTCTCATAAAAAAGATTTTGTCTTATTTGCATATTCACGAAACCGGACCAGACTTTTGTTCATCAGTATAGTTTGCCTTATTTGCTTATTCGCGAAACCGGACAAGACTCTTGTCCATTAGTATATCTCAAACATATTATATAATAATCTATCAAAGTATCCAGAACGACAGAATGAGAAGATGGTTGCGTGTAGCCAACGGTGTTTAAGTTCATAATAATTACATTCTAATAGGGATTACTATAGATGAATCTGTGTCATATGGCGCTTCTTTCTACTTCGATTCTAACAAATAACCCTGTACTTTACTGGACGTATAGTCCACAAATATTAACAAGAGACATATGAGCCTATGCGTGACATTTCCAATGATTTCACATGTGCATGAGTTACAAACAGTGTATATCCTAGACAGTCACATAGCGCAATTAACTTCTCCTTCTATAGACACTTTTGAACCAATGCTTGCCTAAAAGTGCAAAGTGAAAATTCTGGACGGACTGTGCGGATGAAATGGCTGGCCAGAGTTTTTGCTTGGCGCACATTTGAAATTTTGGAATTGTCACGCACAGGCTCATATTACTTTTCGCCCACATTTCCCGTTAGTTGAGTATCTACAGAAAACTTCCACTAGACGGGGTTATTGCATACGCAAAATTTTTGCCAGGTTATTTTTAGTGTACTTTATTATTTTATATCAGTTCAATTTAATTGAACGGATGCAATTAGCCGAAGCACTTTGTTGTAGCAGTTATTTCCCAACGGGTTCTTTTTTTCTGTAAGCGACCAAAACACGAGTAAGATACTAGAACAGATACTTCTGTAAATCTTCAACATCGCAAAAATGATCAATGATATTTTGAATCTACTGCCAACTAGGAAAGTTTGTGATGGTACTACTGGTGTGAGAAATACCAGAAACCCATATTTAGGTGCTCAAGCCGCCGCGATATGACTGGAATAATGTTAAAAGTGGCGTAAAACCCCCATTCAAACAAACAATCTTAAGCAATGAATTAAGAAACATAACGGGACAAATGACGGGTTCCGAATAGAAGACATAAACTTATGTTATTCCAATATTGTGTCAAATACATGGACATTTATGACATATATTGTCACATGGCATGCATGTTTATCTTAAACTTAATGCTCTTTTAAAGGCGTATGATACTATCATTGATCTTAGAAATCGTTCATTTTGAAGACTATTAAAATCATTTTAAGCTTTCTATTACATTGCCTCTTTTACCCCAATAATGCGTTTGTTACTTCTCACCAAGTATGAATATTTTTGCGAAATAACTAGGCTAATATTGTGCAGTTCTTGATATCAGAAAATATTCCATTTATAAGCTGTTCAGTACAGAAAGGGTTGGGTGTATTGTGTGAATACAACCTCTAGTTGAAGAACCAGGCTAATAGTGTTACGTATTTTACGCGGAAATCTGTATTTAAAGATTTGTGTATAAGTACGTAATTAATTGCGTCTGTCTGTGCAAAGTACATTACATGACTAAATAGCCTTATCAATATCTGATTTAAGACGACTCGTTTCTTCAACTATTTTGAACAAAACAAGTTAGGGATACAAAAAATATTGATTCTATTCTAAAAGATGCACTATTCATTTTGAAAACCCATTTTATTCTGTTATATGCGTCCACCATCCTCGGGCATGATTTTTTGTAAAATAAAGAAATTATGACTGTTGATACAGCAACTCAAAAGAAAAATATAACATAACCCTAGAAACAAATTGTTAATTAGTGTCATCAGCAAGCCTGAACTGAAATAATACTTTTTCTTTTTCTGTTTGTGTAACGCGAATGTCAGTTCAAAGTGTGGATACTGACTACCTGTCCACCCTCCCGTCCGTATCTCAGTTCATTTGTCCCTACATAAGACATTTACTTCTCCTATCATAACTTAAGAAGCGACGGACTTATAAACATGAAAATATTTGCAATTGTAGTCCATAATTCAAGTTTGTCTCCATTTAATTTTCAGTCACGACTTTCAAATGATAAGAGCACATTTGTAATTAGTCCGAAATGTGCTTACACGATCTAACGTGTGAACCCTGTAATGGACCTTGTAAAAATGACAACTTGTAGATGTATTGCAAAGTGTATTAAGAAAACTACTATTTGAAATAAAGTAATTGAATTCGGTTTAGGTATACTTGATGTATTACTTTATTTCAAATAGTAGTTTTCTTGATTAATTGGGCCCGAGATTATTTAAATACTCTGACTTTCCACTAAGAATTGTATCAAAATTAAGCATCTTAACAGAATTTGAATAGATCTAAATGTATGAACATTAATAGAAATGTTAAAATGTTCTTATTAATAACAACTAATTTATTAATAAGAATTAATTCTCAGTTGGGCATGAGAATTTTTTTTTGTAATTTAGGGCCCTGGTAGTCTCATTTACTATGACGTGTCACGAATATGTATATATGTTTTCAGTGTAGAGCCCGTGTTGGAGAGATACGAGTCCGCCTTACTGATGATTGTTGGGTTTGGTGGATTCTCTATCATTCTTGCCTTAATTCACAATGCCGTCAGAAAACACGTATTCCACGATGAACATAACCTCGACACGACGTTTGACGCAGGTGGTAACGTATCTCTCAGTCTCACCGCCGTCACGGTGGCGTCACAACTGATCTGGCCCGGTGATATTTTACACAGTGCAACTCTCACAGCCAAGGTAAATTACAGAATATAGATCAGTGTAAAGCTTTTGAAAGTATCATTGGATATGACAGGAAAATTGTCTAAAAATCTACAAAGGATTATGAAAAATCCCTGTGTAGATCGAGAAAAAACATTTACGCCGCGCAAGATTGGTAGCAGTTTTCAATTGAAATACATGTAGTAAAATTATTCTGTTATGCACTTGGATAATCTTATATGTGTTAGACCATATCCGCAATGCAGATTGATAATCTTCTACGCGCTCATGCCTCAGAACGCTTTAGCTAGATCACCCAGTTATGTACATGAATAATCTTATACTTACATGTTCATATTTGGTATATCAAAACCATTCTGTTATGCACATGAATAATCAAATACGCACAAATCATATTTCAGAACGATTCAGATAAACCATTCTGTTATGTCATGAATCATCTTATACGTTCGTATCTGAGAACAGTAAAGTCAGGCCATTCTTTTATGACATGTAATAACATAACTTTTAATTTTATGACATATAATAAAAAACGTACACATTCATATTTCAAAACGCTATTACCAAACCATTCTATTATGCACATGGATTATCTAATACGTGTCCATGCGTCAGAACGCTGGTATACACATTATATATCTTAAACGTATACATGTAAAGTATAGGATAGAAAACGAGTGCCATGGTATATGGGAAATAGACACGAGCTTCAGCGAGTGTCTCTTTCCCATATACCGTGGCACGAGATTTTCTATCTGACTTAGACCACGCTTTTCTAACATTGTCTGTAATTTTTACCCAAACATCTGGACAACGAAAACGAGTAGAACTCGCTGAAATATTACTGTTATTTTGTGTAACCATGCCAAAACTATACTTATAAATCTATTATCGTTACTTATTGCGGCTCTTTTGCATGTTTGCAACTGTAGAAAGTCTTTTGGAAAAAGCCATCATATAATATGATCGGCACCTTCTTAGAATGACACGGCAACCAAAATCTGTCAAAATTCACGTGCACGACACACTTTCGTTGTATATCTGTAAATACAATGCGAGGGGTTGTATCTGTGATTTATATTTTTGAAATACTGCTCTCTGATTGGACGATTCGCTTCAAGCGTGGTCTAACTTAGGAAAGAATAGCCAGGCAATTTCGACGTGGAAGCAGAAAGATTATACATATTTCCATTAAATAATGGTATAGCCATACCATTTTGGCATGCACTTGTAGAGAAGACGCCTATTCACATCTCAATTACCAGTGTAATCGGACCATTGTTGTTAATGGACATATAAATTTTATTGGACACATATTCATTTTTCAGAACGGTATAGCCGGACCATTCTGGTATGCAGTGGGAATCATCTTTAATATCTTCATATTTCCAATCTTCTCCGTCCAGTTTAAAACACGGGCCCCTGGAGCCAAGACATATCTACAGGTTAGTCAACACGCTTGAGGACGGAACAATAATCTAGTGCAGATTTTCTCAAAACTTCAAGAAACATTTGACCGTGTACAATTAAGAACATCGCGAAATTGACAAGATGAATGATTTTGGAATGATTTCGGGATGAAATTGAAGTGAATTTAATAGGAGGTAATCCAATATCGCAAATTTTGTTAAGGATGAACAAAATTAACGATATTGATTACCTTCCTTTACCAAAGAAATGCATACAACTTCTATAGATAGCTTCCTATTTCTTCAAGTACCTATTAGATGCTTACAATTTGAATTACCTCAGTGAATACGCGATTTTTCTTTATCCAAATTTATTGTGAACGACGATGTTGATTCTTTATTTTTTAAATGGGTTTTAGAGATTTTGAATTGTTTGAGTGAGTGTTTGATATGAATGAATGAACGCTGAGTGATCGATTTAGAATGGTTTTGATTGAGGTGAAAGTCAATTTCACGGTGTAACTAACTGTAACTAGTTTGATGATATTTTTGTATGAACTTTACCCCTGATAGTTTTGCAATCACATATCAGTTGCTGGTGCAGCTACCAACATTCAATCAAAGCATTTCACACATAAGCCGCGTTTCCCACAAAGCTGTACTGCAATCGGGAATCCTCGGCGATTGTACGGAATAGATCTAGGATTATATGGGCGCTGCCATAAAAGCGCATCCTTCCGTTCGTGGGTTTATATGACGTCACACTCATCAAGATGATGCTGAGTAAAACAAATTTAACGCAAGATTAAAACTGGGCATATTATTATTTGATTACAAAATACAGTGTTTCACCGCGTTTTCAAATAAATTCTAATATGCCCAAACGATCTCTATAGACGGTCTGAAAGCATTAAAGAAATTCGTTCTCTTGAAGCTTATTGACCAAAGTAAAAAAAGCCGTTTTATATAAAATGACAAAAAATTACTACACTCACGTCCGAGGTACTTTCCAGTTTACGGAAAAAGCCGAGCGATTTTGCGAATTAGGCGTACTGTGGAGGGATCAGAAAGTTCTTGTTAAAAAAATATTACGCAAGTAATTACTATGTTCGTATTTCAAAAATCCTTTCGTGTAGCAATTTTCACCATGAATCTCCATTTTAGATAGTTCTAACGCCGGAAAAATGTGTCATATGGATATTTACCTTGCACTTTGACTTAATCTAATATTCTACACTTGCTGCCAATTAATATATCAGAATGAATAGGGAGGTCGACAATAAGGGAACTATAAATGTTGCATCTATGACATTTCATAGCATAAGAACAAAACGTCGATCTCATAAATTACGTCATTTATGGGGAAGTTTAACCACGTAAAGTAGGTTTATAGCACTACTTTCTCTGACTTTATGCAAAGTAACGTATTTAAGAAGTTTTGGTAGTATATGTCGTAAGATGATTCTTGACAAACATAATGCAAGTATAACGACAAACTTAGTAAAATAGAACTAATTGTTGAAATGTACAGGTTAATTAGACATTGTTCCAATTCTACCTTACTTGATTTATGATCACCTTTTGTCCGCCATGCGTAAACCGCCTGGGATCGTCAACAATTCAAACATCTGCACCTCGGTAACGACTGCGCTTATTTCAACCAAACATAGCAGAAATTTCCTCTGATAACCCTTCTTGTTCGTAACATTTTGATTGCTCCCAAAATATCAGCGTGGCGAGTAGGGTTATGTTATTTAGGGTGAGCGAGTAATGGCCATAATGATCCTCTTGTTGTATTTAGATATAGACATATACTTTCCTTAAATCACTTACCAAACTTGTAGGCCTTAATCTTTTTTTTTTTAAAGAATATCAAATTGAACTTTTCACCATTGCAGGTTATTCATGCTAGATTCGGACGCAATGCCCACCTTGTGTTTTGTTGCTTTGCTTTAGTTACCAATCTTGTTATCACGATTGGTATACTTCTGGCCGGAAGAGCGACCATCCAATCACTGACCAGAGATGCCTCGGACGAATTCACCCTGCTAACCATGGCGGTGTTATTCGGTTCCTACAGTCTTATCGGTGGATTAGGGACTACTTTTTATGTATCATACTTCAATGCTTGCCTTGTGTTTATATTGTTGATCGTTTTTGTGGTGAAAATCTGGCACAGTTCTGACGAGGACCACGAGACTATTGGGAACGCCGAGAAGATGTTCGAGGCGATCTCGTGTATACACGGACCTGAAGAAAACTACGGCTACAGCTACCTCACATTTAGATCGGGCGTCGCCCTCCTGTTTGGTGTTATTGAAGTGAGTTAATCTTTGTCCAAGATTATAAAACCCGTTTAAGATGAATTGATTTGAGAACCTTCCCAGTCTTTATAGTTTTAAAATTACCCCTGTAAGCACAATTTTGAAGTATGCGTGTTGAATACTCACATACGAATTCTTAAAATCCTATGCATTGGGCTACTAATAGGGGCTACTAGTGGGGGGGGGTACATTTACGATCAAAATAGTTCAATATTTTTTTTCTTAAAACCTTTGTTGTGTCTTGATAAGTCAATTCAAATGAGTACCCATTGCACAGAATTTTATTAAGGAAGAAAGATTTAGGACTGTCGTTAACACACAATTCCTTATTTATACCAAAGAGTAAACAAATGTTGACATTTCCTTTACAACAAAAACTTCAATAGAATCAAAAGATATATAAATGATCTTTGACTACTTGTTCAGAAAATATTAACTTCTATATCAGAATATCGTCCCCATTAAACATCTTTATAGGAAATAATTGACATTTAGAATCTTTCTCGTTCCATAAACCAAAAGAATTGGATTTTTTAATACAACCTGAAGTCTTATGGGTTAATGATGATTCGCCATTGAAACGTAATTTTCCTTTTTGTACATTTCACTGTAATGGGCCTTTCCGAAAATATAGAAATGGAGTTATCGAACTTGAATACTCTCCGGTGCATTGAAACAACGAACGGTCATAACTCTCCATTTCCGGGTAGCAAATTTCAGATCGATAATATGGCTGATAAAGGAGCGTCTTTGAAATCAACGCGAAAAAAAGCGAGTTATAATTTATTGTCCCTAGAAATTAAATTTGACTTTTTGAATTTTTGTTTGATGACGAAAAAAAGACGACTTTTGATTTATAAGGTGAAATGTAACATGGTGTTTTTTTTTTTTGTTGTTTTTTTTCTACTTGATAAAGTGTCGATGTCCTTCCATGAAAATTATTTGACACGTCTTTCGAAAAAAACTTTAATTTGATTGTTTGTGTGAATTTCTTTCATGATGACTATTCATTCTCATTATTTCAATAAAAGCCCTGGCATAATCGTTTGTAACAAAACGAACGCGCTGATTAGCAATAAACCAGACCACAAAAATGAAAGGCGGCTAAATTTAATTCCATACAGATATAAACTTAAAGCATGGAATTAAAAGACAAATACAGTTAGGTGTAATTTTAAAAATGTAGAAATAAATCCACGCAGTTGGTATTTCGTGTCTTAATGATCCAAATTAATATATGTTCTTATATCAAAATTGGCTTTTAAGTACATGTAAAAATATACTCACAATATCCATTAAGACTTTTCTAAAAAAAAAATTTAAATCGCCAATAATTATGCATGTCATATTACATGCATTCATTTCGAGGGTTAAAAATAAATGTTCAAGTTGAATAGTTAAATAAAGATTCTTTTCTGATCTGTTCAGATTTTAGTTTAACACTAACCTCATACGAATCCATTGGTATTTCGTGTCTTAATGATCCAAATTAATATATGTTCTTATATCAAAATTGGCTTTTAAGTACATGTAAAAATATACTCACAATATCCATTAAGACTTTTCTAAAAAAAAAATTTAAATCGCCAATAATTATGCATGTCATATTACATGCATTCATTTCGAGGGTTAAAAATAAATGTTCAAGTTGAATAGTTAAATAAAGATTCTTTTCTGATCTGTTCAGATTTTAGTTTAACACTAACCTCATACGAATCCATAATATTATCCAAATTCTAGTATTATCGAAACGCAGTAATATCCCTTAAATAAAATTTTGTTTTATCTATCTCCATGTTAATATTTGATTTAAAATTACAATTACGTAATTTCATATGCCACGTGCGCCGCTTCATTGTCAACAGTGCGATGTTTATTTAACACACGTGTTGTAACTTATGTCTGCTACTGTCGTGGTGTACCGCTCTTTGATCCCGATGGGGTCCTTAGCCCATCGAAAACCCTTTCTACAAAGTAACACACGCATACATACAAAAAAGATATGATCATATTTTTTCTAAAATTATTTATTTTCGGTCACTACAGCCATATTTCATGAGCGTCTAATCATTAAAAATAAGCAGGGCATTGCATTTGCATTCATTGCTAAATGTATGCTCTTAGCTCAACCCTGTGCTATTCACACTTTAATTTAACAAGTATACAACAAAGGCAAAATGAAATTTTGAACAGTGCTGAAAGGGGCTCGTGTCGAATAAAACTGCTTGATTCTAAATGAATATTTCAGACATGACCCCTATACCGAAAAGAACGTGAAACCAACTTTAACCTAGTCTGACGTATCTATGCAATTAACAGACTGCGCTGACATTTTCTTTGTTCTATACGCGGTGTGAACATTTATTGTGCCTAAACAAATCACTGGTGTGCAATTAACTTAGCACACAAAGAAATGAAAATTGTATGGTAAAAATATCGCAAACGCTAACATATCCATAAACATGCTTCATTAAATGAAAGATCGCCTATACGACTGTTTGAGTTTTCTTTTTGCCACGAAGTTTCAATATCGATATACCACCATTTCTTCAACGTATTTGTAAATTGCAATTAGATTAAGCGCCAAGTGATAGATTTATTTTTTTTAAATTCTGATCAAGCATATACATATTTAAGTTTTTGTTTTCTAATAAGAACAAGAAATATCATAGTTATTTTTATTTCGTAATTGGACAACTTTTAAAAATACAAAAATGGGTTAGTTTGAACCGCGATTACGACGTTAGAAGCAACTCGAAAAATGATTTATATAGATGAACAATAATTTACTACTGAGCCGGCTACATATTGTATGATTTAAGATTATTTGATAACAATTGGATTTTTATCAAAATACTTAACTAAATAAATAAAGGATATAATAAAAGAAATGTACAAACAATGAACTATCTGTAAAATAACTTCAGTGAAAACAAAAATTACAAAAATATAACGCTTTTAAACAATTATTAGCGGCATTATCGTCTGCAAACGGACTTAAATCCGCAATCTTCCAATGCTTTCTGTAACGATTTGCTACCCGAACAAGGGAAGTCACTCTAGCGGATTATAGGGAAAAAGGGAGGTTAACCACTTTTTCGGAAAGGCCCATTCTATTTAATCAAAGATGACTTGTGTACTGATATGTTTTCCTCTATCTCCCACCAAGATTAGTTTAATCCTTCAAAGTCTCTGTGTTTTTTAACCCCGTTGATTCTATACTTCAGAAATTACTGTGAAAAAAAGCGATTTTTCTTTATTTCCCCAACATTTTCTAACATATAAAAAGTTTTCTTCTATTATTGAATCCAATTTTGTTATCGTCAGTACATAACCTCATACAATTTTGAAACGTTTCAAAGTATCGAAATATGTGTTATCTAGTATCATTCTGAACATCGCATTAACTGCTGAACTTCATGTAGATCTACATCGTAAATTTTTCAGGTGTTTGTATCGTCGGCCGTAACGTACTGTGACCAAGCATCATGGCAAAGTAGAATAGCCGCCAAACCGACCCAGGGTGTATATGGGTTCTTGTTGGGCGGACTAATGTGGTTTGCTATTCCTTCAACCATGGCCACCACTACTGGTCTGGCGTACCTCTCTCTTAGCGCTGAAAATGGCACACACCATCTAACAGAGGGACAGATCGACGAAGGTAAAAAGTAAAACTTTTTTCTAGGCAAAAAAAAAAAAAAAAAAATGCAGAAAAAATGAATAAATGTAATCGTTATAAACAATATATTTTCACAAACCCATCTCATCTATTGAACAAAAAAAAAAAATGAAATTCACATATACGGCTGTTCTTTTTTTATTTATTTATTTTTTTTTAAATCGACTACATCTAGTCTAATAAATTCACTCTGCTTTTCTGCATGTGTTCTTATTGTAGTCTACAAGTCTGTTTTCGACAAGTTTGTTAACGTTAATATGCTATGTTACATGCTTGCTTTCTTCAGGGACATAAACGGAAAGATATCGAAGATAAAATTGAATATGAGTGCAGTCATTCAACATGTTTATTTAGTGTTTTACGTAACTCACCTTTTACTGTTGATGACAGCTCAGCCTAGACTACCTGCTGTCCACTTAAAAATATCAGGGGTCGACACTAAGGGGAGGTTGGGATTCCGAGGTTCCTTGTTTACCAGTTGGGCCAATGGACTCCAAGGGTCACATGAGGTTATTTTAAAAAGGAAAAGGGCAGTTTCCTTTTCAACCCTTTCTAGAACTGTAGATCTTTTTATGTTATAGAAGTTGTCGAAGAAAACATTTGCATTCATCTAGTAGTATTTACTTTGGAACGAGAAACTTGTGAAAATGAAGAAATTGCTTGTAACAGACAATTTCTTCTTTTTCACAATGCTATCCTCATACGACAAGTTTGACTCCTTACTTTGAGCTCGGACTCCTTGATTTCATTTGTTGGGAGCAAGAGCAAGACTGATTGAAATATCCCCAAGATTTGCCGTATTTTTTAAAACAAATTTAAGATTCATCAGGATAAGGGTAAAGTTAGTAGGCAACCCGGATTAGGATACGAATGTACAGTCAATCTCGCTCAAGACATAACGTCTATTTTAAGCAATCCTTTTCATTAGGCGACCGTTTTCAAAATCCCCTTCCTTTAGATCAAAATATTAAAAAACAGATATTTTTGATTTAAAAATCATTGCAAATGAGTGCTTTGTTGTTTAAACCAATGAGGATCGTATGAACGAGGCGATTCAATTGAGTATTTACAACATTGGATCATTGAGAAAATTCATAATAACATGCATATTCAATCCAATTTATTTTTCTGATTTGTAATCAAAACGTGTAATATGCGACTATTCTCTTTAACGACCGCTTTTAGTTTTCTGTAATTGGTCGCTTAATGCACTTTTTACTGTATATGTAGAAAACGCTGTTCTACCCCGACCATGTTGAATTTTTTTACAGGTCTCGTTACACCACTGATAGCGGAGACTGTGTTGGGAAGTGCGGGTGGTATACTTGTGTTGACGATGGGCGCCATGGCTCTCATGTCCACCGGATCTGGCGAGGTCATGGCAATGTCGTCCATTATTGTCTATGATATATATCAGACTTATATTAGGCCATTCAGGTAAGAGGAGACTAAGTATTACAAATTTTCTGGCTTTTGTTCCGGTAAACGACATAATAAAGTTTATTATATTTCAAAGGAGCGGTGAAACCAACCATACGTACAGGATGACAAACGGTGCAAACTGTTTGCAAAAAAAACCCGGTTTTCATGTGTATTTGCGTGCAAAGCGGGCAATATTGACAAACAGTTTGTACTGCTATGTCATCCTGTACGCAGGACAGATTAACTTATTAACATGCAATAATAGCACATACTATATGAATGATTTTCGATGCACATAGCACATAGTTTTTGTAAGTGTTCATGTATTCGTTTGACACAGTAAAATATTTTTCATGTGAAAAGTGATAACTTTCCAAAAAGATTCTTTTTATCGTTTTTTAAAATTACTATTTATTTATCGCAAGAATTAATTTCTGCAGAAGCTTCTTCTTAATTTCAATCGCTGTTCAGCAACACATGATGAATTTTTGATGAAAAACGAATGCACAAAATTTTCGACGATCGTACGATGATTTAGTTTTATTACCAAAGAAAGAACGTCCTAGAATTTAAGCCCAGCACAGCACGATCGTTGTATTTCATTTTAAAGAAATGTCAAGGCAACCCGAAATGTTTGTTTACCAGATTTCTCGTCTGTCTGCTGACAAGCTCCGTAATGAGATGCAATAAATATACAATGAAATGAAATTGAATCTAGTATTTGACCTCTTTCGTTTTTAATGATATAATATTGTCTGGATAATATTACTACGAACGTCAAGTATTTACTACAATTCACTACTACGAAATTACTAAACATGCCAAACGAATTTGAATAATATCCTATATGGTCATGATCTTCCGAGATTTTCAAACTTTGGCTTTAAAGAAGTATATTGCTTGTATATACCAACAGAAATTAAAATCGTTTTTGTAAAAAGATTAACCATTAATAATTGACAAAGATAGAATTCTCTGCCAGAATGAGCGTCATAGTACCCATTATTACTAGCGCACATGTCATATGTAAGGTAGAGCGATCACAAATCAATTTTGTCTTAACTTGTATAGACAAATATTGCACTTTGATCCCTCACTCAACATGTATATCTGTTTCGAAAAATATTGAACTATATTTAATCACTAAAACTTGGCCTTTGATAACTCAATTCAGTGTGTAAAATGTTAAACTGTATAGACTAAATTGACATTTGACCATCCACCAAAATTGGTAGGCTATATAAATATATATATATTTATATAGCCTACCAATTTTAGTGGATGGTCAAATGTCTATTTAGTCTATACAGTTTAACATTTTACACACTGCATTGAGTATATATATATATTCTTGCATTGTTTGGCTGAAAATTATCATTTAATACGATGATGAAAACGATGTAGAGTATGCGACCACTTTGTAAGTTTGCTCTTATAGCAGTCCCAACAGAAATCCTTCCCCTATTTGTACAATATTTACGTTTAAGTTTGTTGGTATTAAAATTTACGATACGGAGAACATAGTGTTTGAAATCATGGTGCATGGTATTGAACTAAAAAACGTTATCACACTGTGTAAAATTCGGGCATTTATATCTTGTGATAGAGTATTTAGTTTCATTCGTCCGTAAATCAAAAACATATATTTGTCTGTTAAAAAGAGAAAAATAAGGTTGACGTCAAGCAGCCAATACGACAAATTCAGCATGAACATTATCAAACGAGTATTTAATTATTACGCTGACCTCTGATACGCATAAAATCTAATTATCTTTTTTGTCTTAAGAACTGATTTCTGGACGATGAATGTATCTTTTAACGATACACATCTCCTTGAGGATAATTAAATCTCCCGAGTTGATGGCTCTTTGATGATAAGTCTCGATTACAGCAGTCAACAACAAAATACCATTTCAATTTATACGTTTGAAGCTTAACAATTTCCTGAACGAATAAGCGACGACTTGGGGAATTGTAGAGAAATATGTTATTCCGTAAAATATTTAAATATTTCAAAAGGAACCCGTCGTTAACATAATAGAAAATTGGGTCAATTTTCAATACCTTGAAAACTCAGGTACATGTAGTACTGTTGGTTAGATCTAAGGAACGGCAAATGACTTCAAGACATTTATTTCTTACTTCTTGTAATGGAATATTGTCTGCAAATTCGGAGCACATTATGTAACATGAAGGAATTTTGTAATATAAGCCTTTCCGATTTGTCATTGAGAGTTTTAAGGTATTCATTTCTTTGAAAAGCCGCTACAAATTTTACTTTGACACACTACCTGTTAAGAAAAGATACATTTCTTCAACTGCATATATACCATATTCAGTCTTTGCCTTTATTGAAAAGGGAAAAATAAAGAGAATTATTAGCTGGCGCACATATCTCCGAAAGTACTTCTTTAAGTTACACTTACCATTACTGCTTCGTTTTGCATGTAAAGGGGCTTTTATTATGCACAAAATAAGAGAAATAATTCTATTCGTTATTTTATTTAACAGAAGGGGTTTAACGGAGATTGACTGCGTACTCTGTGGAAAACGTAAGAAAGACGTCATCAAAAAGAAGGTCAAAAGTAACGCTAACAGTGCAAGTGACCGGTGTAATTGCCCGGATGTAACGCGATGTCAGCCGTGCGAGGACGACATGAAAGCCAGAAGTACCAAAAGTCCAAGTCTATGGGCAGTGATGAGGTCCAAGTCAAAAGGCAGAGAAAAACTACACGTCGAGCAATCGAACGGAATCAAACCACCCTACACGTAAGCCTGTCTGCATTCACTACAATATTTGGTTTCAGTGATTTTGGTAACCAGTTCCTCTTCTAAAATAGCTTGAGAACTTAAATAAAGATGCCAACATGGATTGTCTTTGCGACCAAATGAAATTTTGAAGAAACACTCTTACTCTTTCATATGCTTTGATACAAACAAAGGTAATATGTTTTTCAGAAAGTTGGTCAAAACGTCACAAATGTAATCATTGGGTAAACCAAAAGCGAAAATCAAAGGAAATGGTTCTTAGCGATTTATTTCAATATACTTCTGTTTTGGATGTCAATAATACCCCAAAGCACAGAGTAGGTCATAGGATAAATGTAATGGCTCAACATGGTGTCAGATCAAAGACAATTGTGTAACAACAATCATTTTTTATTTGATATATTAAATTTTAAAGAGAAAATCTCAGTAAAGCTTTTTCAAACTATGGCTTTGCCATTGGAAGATTTCACTTCAAAAATCTTTTCTAAGAAAACGCTAATGCGAAATGAATGTTTTGTAGAGAAACGTTGCATTTGTTGTAGTTGTTCTCTAAAAAAATAAGCATAACTATTAAAAGGAATATACACCTATCTTTAATCAAAATATTTCAATATATTATTGTTATTTTGTTTCTGATAAGTAAGTTCAACTATGACCGTGGAGTCAAACAATCTCTATGATACCTCTTTTTGTCTGTTACACTTAATATCATCGTGAAATTGACACTGTTATTGATTTTTGAGTGATTTCGGAATATTGAGTGAGTGGGGGCGAGTTTTGAATGAAATTAAATGTATGTAATACATTATCGGCAATTTCGTCCGATACTTTATCATTCATTAAAAAAAACAAAAAAACAGCGTATGTTTGCCTTTGTGTATCTTTTCGGGCCAATCAGACGCTTTGAAAACCACATCATATATTTAAAAAAGTGTTATGATTTGATCGATTTGAATGTAATATTAATCATTATGAACGATTATGAAGGTTTTTGAACAATTTCGGAGCCTTTTTGGATGATTTGAGTGAGTGTTTTCAAAGAACGATTGGAAAGGTTAATAAGTGTTTAGAATGGTTTTGATCGAAGCGAAAATTAATTTCACAATGTTACTAACTGTAAAATGTACTTCTTTGCTTTTATCCCTAGTTATAAAATCAAACGTTTTCCTTTTGTTGAATGTTAATTTATTCGAGAAAGACATATTTCATCAGTCTAAAGAAAAAAGGAACATTATGACAAAGAATTTACATTGTATAGAAGAAAAAGAAAATATAACTGGTATTTAGTCTTTGAAATACAAACGAATAATTCCAATAAATTTCTTGTAAAGGTTTTTTTTCTTTTTTTCAAAATCTGTACTTACTAGTCTTTATAGGGCGTTAAACATTTGAGAGTCAAACTTGAAAGTTGATCTCATTGTTGTCAGATCGTTTAAATCATTGGGAGACATTATTATTTCAATTCAAATGTTTCTTGTTATTTGAGTCTTTGATAATTACAGTCAATCTTGCTCGAGCGACCGCGTATTTTCAGCGACCAATTTCATTAAGCGACCGTTTTTAAAAGTCCTTTCTTAAATAAAAATACATTACAGAGTATCTGTCTTAGAATTATCGTTATGAATCTTAGGTTGTTTAACTCAATAGAATCGTCTCTTTTAGACGATTCTAATGCATTTGTACAACATAGGACATAGGCGTATCTAGAACTTTGAAATTTATACGCACTCAAAAGGCGACAAACAGAGGCTAAAGGCGATATGAGAACTGTGACAAAAGATGAATGTCCTCCGTCCACTCCTTTTTTTTATGATTTGAGCGTCGGTGAATCATTAAAACATCATTACTACAGCTTGAATTAGCTGTAGTTTCGATGCTTTGATCATTCATCAACGTTATATTTCAACAGAAGATCATTTTGTACGCACTTGCGTAAATTGCGTGATCGGAGTTACGCCCTTGTTAGATTATTGAGAAAGTCACAATGATATACAAGTCCAATGAAAATTATGTTCTCATTTGTAAACAAAACGTGTACTAAGTGAACATTCTCTTTTTCGTCCTTTTGGTGATTCCGTCTTTGGTCGCCTAAGACACGTTTTACTATACTTTTTATTATACTGCAAACAAAATTCTAGCATTTTCATTGGTTAATGCTGACCTGACAAACATTGATAGCTACGGCCGCTCCGGTATTACCTCCAATGTTTCCTTAAGGCGCCTCAACATGAACATAGACAAAAAATCGAAACGGTAATGGCAGCCATCTTTCTCTCGCTTCGCTGATAACACGACCCGAATATACACACTAGGATACAGTTGAAAAGGATGTCAGTTAATAATATGCAAATAAAAAATGATATAGATGTCAATAAATACCTTAAGTTTGTACAAATCTGTCCATTTAAAGTGCCATGTTTCTCGCAGTTTCAGCCAACAAACGCTTGCGTATCACAATAGCGCAGAGTGTAGTAGTGTGACGTCACAACTATGTATGACATCACATTGTACATGTTTACTTTTCATAGGGGCGCATTAAGGGATATTGGTGGTTTAAAAGAAATCGGTTTATACGAACGCCTAAAATAGGCAAAAGACAGATATTTAGCCCTAAAACTTTGAAGTATAATAAATTCGTAATACGGTTTCTTGCCTGGGTATATGACGATTTATTCCCGGCAGTAAAAATGATGTCAACCCTCGCCTACGGCTCGGGTGACATCATTTCCCAGCCGGTAATAAATCGTCATATACCCCGGCAAGAAACCATATAACTAATAATGTTTTCAGATGCCCGACACATGGAAGTTACCGAGAATATCAAGACAGTCTAATTGGGTTTAAAGACTGGTGTATTGTCATGGTAACTATTTCCATTATACCACTCGGGCTTATCGTGTTTGAGACGGGTATAGACCTCAACTGGATATTCTATAGCGGCGCCATCATCACCATACCATGTTTCCCGCCAGTCATTCTGTCTATTATTTGGGTTAAGGCTACAGGAAAGGGACTTATTTCGGGTAAGTATTTCTGACTTTGAGGATAACTTTTAAAATGTTATAATACAAAAGCGACACCTGCTTGAGAAAAGAACTTATATTGTACAGTCTTAGCGCACGTGAGATCGACCAAGGCCGGCGACGGATGATTTACAGCTATGCTCATTTACAGACTTTAATTTTGTAAGATGGGTCTCTTCCTAGATTGGCCACTAAGCCATTTAGGTATAATTGCAGTGATTTTTTTTTTTCTAAAAGTGAACAGGTTGTGAACGACCAACTTCTAAAATTAGTGCAATGTTTTTATTTTTGTAGATTTTGCATTACAATCTCATAATTTTGTTAAATAACTAGAAAATCATTTTATTACTTTTAAAACATCATAATAGACATTTTTAAACACACAAAGGATTTTAATTTTGGTATCACTTATGCTGAAAGTGTACATTCTTAAGTTTTTTGTGCAGCCGTCCTTGAAGTTGAGGATCCTCATATGTTAGGCGCGTTGGATATTTCAATGTATGTATATCATTACAGGCGGTATAGCTGGATTGATATGCGGCATCACTGCTACATTAGTCGCTGCATCTTTCTATGAGGGCGGACTGGACAACTTTCTACAAAACACCGTCCAGAACTACGCCATATTGGCGGGCACCTGCAGCAGTTTTGGAGCCAGTCTCCTCGGCTGTATAACCGTGTCACTCTGTACACATGACATCAAAAATGACGACGATGAAAATCTAGAATGGCAGAAAATGTACGATATAGAAAATCCTCTCAACCCCTGGGAGATGAACTACAGAGAAGAGCTGAAAGGTTTGGATTACGATGGAAAGCCAACGTTTGAACAGATGGCGGGGACGTTCAGAAGGGCCAAGTTAACAGCGTATGTAGGAGGGGCGTCATGTATTGTCGTGTTTGCCCTAATTATACCAGGCATCATGGCGACTTTTCCCATGATGGATCTGACTCAATTTTCTTTCTGGATATGGGGAACACAAATATTTGCCGTTGTTATGGGACTCATTGTTATTATTGCGCCCATGGCAGAAGAGATTCATAAGATTATGAAGGAATATAGAAAGACTAGATGTCAAATGAACGGTGGTTACGGGCATATGGAAGCCATTATACTGGAAAAAGTAGAAACGGATTCTGAAGGAAAAACACCTGTAACTAATGTATGAATATGTATGTTTATGTAATTGTGTAGATGGTAGATTAACATATACATGTTTATGTCAATGGTCATATAATAAGCTTTAAATAGAGCTGATTATAGGAGTTCATTTGATTTATTTTGTGACCCGTGTCGAAAAAATGGAAAGTCTTCGAGTTCCGTTAAACAAATATTTGAAAAAAAGAGATTCGATCTAGCAATGGAGAATTAGAGATTGCATTTTGTAATCGGAAAGTCTTCTTACGAGTATGGTCATTCTAGATTCAAAAAATATGATTAAAGCGAAAAGTTTCGATCCTGGTTAGACTGCGCATCTCGCTCAGTCTGTTAAATGTCGGTGCATTTCGCACTATCCAGATGGGCCATTTTTGCAAGACGGGTCAAGGTCGCATTTACGTATTTCGCATTACTACCATAGATCATGTGTTGTTTAAATTGTATGGTTTATGAATGGCGTTTGATAATGAGTCTTATGTCAATCTATGTTTAACATGAATCTTGACCACTCATAAGGTCACAAATTTTGTAGGGATGAAGTGACCTTGATTTTGCTGTTTTGGATAACTAACTCATAAAAGGTACGAGCTACGACTTGGTCCAAAACTCACTTAGACGTACAGAATAGTTATATCCGTATTAGTTCCGCAACATTTTGGACCAAATGTTCTCTCAGAATGTTAACCGAGGATTCCGATTGAAAATCATTAGGAAACCTCGGGTAACACTTCCGAAATGTTGCGGAACTGTCACGGATCCACAACCATAATGACCCTCAACTCGTTAGTAAAAATTGACCATAGTGATACTTCGAGGTTTGATTAGTTAAATGAGGATATATGAAAACTCTTTTGTTTCCAGAAATCCATATATAAAATAAGTGCGGTATCACCACTTTACTCAGGTAGGAAATGTCTGGGTATGATACCCTTGTATCAAATTATTCTTTTCTTGATATGTATCAAAGATGAAATTTGATATTATGCCTTCAATTGAGTTCGTGTAATTGGTTTCTTTATAAAGACAACCTTCATTCAACAACTTGAGCCGATCATTTCGACTCGTGTGGCTTAAATAAGCTTATTTTTACATATATTTTCTATAAGGATTCTAATCCTTAATATGATGAATTATAATATTGTCGTTTTGCCTCACAAATTACGCTTTATTTGCTAGAGAATGGCGAAATTTAGTGGTTTATTTTACTTTTGATACTCAACTCTGCCCTTGATATAATTTGAGCCTGTGTGTGATATTTCCATCAATTTGACATCTGTATGAGGTAAATATATTTAGCAGCCCAGGCAGCTTCTTAGCTTAAGTAGAGGATTGTCTTACTGTCTACAGATACATTAAGAATTATGGACTTTTCGTACCAAAACCATTTCGTATCACACGTTTCATACCATAGGTGAAGACGTTTCGTACCATAGGCGAAGACGCTTCGTACCATAGGTGAAGACGTTTCGTACCATCGGAAAAGTTGTTTCGTACCATATAATTATCATTTCGTACAGCAGAATAATCAATTTCTTACCATTTTGATACAGAATTCGTACCATATGTGTGGTTAAAGAATGACAGAAAAGAAGAAAAAAATATTTGATAATATTCCGTTTATACTTTATCATTTTATTTAAAGATACATGATACATATTACTTTAAGAAATAGAATATAAAAAACATATAAATATACACAAAAAGTGGATGGATGATGATATTTTTTCTGCGTATTTCCCTTAATTTGTTTTATTGTTGAAGCTTTACTGATAAATTTCAAAAGGCGCCTGATTTTCGTAAACTTGTTCGCATCTAAACCTGAATATTATAAGTTACGAAACAAGAAGCAAAACAAAACGTCGTAACTAGAACTAAATCATAGTGGTCATATATTATTAAATTGTTATAGTTTTCGTTGAAATCTAAAATTATATATTTTTACACTCAAAAAGAACTAATTGAACAAGTTCATATTCATTTCTTGAATTATGCAATTACTAATTGACGACGTACTGCAAGTACTTTAGAAATTGAATACAAAATGCATCATTCTCTTGTAGTCTCCAATTACAATATTCGATTAACACACAAGGCCTCTTGCTTATGGGGCTGTCACACCACAGCGTATGTCACAGCGTATGGCGAACGTATGCTCATACGCTCACATACGCTGATGTACGCTAGGCGTTCGTTACTCATAAGTCGTGTACGTTACAAGTACGCTGGTATACGTTGGTATACGTTCTTATACGCAGAGGCCAAAAAATATTTTTTGACATGTTAAAAAAGTTCAGCGTATGCCAGCGTATAGAATATACGCTATTCATATGGTATGCATACGGTCTATACGCTAGAGGTACGCTACTAATACGGTATGCATAAGGTCAATACGCTACACGAACGCTACTCATAGGTCAAGTACGCTTGTCATACGCTGACAGAAAATCAAAATTCTATCAGACATAATATATATTTGGAACCGTTAGAGCTTAATTTCGCTAATTTGATCACAGCTCTATTGAAATTAGTGGTCACAAAAACGAATCGAGTTTAAACATGTACTTTATATAAGTCAGTTGTAGATCTAGCTCAACACAGAGAAGATGGATGCAGCTCTTCTAAGTCACCATTTAACCTTGTATTATGTTGAAAAAAGAAGACATGGGAGACGAAGGAAGAGGAAAACATCAAGGTGCAAAGGAGGCGGTGGCATTTCGGCCTTTATGACCGACCAGCTCTTGGTTGAGTTAAGAAATGAGGATCAAGCATCTGGTCCTCTTCTTCCGTTGAGAGGCTACTCGACCTCCTTTTGGTCCTTTTCTTCCTTTCCAGCGTAGAGGACCTGGAAGAATCGTCTCCCGAGGTCGGGGAAGTATCTAGTGACTGGCGATGAAGATCTAGATATGTACTGATCAGCATTCTCGTCTTCTTTCTTTTGTTGAGTACCATCACTCTTTTCTTTAGCCGATGAAGAAACACTTCTTTTATCTTCCCTTTCCCACGTCTTCCCAGTATCTTTACTGCTGAATGTCTACTTCCAGACTGAAGGAACTGGCAAAGGTCATAAATGATGATAACCGCTGTATACGTTAGTCATACGCTTACATACGTTAACCATACGTTACTTAGCCATACGTTACTCGCTCGCTGGCATACGCTACTCATACGGTGTTGTACGTTACAAATACGCTTGCACACGCTCACGTACGTTTTGTATACGCTGATAATACGCTGACCATACGCTACTTTAACGCTGCTCATACGCTAGCCATACGTTTAAAATGATTTCTAATCGATGGCGGATGTTAACGCCGAAGAGTTGTGCGTATGAACAAGATTTTGTCTTTATTCTATACGCTAGGCATGCGTTACCCTCATACGCTGTGGTGTGACACCCCCTTTACCAATTGACAATTAATAATTGAAGTCAAACACCAAACAATTTATTGTCAATTAGTTATTACCAATTTTGTAGCAAATAACATACCAGCTAATCAACCTATTCACAATTTGGCATTCTCCTTAAATTAGTAAAAGGATATAAACTTTATAGACCCGCAGCGCAAGCAAATAAAACATTTTCGTGCGATTTTACAATGAAAATTTTAGTTGCTTAAGAAATAAAGATTTTGAATGTCATTTAGTTAAAATTTACATTTTTGTACGAAATGGGTAGCATATGGTACGAAACGACTTCGATATGCTACGAAAAGGTAATCGTATGGTACGAAACGGTAATATATTTTATGGTACGAAATGGTTATGCTACGAAACGTCTGTATACCTACATTAAGACCGTATCTGTCTATAAAGCGCATAGTAAAGACTCTGGTCAGACTGTGCGGATGTTCAGGCTGGCTAGAATCTTTGCTTTGCGCATATTTGAAAGCGTTCAGGCTCAAATCTGTCATTTCTGTTTAAGTTGATGCTTCTTGTTTAACAGCCCGATTGCTTTTGAACAGTCGTGGGAGTCGAGACAATCCATATTGTGAACGTGTCTTGAATTTTACATTCAATTGGAGTAGTAATTAAAGGGTAATTACATTTCAATTCTTTGGCAAACAAACTGATTTCTCAACAAAACATGCACCAATGATTCTGAAAAACAAGGAAGAGAAAATTCTTCGGCGTAAGATTAGTACAATGTCCCATAAACAGAGCTTCAAATCCATTAGCCTCGGATGCATCAATTTAATCAGATTTTTAGGTGCAGGAAATACCAGTTAACAAGATGCTTTGCTTTAACCCTTGTCATGCTGAATAAAAAAAACTCAGAAAAAAATACGTCAAAATCAAAGTACTGATAGTTTTGTATTTCCTTAGTGTAAGTCGGCTTTTGATTTTGAAAATAATTTTTTGAAACTTTTCTGGTTTAAAAGGGAAAATCAGTGTAGACTGATCTTTGTCTATATTTCCTGCCTATGGGGGAATATTCCGGGGATCAGCATGACAAGGATTAATATCTTTATTCTGCAAAATTCATGTTTTTAGCTTCTTTCGTGAAAAAGCATTAGTCGGATTTGGCAAAACAAACATTCATTCCTCGATGAAGAAATGAGTAAAATGAACTAAAGCAGGGTATACTTTTTTGATAAATTCACTGGTTTTTATTTCCCGATAACCCATTGTAAAGCATTAATGTAAACTAAAGATTAATAAATTTCGTAAGTCCAGTATCATTCAGGTTCTTTCACGTCCAGCATGTGCAATCATCGCAGGCTAACCAGGGTCTTTATTCAGAGAAGTTTTGTCGCTTGAGCAGAATTTCAATTCTTGGCCGAACAATATGTCGTATTTACAGCCAAATACGACCATTTAGTCGTCCACCGACCTGATATTATACCATTGGGTGTAGTAATCTATTCGTTATTATTGACCAACAAATATGCCAGTGTAATCCAATAGGTATTGTCTGAATTTTGTATAAAATCATTTTTGTATTTTATGTCGTAAGAAATAGAATTAGAGAGAATAAAGTGAACATAACCAATTTTGTTTTGACTTTAAGGTATCCCCATGCTCACTGTCTTTAAAACAAGCAATACGGTTTTACCGACAATAGAATATGAGCAATTTTATAACCAGCAAACCAGGGCTTCGTTCAGGATGAAAACCTGTGCAAACTGTTTGCAAATTATACCCCGCTTTGCACAAAGTGCACACGCAAAGCGGGAAATAATTTGCAAACAGTTTGGAGCTTTTTGTCATCCTGAACGCAGGGGTCTGCCAGAGAAGTTAAATCTCCATTTCACGCCACTTATTTTCCTTTTAACGCCCTATATGCATATTTGTGATGATTTAAACCTATGTATTTTACATCGCTTTGAAACAGGTTCTTACAACTTAAATTAATCCCTCTCGATTCTGCTTCCTGGAAATTTCACTACTGCTGGCATCAAATGTGTGGCTAATGAAAGAACCAAGATTCCCCGGGGAATTGAACTCAGAACCTTTGGGTCAAGAGGCCGACGCTCTACCTCTAGATTACGAACGCCATATCATATGTTGTTGACTGTTGTTATTTTCGTGGAATTTTGAAATACATGTTTCTTGTCATCTTCGCAAGCCAAGCGTTCTAACTCCACTATATCCCTTACGAACACTACCTTCGTTAAAGAACATAGTGAAGTTAGACCTCTGAGCTTGCAAAGATGGTTTAACTATATTGTAGATGGATGAGGATAAGATTTTGATGAACCTTTCAAAACCCTGACGACGAATTCAATAGCGATATTGGTTTTGTAACGTTAAGTATGCGATTTGGTAAGTGCGGAAAAAAGAATACATAATACTGAAATCACGTTTCATTATCTATAACCTTTATTTACATGTGATAACAGAATATAAGAAAAATATATTATTTCTAATTGCAAGATGTGAAGTGAATATATATGTGATCCGTCATGCGAAAAGTGACCATTTAGCTTGTCTGTAAATGATCGATTATAGTCAGACTGCACGGGATGTGAAGACTGAACAGGGACAATACTTTTCGAACTAAGACCATTTTCTGTATCTATATTTATTATTCTACCTTCCCGTGAAATGATTTTTTCTTTGAAATGCGACCTGAACTGGAACAAATCTCCTTTTCGAGTATTTAATATACAGAGTTCCCAGATGAACCTTTTTCGCTTGACGAATCACAGTTATGCGAATAATCACCACGATAAACCGTATAAACCCGTTACCAAAAATCAATTCTGATTATCATGTTTTACTACTGAGTTTTAATGACTTATGCAAAGTGCTGTTGAAACGAGAGGTCCAAGTGGACCTATATCGTTCCACGGGCACTTTCTGATCAAAAAATTTATAGCCAATCAACGCTAAATTGCATAAGAAACTTATAGGATACAGTAAAGTTGTAAGAAGATGATCGGCAAAGGCCAAAAATGAAGATTAAGCAAAACCACAAAACCAAGACATTGAGGAATATGTAACATAATGAGAGTCATTCCGTGAAATTATTATGTAAAAATTCCAGCAATGTAGAAGAAAATGTGAAAACATGAAGATTTATACCATAAATGCACCCTTTTCAATAATATAGTATCATCTCACCATACGGTTAAACAGTTTATAACAGCGTTAAATATACCCTCGTTTCGATCAAAGTATTTCAAAATCCCTCGCTTAGCTTTCCATTAAATGCGCTAGAGATACTCACATCAGCGCAAACAAACAATATTTACATTGTTCGAATTCAGATGGTCCATTTTCGTCTAACCTAACGAAAATGGACCATCTGAATTTGAATAATGTAAATATTGTCAGCTATAAAGTCGCTTATGAGAATTATACTGACCCCATAGGCAGATGCCAAAGCGTAGTTTTTATGTGATAAATGACTAAAGCCGCCAATTACACTAACATTTGTCAGTGTTTGATTATAAAAAGTCAAAGCGGCTATTCCACGTAAAAGGAAACTTTGCTGACGTCATCGGCAAGCTGCTCACATTCATCCGAACTTTCTGTATCCGCGCTGCCATTTACATCTACTTCCGTTATCTGGTCATGTGACAGGATGCTCAGCCTTCTTTTCATCTGTGACGTCAGTGGTGGGATGTAGTCACGTGGTATAAGGTAAGCAGATAAGTTGAAAAGGTCCAAGAAGACCTTGTACCGATCACTGCAAAATGGAGAATGTCCCGAAAATCAGATAACCTTTCGGTTTTTTCTGATATACCCATTTAGTAATGTTCAACCTAACATTAATTTAGCCTACGAATTAAAATACAAAAAAAAACGACAATATTTGTTTTTAGATTAAATATCCTTAATCAAACTGTTCGTATATATTAATTGACTCCATATTGAAGGCTACAGTAAAGGTTCGACGAAGCTTAACTTCTTTAAACAACGATGTACATGCATTTGCGGAGTTTCCAAAAGTTCCAAATGTCCATCTACAGTTCTTAGCACAGTTATGACCGTACTTCATACTCAAAACTTCTTCAAAGGATCAGTGAAATACTCTCAATACACTTGCTGCATTTAGGATGACAAAATGGTTTTACTGCTAGCAAATTATTTGGTGGTTATTTGCAAACAGTTTGTATCGTGTGTGTTTCATCCTGAAAGCAGGGATGGGCTACATTCGGAACATCACTCGGCTATTTCCGTGAACTACAACAGACCTCGGATGTATGTAAGGCGGATGGGTATGTAACAGAATCGTGCATTTTGTTAGGCGGAAACAGTGTAAGAAAAAATAGCGAACCAGTGCTTTCTTTAGATTGATATGTTTTACAGTAAATAACGGCTGAAAGATCTTAATTTTTGAGAATGACGAATAATTCTCTAAAATTTAGATTTTTTTCAGTCGTTATTTAAGAATCTTAAGATATTTATATAAGGATACAATGGTTTCACGTCAGTGACTTAAAAGAGTAGCGTTGGCGACGTCGAATGTTTTCACCCACAGTTTCGAGGGCTAACACCATTTTAACTGTCGTCATCAAGTTTTTCCAAGGTTTTCCCGTAATTTTAAAAAATAGTCCGTCTATGTACATCCGAGGTTGTTAGTGAGATTGGCCGAGTGTTGTTCCGAATAGGATGGGCTATTCAAATAACTGCGCTTCACATTTTGATGTACCGTTTGAGTTTTGAAATAGTACATAAAGTCTTGCACTCGTTAAAAAACATCCGCACATAAGAATGATTCCACATTTGCACAGACATATTCATAGGGTGCCATAACACCGCAGTCATTTCTTTTTCAATATAGCAAAAAAATTGTAATTATATATATAGATCTAGTATAAAAGGAAACGTCCATTATTCTGATCAGCAAATTTATTAAAAAGATGAAACAATACTCGTTGTAAAAGCATGTGGCTTTTGCGGTAATTCTCTGAAGAAAAGTACTTTGATACTGCTAGCCATTTTCGATCAAGACAAAACAAATACATATTAACTCTTTACGGTCAGCGTAATTATCATACTGTAGTCTTTAAAAGATTACGAAAGACAAAAAATAGAAGTGTTTAAAAAGATTTTTTCCGCAGAAGTATATGAAATACTTCAAAAGGTGATTCGTTTTAGAAAAAGGTTTGTGTTATAGAATTTAAAAAAAAAAATACAAACCTTATTGTGGATCTGAGATACTGGTAGCCACTTGAACCGCCCGTCCCAATTTTACTACCAATCATTCTCTGGACCATCATCACGTGATTAGCTGGAATATTATAGCGCAACAACATATGAGCCTGTGCGTGACATTTCCAACAATTTCACACATGCGCGAGGTACGAACGTTTGGTAGCGTTGACAACGACACCATGTAATAGTTATATATGCTGACTTCATGAAGAAGAAATAAGACATTATATTTCAATATAGTGCATAGTGATTTCAATATAGTGCATAGTGAAGGTTCTGGTCAGACTGTGCGGCTGCACAGGCTGGCCAGAAGCTTTACCTTGCGCACATTTGAAATTATTGGAAATGTCCCGCACAGGCTCATATATATATTTTTATTTTTTCGTTTTGCATCAACAAAGATTTCATGGCAGTTTTAGAATAAACGTGCTTGAAAAAAAGTTACGTTTCAAATGCTTGTATGTATATCTTGGCCCAAGCTAAACATCTGTAAACTTATTCCTATTGCATTCATGGAAGACTAAATACATTCATTAATTCTCTTGATTTTTTTCTAGAATCTGGAATTTCGGTTCATCAAACAATATTATTATGGGCCATTTGAAGATATTTGTCTATTTAAAATAACTGGTCTTTTACAAAGTGAAATTACGTTTTCTAAGAAATGAGAGAAATTCTTTATGTTTGTTAGTTTGTTTTCCAGTATAAGATAGATAAATCATTCACTGGGTGAACAAGTCAAGTCAAATACTTTATTCGGCAAATAACAAACGTTTCACTGCCTTCAACATAATTACAATATCTTAATACGATAAAGAGAAGCATGTAATATCAAATTGATAAACAAAGTTGAAATAATGAAATAACGGTATTAAAATTGCCGTTGTAAATAAAATGTATAGTAATAAGAATAATAGCTTAAAAAAAAAAAATAATAATAATAATAATAATAATAATTAATGATGATGATGATGATGATGATGATGATAATAATAATAATAATAATAATAATTAATAATAATAATAATAATAATAATAATAATAATAATAATAATAATAATAATAATAATAATAATAATAATAATAATAAATAAATAAATAAATAAATAAATAAATAAATAAATAAATAGATAAATTAAACAATACAAAAAATACCCCCACTCTCTCTCTCTCTCTCTCTCTCTCTCTCTGTGAGCATGTTGCTGAACACATTTCAAATGCCAGGTAAGTGAATTTAGCTAGCTGATCGAGAATTACTGCAGAAGAACCACTCATCAACCGTATAAACCTTTGCATCGTAGGCCATCTGCAGTGAAAATGCTAACAAAGATTATTTCACGTGTCTCTGGATTTTGGACAAGTCAAGATAAGATGACATTCATTGTACAATGCTCATACAATTTATAACCTAGATGTATATTGTTATGACGACCCGTTTCAATAGATAACTAATGATTGAACATCTTAATTTAGATTATGCGCGTCTATATATTTACTTTTGCTAACAAGTGAAAGATAGGTTTCCTTATCAAACTTTGATTTATAGAGACAATACGATGAACCAAACAATTTTTTTTTCAAAATTGGCGAAGCCATGAATGAAAATTAAGCCTTTGATGTTCACGAAACAAAACATTAATCGATCTTACATGAAAGATCAAAGTGCTGTCAGCACTGTAAATCGGACATCATTGAGAGGCTGGGATAGTGCAATAGTTCGCCAATCAAAAGGGCTCAAATTTGGACAATAAAAGTTGGCAAAATCTTTGCCCAATTTGTGAGTTTTTTGTCTCATTACTCCATCTTTTCGAGGACATCGCCAGCTCATCCAACCTCGTGGGTCCGATTTTGAAAGTTTGCTGATTCGATAGCCCTCTGCTAGTCTAAATTATTTCTTAGCAGTTCTTTTATGTTGTTATAATGAGCACGCGCCAAGCTAAAAGCTTGTCTGTTAATATTATTCCTCTCTCTATGGAGTTTAAAAGCCTGTTTAGCAACAACCATTTTTCATTAAACTATTTACAATTTTGATTACCAACATGTTTGTATTTCAGGCATTGGGTTTTCTCAAATACTGTAAATGCATTTTCCCTCAAGAAACACGTGAAATCGCCAACTATGCTATTTATATCTTTGGTTTCTGACCAATCGATTAAATCTAGCAGCACTCAATGATTATTCATGAGTTGTTCTAAAAATAGATCGCTCTTACTGCTATCTTTTCTTCATACTCAAATTTGAATTTATTGAAAATAGGATTGGAGCGTGATCAGAGTGCTCATTGAAATCAAATATTTCAAAATTACAAAATTATTTCTATTTGTTAACACATGCGAACAAAAAGTAAACTTCTCACGCTCCCTGTTTGAGTGCAGACGACTATTGAATAATGACAAACAAGTTAATTGACACATTTCGAGCAGACGATGTCCATTTGCACCACGTGGTCTGAATTTACGCGTGGGTTTTGACCCAGTGATAATCATAACAGAATTTGATTGGTTGTCAGCCCTACAACTGGTAAATGACCGTTCGAGAAAGTTCAGAGCAGTAATATTGTAAGTGCTACAAATTAATTATACAGTTAACCTATTGTACGTTTAAACTCCTTTACTCAACCGAAAATCTTGTTATAAACACTGAAAATACTAACTGGTAATTACTAAAAGCGAAAATTACATCAAATTTTGTATTAGCCTCTTTTCTATTAGTCGAAAAATGAATAAGATAAAAACAAAGTTTGTAGATTGTGACTGAAAAGGCCGCTTCTTCGGTGTTTGAAAACACATAATTTGGTTTGAACACATTGCTCAGAAGATAATGGTAAAAATGTAGTGGGTCAAACAGACTGGATTTCTGGAAAACGGTAGATATAAATCTCCGATTTAAAAAAACGATTATTACATATCTTTATCACTAAGCAACATCGCTTGTTTTTTACTGGGCTCTGCTTATATAATGCCAAATTGGATGGAATGTAGAAATTACGGTAAAATCTTTTTGGTAATTTCACTGTTTGGGCGGTAATATTTACAAGTAATAATCCACCGTCATTTCTAGATCATCTACCGAAAATTATTATAGAAAAAAAAAGAACTAATTTTGAGTGCACCCACCTCTCCACTTCATCATTAATGAATCTATATCGGCCAATAAAGTCAGTAGATGGAATGGCTGGTGAAATCTTGGCTCATCTCTGTACAGCGATATCATTAGTGCACCTTGTGATGCAAGGTGGCTCAGGCGGCGATCACCTGCAATAACGAACGAAGAAATTATACGGTCATTTAAACCACTCTTTACTACAGTAGACTTTCTAGGTCAAGTCTTCCACAAAGCTGCAATAAGTAGTGAAGTACAATAAAACTTGTAAAGCGACCATAAAGGAAACAACCAAAAAGCGGTCGCTGATGGTTGCTTAATGCATTATTTTATGATAAAAGAAAGACTGATCATTTTGAAACCAATCATAGATTGTCGCATAGTTTTTTCTGAATTTTATGATCTGCTAATCTTTGGAATCGTCTTATTGAGACGTTTCTAATGGTTTCTAAAAACATACGATTAAAGGATAAACATTTTCTTGTTAAAGAATGTCCAGATTTTGCTCACGATGAATTTGGGTGGCCCTTTTATAAAAGCAGTCGCTTATAAGAAATGGTCGCTCAAGCGGTATCTACTGTATGTATTACATACAGATCTATGATACAAATAATTGATCAAATTGTTTAGCAGCTTGAAGTTAAGTGATCTGAAGATATGTACTCGAGCTTATACTTGAGCTGGCCACCAAGGGATTTTCACTTTGTACCAATGAAGGTGATTGGTACAAAGTTAGAATCCCTTGGTAGCCAGCTCAAATATACTCAGTTGTACTATGGACCTGATTGGTAGCAATTGTATTTTGAATGCAGTGAACGAAGCACGGAAAGAGTCAATTTGAATGAGTTTGATTGGGTGAATGTCATATTCGCAATTAAATGATGTTCTTATCGTACTTTATTTGTACAGCCTACACATTTATTGCCTTCTTAATTCGTTTATGAAACAGAGAATAAATGCACAATGCTTTATTGTGTGAAGGGACAACCCGCCAGTAAAAAAACAAAAAACAAACTTGCCTCTTTCTACCAGGACTCTATGTGTCTCTGGGTCAAATATGGTGTCAAATGTACCAAGTTGTTTTCTGTAATCTTGAAGCTTGGTCTCCTTCAGAACGGGGTCGGTCTCTGCCTGTGAATATGAAATAAAAAAAAATAGTTAATTGATTGCATGGAATTTAACGCCAGTTTCAACATTTTTTCGGTTATATCGCGACGGCTGGATCATCTAACAATGATTTCCTGATATTTCTCTCTCCAGTATAATCACCACATCCTTTCCTAGTCTCCAGCTGCTATCTCACATTGGTCTATGATTATCAGCCCATTGGTGAGAGACAAATAGTCGGAAAGAATGAGAACCGCCGTCGAGGATCGAATCCGGGACCTCGAGATTGACAGTCCGACGCTGAAACAAATCTAGTCCTGCGTTCAGTATGACAAAATTATGCAAACTTTTTTTTTCAAATTATATCCCGATTGCACCCAAGTGCGTGTGCAAAGTGGAGTAAAATTTTCAAAAAGTTTACATTATTTTGTCATCCAGAACGCGGGCTGATTTGTGGCAAACGGTACTCAAATAAAACAAATACATGTAAATATTACCGCCATTTTAAAGTAATACAATGTACCTCGGCAGGTTTGAGGCAGCAGTCTTCAATCCATCTGTTGACAGAACGGCGATATTTCTCCCAGAAGTTGAATCCTTTAGGTTCCAAACCAGGGGTCCTCTCTAACCAACTCTGTAAATAGAAATTGATATGTGATCCGTGACTCAAGAAGGGAGCAAAGTCCTGGGTAGTCTATACCCCCCTTTCATACGTTCTACGTACTTTTCTGTTTTATTTATTCACGGAAAAATCAGATGCCTAGAAATCCAAACAACCATAAAATCGTACAATGTCTTAATCAATTAGAATGAAAAGTGGATCGTTTTAAACGATATCGAAACGTTTTAAGGCAATTTTGGAGCTATTTTGAATGGTGTGAGTGAGCGTTTTAAATATATTAAATGTAGTGCTGAGCGAGTGATTTGGAATGGTTTTATCAGAATGATTATCAATTTCACGATGATATTAAATCTACGGCCATGATCTTGCGTTTAACCCTGATACTAGGTGACCAGTACAGAAATAATGTCAAGAGATATATTGAAGTGACAGGGTACCTCGACTAATTGGAAGAGTGATAGACTGGAAGTGGAGTCCTCTAACATGGCTATGGAGTCCGGATCATTAAACACTCGCTTGTAATGTTGCTGATTATACTTGATACGGAATTCCTGCAAGAAATGGAAATTGATACATAATAAATACGTACTTTGTGTTTTGTATGAATAAAAATATCTAACGAGGTTGGGAGAATTGATCATTTTTGAGGCTCTGCCGAGACAATTATCAATTCTCACAACCAAGTTAGATATTTTTATACAATACACTTAGTACGTATTATATTCATTTTATAACCTCTATATGACTTGTTTTCGTCGATGTTTCTAACTGAAATGCGAGTTTCTAAAAATAACCGCATTATATTATTGATCTAAAAATAACTATATGATATCATAAAAAATATCATACGGGTTGTTATCACACGGATATTTGTATAGTAATAAGATAAATACATATAGTATCTGTAATGAGAATCTTTTTTTAGACATCCTGATCTTAACCGAGTCAAGAATAGATATGCTATAAAGCGAGTCTAGTTTCGTTTAATAATTGTTTCTTTTCTGGACGAGATTAAGATCAGCTTGTCAGAAACAAAATACATCAACAGATTCTTTCTATCAGATTAACACCAGTCTTAAACGTTAAAACCCATTTTTTTGAAGATGCCATGATGATACAAATATCATGACAACATGTGTTATATAACGTCTTTTAGAATGTTACCCTACAACGTGAGTAAGACAAAGATATCCTTGATGGATGTTTGTTCGACTATTAGAGCTCTGTGAGAAAAATCAAAGGGGTCCGAAATTACCACCCCACCCCCACCAACCACCACCACCCCCACCATATAGACCAATAATATTATTGGTCTATATGGTGGGGGGGGGGGGGATTTCGGACCCCTATAAGAAAAATAAGATAATAACTACTGTATTAGAAAATATGTAAACATCTTGCAAAATTATGCAATTCTTAAAAATCTTTCCTAGCTCATCGGATACATGCTTATAACGAGGTCATTAGCGTTTGCTATCTGCTTTGTCTAAAAAGTTTTAAAACTTGGTTAGTTCGAGATTATTTTGAATACCCTTGGATATCGGAAACCTAATTTCACATTCAAAGTTTTCTAATCAGTAGGCCTTTCTCGTCTTTTTTTCCTAAATCCTCTCTGGCTGTCGTTAATTTTTGGTCATTAGTGAATTGTACCCTATTTTAAGCAAACGCCAACCTATCCTTTTCTTCTAGTTATTGGTTATTCAGTTCGCAGTTTAGTCTTTGTTGGAAGCTATTTAGAAACAGAGAATCGACTTTAGGGTTGAAGTGGTGCAGGATATAATGCACATTTTCGGAAATTCTTACTTTAAAAAAGATGACGTTAATTGTCCGTGCTACATTACAAGTAAGCTATTTACCTCTTTTAGGCCTAGCTTGTTTTCCAGTAGTCTGAACTGTAAGCTTTGGAATCCCGATGCAGTCGACAAGTATCCTCTGTTCAATAAAAGGAAAATAAAAACTATTCAGGGTTCAACGCATCCACTCTTCATCTCATACGCGGATAACTCAGGAGTCCGAGGCGTTACATTTCCATAGTAGGACTACCGTACATTGAATTAAAGGAGGCCGATGGACTCGCTGGTCAAACGTGAATTTTAATTTTCTCATGTGGAGCAAAATATTCTACAGTTATACTGTACACAGTTTACTTCAGAGAAACTTTTTTTAAAAAAACAAAAAGTATACAAAGTCTCTATTTTCGATTGCAATGGCAACCATAGTTTAGGTTAGATAAAAAAAACCCAATATGTTTGCCAGTGCTTGAGATCATGTATGGGTCTCTTAATTTGTAAATAGATAATTGGATTCGAATGCCAAGTTTAGAACTTATTATTTGAAAAAAAGAAGGACTGTCAATTATTGTTAGGTGCACAAATGATGTTACTGAAATATTTGTGCAGAATGAATGACCATTAAAACCTTACAGAAGCAATAAATCTTAACCATTGTTATACTGACCCCGGAGTAGTCCTGAAAACGGGTGGTATAAAAAAGATCGGCTACACAAATATGAAGTCTGATCTAGTCTACATAACCTCTGTGTCCCCTATCAAGGCAGATTTGTACGTAATCAAAAAATTTACAAAAAGTTACCAATACCATTGGATTTTAATGCTTTCAGTACATTGATTTAATTTCAATTTGCTAAGGTTTTAAATTAAGCATGACATTGGTTTATTATGACAAAAAGAGTTTAAAAATCTTTCTTCGATGATTTAGCTTTGAAAGCGGCGTTAAACCTCATTCAATCAATCAATCAATGGATAATTTAAATTGCACCTTTAAATGACAAGCCATTGCGTGGATGCGATTATTGACTGGAAGAAATCTACATAGATAAGAATGGCAGATTTCGTTAAAGTAACCAATAATTCGGTCATATACATGACGATTTTTCTGCAGATCAGATGACCTGACTTGTCCTTATCAGTACAAAAAATACCAGACGACAATGGGCGTCCTCTCTAGTCCAAACTTGTCGACATCATTCTAAAACATCGTAACTACAGCTTTATTTAAACCGCAGTTACAAGGTTTTAGAATGACGTCGACGATATGGTACATGGTAACGGTTTCATCATCTGGACAGTGCGTAAAGTGACGACCCTAGTCAAACTGTGCCCTCCCATTGACCTCCACTGGCACTTATCTTATTTGAAAATATCTATTTTGCAGAGTTTCCAGAGTTTCCTTATTAGCGTGACGGGTCAGTCATTTGACTGCTCCATGGCTAGGTGACGTAGTAGATAATGGAATAAAGGATATACAACACGTTTCACCCTGTCTAACAAGCAAACATGTTCTCAGCTAAACTAAATTCGCAGTTTTCTGACAAGAAAGGACAATTTACAATGAATGACATTGTGTCTTACACACCATCCTTAGCATATTTTGCACCGAAAAAGCTATACATACAATCAATAGAGCGTGGTCGCTAGATTGCGATCGCTAACTTAAGGTTCACTCACCTAAATTCCAGAAAATCTAAGGGTGTCATTGTTTCTAGAATCTGGAACTGGTCTGTTAGCAACTGAAATACAGGCATACTTGTATTAAGCAACCGCTAATGAGATCGCGAAAAAGTAGTCTCTTAAGAGAGTGGGCGCTTAATACACTTTTAGTTTCAAATACAAATGGTAGAGTTAAGTGAACATTTAGCTACCAATACCTTCGTACTTAATCATAATATGTTATAACTCATTACAATCGTCTCAGTGAGACGATTCTAATGCGTTACAACAATATAGGGTTACAACATTATAGGCATCGTTAAGAGTAAAATGAGTGAAAAAAAACCATTTTAAGAGTTTTTGCATTTGTCAAACAGACATTCGATGATGGTCGCTTAATAGAGACAATTTTTAATAGAGGAGGTCGCTCTAGCAAGACCATCTTGTCGAACCAATGGTTACGAACGTTTTACTTTTCTTATTCGAGAAGAAGCTAACGATTCGATACCCCTTGACCCGTGAAGATGTAACAAGACCGAATGTAATTGTTTTAAGGTTTAATCTTGCGTTCTGCAATTGAGTTCCTTTAGAAAATAAACGATTTCATCAATCAATAAATAAAATTGAATAGATTCATTTCGTTCCAACCTTGTTATAGTTTACTAGTATTAGATCGGCTTACTTCGAGGTATCGCACACAGCCTTGATGTCTCTTTGCCGTTTGTGAGATATCTGTTATTACTATATACATTCGCTTGAAACTTGGCACACATGTCCACCACCAAAAAAGCAAACTCTACTATCAAGGGGGATAACTCTAGATGTACAATTTTTGCGGATTATGTCTCTTTATCGACTTAAATTTATTATCCAGCATCTCACAGCCGCTCATGGGCATCCGGTGGCGGTACTTTTGTAATTTTTATTATCATTGTCTATTATTCAGTTGATACAGGGTGTTTCATAATATATGTCCTGACGTCATTATCAATAAAAAGATTGACGCCAAATAGGGTGGAAACAATTATAGGCACTACAACAAATCATGTATCATTAAAAATCTTATTCTGTTTGCGAAACAGATGAATATTTACTTAAATAAACTGATTAGTTATATCGGAATCATAATGATCCAGAATAAGGACAGATATATATATATATATATATATATATATATATATATATATATATATATATATATATATATATATATATATATATATATATATATATATATATATATATATATATATATATATATATATATATATATATATATATATATATATATATATATATATATATATATATATATATATATATATATATATATATATATATATATATATATATATAATACGTACTAACTGTTTTGTATGAGAAAAAATATCCAACGAGGTTGGGAGAATTGATCATGAGCCTCGACAATTATCATTTCTCACAACCGAGTTAGATATTTTTTTCATACCATACACTAAGTATGTATTATATTTATCTTTTAACCTCTATTTTTCTTGTTCTAATAAATGTTTCTAACAGAAATGCAAGTTTCTAAAAATAACCGCATTTTATCTTCGTTCTAAAAATAACTATGTGATATCATAAAAAATATCATACGGGATGTTATCGTTCGAATATTTGTATAGTTATAAGATAATATGAAACACCCTGTATGGGTGACAGAGTGACGTCAGTAATTACGTATTTTAAGGGGGGGGGGGCGAAAAGTGTATTACAGTGTGCAACTTACCTTGAGTATGAGGACAACTCTGTTTAATCTGTTTATGATCATCAATGTGTGCGACTCGTCCAGAATCTGTAGGTAAACATAAACATTGGCGTAACTGCCATTATGCATTATTACCCATTATTTAAATCCTCTTTCGAAAAATGCCATCGAAACTACAGCTTATTCAAGCTGTAGTTACGATGTTTTGATTATTCACCAACGTTCAGGTTATAGAAAAGGGGATTAGACGGAGGACATTCATCTTTTGTCACAGTCCACATATCGCCATTCTGTTTTATTACATCCTCAACAGCAGTTTTCGTTACCCGTCGTTGCTTCACCAGCTCTACCATGAAATTTAGATGCGATTTAGTCTGCTTCGAAAAAAGTTTAAGATCATCAATCTTTCTTATTTGGGAAAAAATTCTTCACAATTTTACTTGATTGTACTAAATTATAAGATAGGAAAAGCCTAATAGTTTATTACATGGAGGTATGAAACTAAAAACCTAATCACACTCATGTATGAATCCGCTTCGCGTATTCATACAATGTGGAATCAACAAATAATCTCTTTATCTCTTAATTGCAAAAAATATGAAGACAGCATGTTAAACCATTTGCCTTGAAAACCATTTTTTTTATCTTCATTTTTTTTGTTTAAACGAATCACTTGAGGCTGGATTGTGGCTAAAATCCTTTGGTGTACCGACCAAGATGTTTACATAGAATTTTGTGAGGTCAAAAAGGAAGATTTTACTTGTTAATGCCATTTTCCCCTCCCGACAATTTTTACTACCACAATTGGTGGTCTCTATTCAAATTGAATTCACTTATCAGATCTTCTGTATTTTTTTTTTTTTTAGTTCTTACCAGCCTAATTTTTTTCCAAAGGCTCCGAAAAAGCGTTAAGCGATAATTCTATTTAGCGACCGAGTGTTTTTTTTTTTTTTTTTTTTTTTTTTTTTCTGGGGGGGGGGGGTCGTCTTTTGGTAGGTCGCTTAGAATAAAAGTTTTATAGTCCACTTACAGGGCCATTGCTTATGTAAATATCCCAGGTTCTATAGATTGACTTTACTTTACTTACCCCTTGGCTAAACAAAGCTCTGACCGAATCAATTTCGTACAGAATCTGCTTGAACCAAAGCTCGTATGCTGAGAATGAAATAAAACATGAAACAATGAAAACAGTCCATGGTTCAGAATGAAAACATTTATTTAAGAAATTGTGTTCCCAGGTGCAGACTACTTAGAAACGTTCGCTAACGTTTTGCATCCTCAAATCCGAGCAGTGCATTATCTATTTCCAACATCCTAAATCTAGTTCATATTAAAATTGTCGGCTTTAAAACTAATCGTGTGAATCACTTTCGAATAAGTTATCATTTTATGATTATATATGCACATTAGACGAAATATTTTAGGTTTGAATCAGATATAAATATCTCAAAGATGCATTACATAAAATAAAATAAGACATTTAAATTTGTCTGTATACGCCTGATTTAGACTGAAGTGCATTTATTGTATATTTCATTCAAGTCATTCTAAACCGAAATATTCGGGACTTCCTTGTTAAGCGGTTTAGACTGAGATCTATTCGCACATTACGTGCAGTCTGAAATAACCTTTACTACCTGATTTCATTTTAAAACTAGAAAAGTTTCGTGTGAGTGTGTCTGTGTGTGTGATTGTTGTTGTTTGATTGTTTATTTTATTGTTTACATGTTTTTTAACAAATACTGACTCACAATTGGTGCATCAAGTGCTTTCAGAACTTTGATTTGAATGTAATATTAATCAGTCCTGCGATCAGTATGTAAAATGCTCGCAAATTTTATCCCGCTTTGCACGTGCACTTGCGTGCAAAGCAGGGTATAATTTGCAAACAGTTTGCATCGTTTTGCCATCCTGAACGCAGAGCTGTTTTTAATTTTGGCAAAGGATAAATACCTTAAAAAAAACTCTTCGTTTAAAAAGATATTAAATATAATTTTGGGTTACTTACCTTGATGTGTAATGATAAAAAGATGTTCATCGTGGACGGGTCTTCCCATGGAGTCACTGACTACATGCTGGGCACTTAACACTTTGTTGAGCTGAAAATTGAAATGCAGGTCGATTATTTGTATTTGTTGACTTTACGGAGGTATGAGACTTAAGGTTGTAGATCCGTAATAGTTCTGCAACGTTTCGGGTGCCATGATTTTTAATAGTGTTAATCAATGTTTCCTAATGCTTTCACTGGGAAATCTTTGTTAACATTTTGAAAGATCATGAGTTCCGAAATTTGCGGAACTATTACGGATACACGTACTACCTTAAAACCTTATTTCACTGAATGTTAACGCGAAGCTGATTCAGACATGAGTGTAGATGGGATTGTTTTTTTTTTAGTTTCTTACCTCCGTGAAATCAATATATTCTCTCTTAATATCTTATGATTTACATTAATTGAGAGAAAATGTGAAGATTTATCCATAAAGATATAGATGCTTCATGGTACTATTTGTGTTCAAGCTTACAAAATTGCTTTCTCAAAATTGTTGTGTAAAAGAAATAGTGCAAGTGGACGTGCAGGGCTAGGTATAATTCGCAAACAATTTTCGGTGTGTTGACATCATGAACGAACGAATGGTCGCCAATCTATGACATGAAAAAATTGAACCGTTGACCATTAACTTATTTTTTGCTTGTATGAGGTTTACCACCACTAGCAATAATATTGCAGATAGACCATGGCGGCTGGACCATCGGGAACCAGTCAAACCGGCCCCTCGTCAAACCGGCCCCCGGTCAAACCGGCCCCAAAACGGTCAAACCGGCCCCCAAAATAGTCAAACCGGCCCCTCAACTCAGAAATAAGGTCAAACCGGCCCCCTAAAATAGTCAAACCGGCCCCAAGAAATAGTCAAACCGACCCCTATTATTTTCATTTTTTTGTTTGATACAAATATTTTACTTTAATATTTTGAACCTACGAACTTCAGTTTAAATAATCTTGGTCCATGATATACATATTTTAGAGTCCCTAATAAAAAACTTTAAGCTTAATTATATTATTTCGTGCGCTAAATGTATGTTGTAAAAATTAAATTTATCCCGATATTTTGAATAGAAAAAATCGGCTCTATTGTACAGAATTATTTTGTCAATGTAATGCACAAGAAATATGTAAAGGAACATTAAAGATATTACCGCGTTTGTCTTCTTTTTTACACGCGCTATGCATTGTTTGGTTTAACTCATGTTTTCTTATGTTATACTAATTTATTTTAGTTCGATTGCGACGAAAGCTTAAGCTTATAGAATCGCTCTCGAACACTCAATCCTGATGTTTTCACGTCCCTGAGAGAGAGGCAGTGGTTTAAACTCACTGCTACCCATTTTTACAGCTGGGTGAACTGGGGCTGGCTATTAAGTGTTTTGCCCATAAACACACCCCGGCGACAGTGGGGCTCGAACCACGGACCTCCAGGTCACGGGTCGAGTGCATTTACCACTAGGCCACCGAGGCAGTCATGTTTTCTTAGTGTTTTATGATTTAATTGATAACGCAATTAAAGGCCGATGCCAATCAATAATCTGTAAACTTGTTTGTTGATTAAATTAAATGTACAATTAAAGATCCATGGTAATCAATAATCTGTAAATCATTGAAAACATGCCTTTAATTTAACTCGTTTTCGGCATACAAACCTTTTGAATTTTGTTTCACGCTATTGAAACATCAGTATGATCTAAGCATTCTTGTCGCGAATGCAATTACAAAATTGAGTAAATATATTAATGCTTTAAATACCAACTAGAAATACCTAAATACCTAAAATTGAAGTTCGACGGCGTGGGTTTAAACCCAGGCTGGCACACTAACAATCTAATTGTCTTTCGGATGAGACGTTAAACCGAGACCCCGTGAGTCGGTGCTTTACACCGAGCACGTTAAAGAACCATGGCGGATCTCAACAGTAGTTTCGTCATGTGTCCTTGCACTATCCCCCGTAACAACTAACCGTCTTCTGGGGCGTCGCTCATTTGGGCAGTGCTACGGTAGCGACGATAAATAAACGGAAATACACACACACTAAAGTCCCCGATTAGCTCAGTTGGTAGAGCAACGGACTTCAAAGCCATTGAATTTCCATGTCGTGGATTCAAACCCAGGCACACTAACAAATTAATTGTCTTTCGGATGAGACGTTCGACAGCTGTCCCCGCATAAAAAAAACCTAAGTAAAATGATGCGATGCAAAATAACAATACTTCAATAATCTGTACCTTTTGAATATTGTGCAAATACTCATGTTCACTGTATGGCAACTATGTACACAACTTTGCAATAGTAGCTTAAAGATGGCGGATATGCATTACTGAAAAGAAGGTGTCTCTCACTTTTGGTACAAAAAGAGTTAAATATATGATCCTTTTAGATGATTCTTACATTAAAGTTACAATCTTTGAATAAATAATCCGTTGGTACTCATGTTTAAACGACATATGACAACGTTTGTGTGTAATTTTGCTTTAACGAAACACCCCATTTTTTGAAAAATAAAGAGACCATGATAATCGAAGCAATAATATACACAAACGGCGCCATATAACATTAAGCTATTACTAATAGTGGATCATTTGTTATACACGTTGCAATCGAACTGAAGTCCGCCATGTTTAAAATACCGTTGCAACGTCGCGTACAGAGTTTCCATACAGTGATATTTTATGTACAGACTTTAAGAAAGTCACAATTGTTTTGACGGATCGAATTGTTTTTATTTAAAGGGGTGCAACAAGACCGCTATTTAAAAATCAAAATAAGTCTCTGGGTCTTACGTGAAATGCTTGTATACTTGTATAAACATTATAAAAAAGGGGAACTTTCGTATACCTAGTTCTCATTTTCCCATAATATTTTTAACCCATATCCCACCGTTTTATCATCCGGTATCGACCCTTTAAATTTGGTACAGTCTATTTTCATAATATTTTTAATTGTTTAGCCGAAGTATGTGTGTATAAAGTATTCTTTTGTAAGTTATTAATCAGATCGATAATTTTCGCACAATATATTCAAATGTTAATCATTACGCGTGGTGACTGTATGTTACAATCTTATCAATTCTATTATTTGACTACTTATACATTAACACTTCAAAGAAGATTTGTCCTCAAAATGGCTTTATAAAATAAAAACTAAACAAAGTCAAAGGTTGAAAAAGAATTAAAAAAAAAGGTTCGAAGATAGCCTCATAAGAATTATATTACTAGTGACTGATTTAAAATGGTCTTTTGTTTATTATTTTCTTGATTATCTTGTTGATTTTTTATGATAAAGAGTTCGAGATATATGCAATTTAATTAGATAAATAAATTTTTCGTAGTGTTTCTTTTTTTCTTAGACGACACTCAACACAACTCCCCCCCCCCCCCCCCCCCCCAAAAAAAAAAAAATAAAAAAAGTAAAAAAATCACAGAGCATTGCGTTTCTATATAATTATCACCCTTTATTGTCTTGGGGCCGGTTTTAGGGGCCGGTTTAACCGATGGAAAATCGATATTGGGGCCGGTTTGACGGATTTGGGGCCGGTTTGACCGGGGGCTGGTTTGACGAGGGGCCGGTTTGACTGTAAAGCGGACCATCTATCTGTGATTTCTTTGCATTCAATGTTACACACTATAACGACAAACTGCTCGTTCAACTCCGACGTACTGACTTTTCATTGTCGCATTGGTTGTGGGTTAATAACGCGTATCGCAGTGACTTTTTTGTTACTGACGCAGGGATCGTGTTAGAGTTTGAAAATAAAGGGTCATTGGCTCCTCAACCAAGAAATTCTAGGGGTCAAAACTGATTTTAAAGAGGTCAAAACAATTAAAAGAGCAAATCATGATTATAACTTTGGAGTTTAGAGAGTCAATTCACCTTTTCTTGTATAGATATAAAGTAAACAATTCATTGTAAAACTTAAAATATGGTATAGGATAATTCATTAAAAATTTGAAATATAACACATAGTTTTGATCCTTTGAAATTTTTATGGGTCAAATAAAGATATTTACATATTTTGGGGGGTCAAAACCCCAGTTTAAGGGTCAAACACGAGCCCTGCTGACGGTAGGCTATGTCATGAACTGAAATTAATGATTTTGATTAATGCATTTTTGACAAAATAACGAAGAATAGATATATAAAGACAATTGCTGCTAAATATCTTAAATAATAGTGCTATTTTATAATGTTTAAACAGTTCCCAGTGGAATTATATTGTGATAGAACTTAAATGTGTTTGACTTGTCAACAAAACAAAATCTATTTTAAAATAGCAAGCCTACCTGCAGATATTCCGAGTAGCTATATGGTATTCCGTTTGTCTTTTTCTCGCTCGTCATAATTCTAAGACTTTCACCTTACGATGTCAATCACGAAATGTTGTTTTCAACTTAAGATAAGACTGTTCAAATATTAGTAGTTGTTGACTTTCTCACTTGGCTTCACTTTATGGCTTAATCTAGTAACACTTACCTATCAACACACCGTTAGAAACCGTTTAAGGTAACTGCAGACAGATAACATGGTCGAATTTTCGACTTTCTTAAAATCTCACAATAATTTCTTAGATTTATATTTGAAGTGCGGCAATGAGCGAACACGCAGTGAAAAGGGTCTGTAGCTCGTTCATTTGACGTCGTGACGTCATTAAGGGGCCAACCCCTTTTCTACCCGCCAAAATCATTATTTGCGAATATTTTCTGAATTAATCGGCCGATTTTCACGAAAAAAGTTTCATTTTGAAAGTCCAAGAACCCCTGAGCTTTTAGTTTAATTTCTGTGCACATTCAAATAGAAGAATATGCCCGAAACGCTAACTATTTCGCGAATTTTAAGAATTGACGTTCCTTTTTTCATTTTATTTTTTGTTAATAAGTAGAGATTTCTCAAAATTTCGTCCGGTGACCTATGCCGATTTTTTTGTTATTTTGTAGCGAAAAGAATATGCTTTGTATTAATCAAATAAAAATGATATGTCTTCGGGTTAGATTTTTTATTAAATTCGATTTTGTGAAGTTGTTGGAACAGTTTTCGTCGAATTCGACGTTGCACCAAAACCATCGGCACTATGCTTATTTGGCGCCAATCTCCGTGCAATAACGTATTCTAAAATATTTGAAATTAAGCTTTATCGTAAAGTATAGGATTCAAAAGTATTAAATCTGAATATGATTTTAAGAAATACAAAAATTCACTTAAGTTTTATCAATTTACAAAGACAGCTTTTGTGAACATTTGACGCGACGTTGAAATATCCTTTGATTTGCGATATCTTCGCGGAATCGAATTTTACGAAAAATCTAACCCGAAGAGACATGGTTTTTATTTCATATTTCTTCAGCGGAATTGTTTGACAGCAACATATCTAAATTTCAGCATAGGTCACCGGACAAATTTTCGAGAAAAAAGGCAATATTTCCAGTGACTGTACTCGAAAACAGCAACACAGAAGGCATTAACATTTAATACGTTACACTTAATTGTATTTCTTACACTAATATCTTCATATCAATAAAACATAACATCAGGCGTCTTTAAACGAAGCAAATGGCGTTTTCGGGATGAATATCGGTCTATTATTTCCGAAAAAATGGACAATTACTGATTTTGCTCCCTAAAAAAGGGGTCGGCCCCTTGATGACGTCATGACGTCAACTCTACGTTATGAAATTCCTTTGTATGACCGAAATATGAAAGCGGGTACTTCAAAGTTCAGTTTTATCGCATTAGGCATGATTTGCAGACAATTAAAAATTTGGACCTAAAATGGCACTCTATGTGTCCGCAGTTACCTTAAAAGATGAAGAGCGTACTTTTTAATTCGTGGAGGTATGAAAGTAAAGAGCGAATCACACTGTATAATAATGATAATAATAATAATAATATCTTTATTTATAGAAGGTAACATGTTAAGACATATATATAAAGCAAATCTTATTTTCAACATGGCCTTCTTAAAACAAATGACTAAATTCTCTCTCTCTCTCTCTCTCTCTCTCTCTCTCTCTCTCTCTCTCTCTCTCTCTCTCTCTCTCTCTCTCTCTCTCTCTCTCTCTCTCTCTCTCTCTCTCTCTCTCTCTCTCTCTCTCAGCAAAAGAAAAAAAATGGAGAAGAAATTGTATAATGGGTAAAATACTAGCGTTTGTAATTTACGTTTTGATCAGACAGATACCCTTGAAAACTATTAGCATATATGATTATATTTTGAGAACATATGTATCGAAATAAAATTGTTTTAACTTTTTCTCAAAAGTTTGCAATTGCAATTCATTTCGTATTTTAACTGGAATTTCGTTCCAAACGCCGACTTCATAAAAACTGAAACTGTCCTTGAAAATATTTGTTCTTGGTCTTTTCGCGACGATAAGGTCATTTTTTGTTTCAAACCTTAAAGTATAGCTATCATTCCTAGAAACATGGATGATATTAGTCATATATTTTGGAGCTACATTTTTTAACGTTTTATATGTTAAAACGGCAGAATGGTATTTACATCTTACCGGAAATGGTAACCAGTGTAATTCTTTGAATAATTCGTGTGCTTGTGTTTGAACAGATTTGTTAAGAATTAATCTGGCTAGTCGTCTCTGAAGAGCAGATACTTTGTTTGTGTAAGCAGTTTTACTTTTACCCCAAATAACACAACAATAGTCAAGAATAGGCAAAACATATGAATTGTAAAAAAGAATCCTCATTTCCTTAGTTAAGTAGTAAGTTATGTTTTTGGAAGAGCAATTTTCTTCTTTAGTCCTTTACAAACATAATCAATCTGTGTATGCCAATTCAAATTATCATCTATATACACACCTAAAACCTTTTGAGATTTTACAGTTTTAAAGGGCTGGTCGTTTAAATTTAATGCTATGTTATTTTCTTTCGGGAGTTTAGTCTTGGGTCCAATTAACATGCATTTTGTCTTAGATGGGTGAAGAGACATGTTATTAAGCTGACACCATTCATATACATACGACAGGCTTTTTTGCAGTTTTGATTGAATGGAAGCAATATCAAAACCTGACCTATGCATCGTTGAGTCATCTGCATATAGGTCGATTTCTACATCCGAACAGACAAAACTAATCTCATTTATATAGATTAGGAAGAGCAGAGGTCCCAGGATAGATCCCTGAGGTACTCCCGATCTAACCTCTAGTAACTCCGATTTTAAATCCCCTATTTTGATCAACTGCTTTCTGTTTGTCAAGTATGAATTAATAAGAGTACATGTACTTTCAGTAAAATGATAGAGCTTAAGTTTGTGAAGAAGTATTTGATGATCTACGAGATCAAATGCTTTTCTGAGGTCTAAGAAAACTGTACCGACAAATTTTCCATCATCTACATCTGAGAGCCAAGCATCAATCATTTTTACTAGAGCTGTTGTACACGAATGGTGCTCTCTAATTCCTGACTGAGATTGAGTTATTATATTGGTCCTTTAAAGAAAGATTGAAGTTGAGTAGCAATGTGTCGTTCAAATATTTTTGATATGGTCGGTAGAATCGATATTGGTCTATAGTTATTTGGATCATCTCTATCTCCCGTTTTAAATATCGGTATGACTCGCGCTCATTTCATTTCATCTGGATAGATTCCAGTAGATATACTATTATTAATAATGGATGTTATAATTGGAGTAAGGATATCTCCACATTGTTTTAAAATTTTTGGGCCTATTCCATCCAGACCTGTAGCTTTATTTGAATCTAGTTTACGAATAATCTGGTGAACATCATAAACAGAAATGTATTTTATAGAAAATGTTTTGTTGTCTAACCTTTGATCAAGATAATCTTTTAGGTAATCAAAATTACTATTCGAGAAATTTGTCTTAGTAATTATATCCGATATGCTCACAAAATGTCTATTTAATTCATTGATTATATTAAGATTTCCCTCGATAGTTGTATCTACTTTGATTATATTTTTGGCATTATGCATTCATTTGAGGGATTGGCATATGCGATTTCTTTAAGATTTTTCCATAAGATTTTTGGATACTCTTTTTTTTCAACAGCTTTGTTAAAGTATCGTTTCTTATTTAGCTTGATCAAATAATTTACTTTATTTCTAAGTATTTTATACATGTCAAAATCTCTCTTTTTTCGGGCCAAATCTCTTGCGCGCATCATTTCTTTAATATTATTGTTGAACCAAGCCGGTTGATACGAACGCTTTACTCTTTTTTGCTTTAACGGGGCATGAATAGATAAAACTGAATTCATGATAGTATAAAACATTTTAAGGGCTTCATTTGGGTTTGCAATCATCCCAGTATGTTCAATGCCAGAGATAGACAAGTCATTGATAAAATTTTCAGAATCGAAATTTTTATAACACCTGTACTCAATTGTTTCATGATTTCGACATCTTTTGACATTGTCCGAAACATTGCAATCTTTCCTTGTGGAGCAAATTGGAAAGTGGTCGCTAATTGATAAGTCGGATACAAATACTTCACACGTGTTTTTAATAGAGTTAGTGTAGATGTGATCAATTATACTAGAACTCTTTTTTGTCAACCTTGTAGGATGTTTTACTAGCTGTTTTATATCAAAATTTGAAATGAGATTTTCCCACTTGAAATTTTCAAATTTATCTACATCATTCATTACGTAATATCTAATATTAAAGTCACCAAGAATGTGATATTCCTTATTCAATATATCAACGTTTTCTATTTGTATACGATAAAAATCTATCCATGACTGCGCTGAGCTCGGTGGGTGGTACACAAAACTCAAAAGAAACGACGATTGTTTTGAATAAAATACTTCAATTCAGACTGACTCAATCTCAGATGATTCAAGGTCAAAACGTCTTTTATATTGAAATTTTTCTGAGATATAAACAAGGATCCCGCCGCCTGATTTTCCTTTTCTATCGAGTCTCTCAAAAATGTATTTCGGTATTTTCAAAGAACTTTGTTCGATATTTTCATGTAAGAAAGTTTCACACATTCCTAAAATATCTGGAGACTGATTGCATTGTAAATGAAATTTTACCTCTTCTAACTTAGGAAGAAGATGATTAATATTTAAGCTACATATATGCACACCCCGAGATCTGAAATTAAATACATTTTCTCCAACTGTAGAACTGTTGCTTTGTTTTTTTCTGAAATTAATTGCACAGTTTTCAGCTGTGGTGTTGCAGTTTGGTAGAGAACTAATAGCATTTTCCGTGTCTGTAGTATTTTGACAAAGAAAGTAATGAAACCCGCTCTTTATATTTTTATTATTTTGATTATCTTTGGGTTTTCTCATATGTGGTTTAAAAATATGTAAATCAGCAATGGCTGTTTCGTTGTGTTTTCCTTTGTCGGATTTATTGTTAAGGTGGGTGTCCCATACGGATTTATTATGATACTCAGGGTATCTGTCTGATCGTTCCTAATGTCTCATATATTCAAAGGACGGTTCATATATTCCATCGTACTGGCTGTATCTACATTGAAAAGATGCGTGTGTATTACTTCGACAAATAAAGCAGTATTTGTTGAAGAACGCAGATGAAGCCTGAGATCTGCGTTCCATCATTTGATGACGTCGATTACCATTACATTTGTATGTGATTCATTGTAATAATACTGCCCATAATAATTACACTCATTTGTGGCATGTCTGTCCGACCCACAATTCAAACAATTTGTTTTCACAGATCTGGGAGTACCTTGTGGATAATTATTATAATTTGTATATGAACGGTTTGTATACCTGGAGTTCTGAGTTTGAGTTCTGTCAATATAAGGGTTTTGTGTATCATCAGGTACTCGATCACTATTTGGTTGTGAGTACTTTCCCCTAATGATAGGTACTTGTTCATTTATTGTATTCACCAAAACACTAGAACCTCTATCATTAAGATGAATGCCATCACGTGTGTACAGGTGTCGCGCCGTTTTTCCGTTAGCGTAGATAAAGGACGGATAGATTTGTAATAATTCAGCTCTGGAATCCTGACAAGTCTGTTTGATAATTTCATTCACCGGCACAACATCGGCATCTTGTCTTGGGCTGATAGTGCACAAATTTACTTTACATTCCATGTTTATTTCCGAAAGTTATCATATATTGATTCAGACAGGCCTTCTGATGCGTCATTTCCGCCAATATAGATGATTACATCACTGTATGGTGTCAAATTCATTTCACTAAGCTTAGACAGGATATCATCCGTCTTCCGTCCACGCAGAGTCATGACTTCTACAGACGTATTAAGCCCGCGTTTATTTACACCTTTGAGTATAGAATCGCCTATGATAAGAGTCCGATGTCTTTCAGATCTAGAATCAGAGAATCGTCCTTGAGGCTTATTGGTTGTTTTTTTGTTCCATTTATATGTGTATCTTGGTGATTTTCGCGATCATCGTGGCGTTGTCCGTTCTCATTTTTTCTGTTAATATTCACATTTTCAGGAGAGTTAACGTTATGAATGTTACTATTACGACTTACATTTTTCTCCGCGTGATTTGATTCTTTTGGGGGCGCGTTTCTGTCTTTCAATCCGTCTTTCCCGAAAGTAATATGCTTAAACTTGTCCTGTACTCACTGTATACGAAGCGCCCCGGATTCATTTAAGAAATGTGACTAGTTTTATAGCTTCTTACCTTCGTGAATAAAAAGAAGATATTATGTTCGATTCTATCATTAAATCATATTAAGTACGGAAAGCAAATATTTCGCCATACTATGAGGATTTTATGAATGTGGCCTGTCACACGAAAATGAACCATCTGGGAAGTGCGAACAGTGTCAACCCAAATTAGACTGCGCGATTAGCGCACACTTACGAGGGATGTAAATTTTTCGCGCATGACACAATTTTCTGAATCTAGAATTATTAATCCTTCTTCCTATGATTTTTCTATAAAAGACGTCTGGTGGACCAGTATGCAGGATCCATTCTTTTTTTATTTATTTATTCATTCATTCATTTATTTTATTTTAAAAAAAATATTTGACGGATTCTTCAGATGGTTTCTTTTCGGGAAACGGTCACAAACGAACTACTCTGTGTGCAAGCATAAAAAGTAGCTCAAAATTGGTTTCATTGGGATAGGAGACCAATTTTCCAGTCAGTCATATTTCTACTTTTGGATACAAACAATTGGAAATTCGACTATTTCTTTGTGTACAAGTGATATTTTCCTTCGTATTTCTTGATGTTATTCTTAGTCGAGGTCCAACATAAATTGGGCCTGTGCATTACTTTTCCAAGAATTTCAAATGTGCACCAACCAAAAACTCTGGCCAGCCTTTGCATCTGCACAGTCTGACCATAGTTCTCACTATGCGCATGTTCATGAGCTAAGTTCTCAATGTATCTTCAGACAGTAGGACAATCTCACTGTAGCACTATGTTTCTGCCTATCCTGCTGATAGCTTTCACCTGAGGCACAAATCAAATTGTTTGAAATGTCACACACAGGCTCAATTAAGAGTTTGTCAGTGGTCGAGAAAAATGTCATAGCTATAGCTTAAACAAAACTGCATTTGAATCATTTTCCTTGCCAACTGACCATATGCTACTTTAATTTTAAGCCTTGATTTTGCTAACCTTATTGCCAAATTTGCTGAAATTTTAGAACGGTGGAGGCCCGGCCCTCTTCCCCGCACGGGTCCCCCGCCACCTCTGGATTCGCGCATGATCCGGAAGGTGCATATATACGTAGTCTGTATTCATATTTGTGATCTTGCAGGAAAAGATAATATCACATAACAATATGAATAATAACGAAAAGAAATGATGGCAGGAAACCAATATTTTCTTCATTCAGAAACCATGCCGTGAATGACAATAGTTTCAACAATTACAAACCTATGCATCATGTTACGTTGATTCGATATAATTACCATTTTAACCCTTTCCTGTTTTACACAATTTTGGACCTGTCCGAATTCAAAGGTTTTGCAGACGAAAATTTAAAGTGGATTTGATTTGAAAAATAACCATTCAGTAGGGTAGTAAATGGTGTGGAAAAAAGAAGAAATTGCTTGTCAGAAGCAATTTCTTCTTTTTTCACAATATTTTCTCAGTCATAAAATCACAGGCACGTATAAAGATACCAAGTCATCTGGTTATTCAATTGCTCATATCCCTGCGTGCAAACTGTACATAGGCGCGGCTAGTATTTTGCAATTTCATACGCACTCAGATGACCCTAATGAAATATATAGGTTACAGGCGATCTGTGGACTGTGATCAGAGATGAATGCCCTCATCCCCTTTTTATGATTTGAGCGTCCGTGAATAATCAAAACATCGCAACTACAGCTTGTAAAATCTGTAGTTTCGATGATATGATCATTCAACAACGATTTTTTTAACCTCAGAGGATTCATTTATATCACGAACTTACGTAATGTGCATAGTGGCAGTTACGCCCTTGCTGTAGCCTGCCTCGTGCGCATTTTGGTGAAATCATCAGTGGCAAAAAAGGGGAGAGGGTAAAAAGTGACAGACCGAATGGATATCGGATAGGTGTCCGTCAAGAGGCAGATCCAGGGTTTTTATTTAGGGGTCCGTGATGTCCGGCGGCCTAGAATTCGAGTAATTTGGCCCTCAGTATCACAACCTATATAGATAGGGATAATATGGGACTAATTGCTCAAACTCTGTCCATCAGATATATTTCATTTGTAGGATCTAAAGTTCCTGTGATTCGAAAACCACAAAAAATAGAGAGAATGCTTTTCAAGTTGTCACAAGTTTTGATTGTACACTACTTACAAGTGACTTGGACAAAAAGGGGCGTTCGATCGACCTCTACCCCCTTTTGATCCGCCACTGCCGTCGACACGGGCCCTAAAAATAGTACATGAAAATTCAAAGTCCCTGCCGTCGAGTAAAAAGAGATAATGAGCTTTGTCACGTCGTGGCCCGCTCTTACACAAAATATTTTCTGTGTATTTTTTTTTTTTTGTCCAAGAATCACAAAAAATGTTATATTGCGTGATAACTTAGATTGGATGCATTTTATGGAATTATATGCCGTTTTATCTTGGGCATCGTCAGAAAAGAGGTTCACAGTCAACTCGGCCTGTGAATAACTCGGCCCGTTAACTCGGCTTGTCAACTCGGCCTGTTTATGTATTATGTATGACGATGCAATGTAAATATTTTGTGTACCTTATGTACTTTTTTGATAATTGATAAATATTTATTAATAAATAATCACTCGTTGAAAGGGTTTTTAATAATAGTAATCTTATATTTTACTATTATTTGGCAATTGTGTAAATATAAGATAGAAAAGATATAATTAAATACATAATTCACCTTTTATTCAGATTTATTTTTCAAATTTTCTAAGCACAAAAGAAGATGATAAGTTATATGCGTATTAAATATGAAGACCGTAGATTTTGGTCATCATTTGTGAATTCGCACCTCCTTTAAGTACATTTCACACATTGATTAACTATCTGATAAGTGTGCTTATAAATCCGTTTACTAGGCTAAACACTATATAAGTTCGATATACAGGCCGAGTTGACGGGCCGAGTTATACACAGGCCGAGTTTTACGCGGGCCGAGTTTTTAACAGGCCGAGTTGACAGGACACCTCAGAAAATGCGAAATCCGCTTTGTTAACGAGTTTTAGCCTATCCGTCATTGGGACTCTTTTTATGGTCCCTGGTCTCTGGTGGGTAATGTTTTACTAAATATGTTGAAAAGAGGTGAATCATTTAGCTTAAGACGTACTTTAACACAAGATAAGTTCCTTAAAAAAAGAAGCAAAATAAAAAATGAATAAAAATTTACTTTAATATAAGTAAATTTGTTATTCCTACAATTAAAAAAGAAGAATTTCTGCAGGATATGAAAACTATTTTCAATTCAGAATGTAAGCAAAATATTTCAGAAATGATTCACGATCAAACACAATGCTTGGATTCTATTATTGAATGTTTTAATAATAAGCTATACGAAAGTGGCAAATCATTCAAAGTAAACACAGGTAAAAAGAGTGTAACGCATTACCAAACATGGTTCGATACCGATTGCAAACATTTGAAAATGTGCAAATATAAAAACCTCAGAGAATATCGTAAAAATAAAAATGATAATACTCTACAAATGTATCTAGAAAGTAAGAAGGAGTTCAAACGTGTATGTAGAACTAAACAAAATATGTATTTTCAATCAAAACTCGATGATATATCACAGTCAATAGAAGATTCCAAATTATTTTGGGGAAAATTGAAAAAAATATCGAACAAATCAAAAATAATTGAAAATAAAATTTCAACCGATGAATGGTTAAATTATTTCAAAGGTCTTTTAAATCCACAAGACATAAGCGATCAATCTGTAAACAACAACGAAACTGTAAACGAACCTATCAATGTTTCTGATGATGAAAATGAACATTACATATTTAATAGCGAGATATGTGAAGAAGAAGTCAAAATGGCAATTAGGCACATGAAAAGTGGAAAAAGCCCAGGGCCGGATAATGTTATTCCTGAATTTTTCATATTTGGCATAGATTTAATTTTAGACTTAGTGATTGAATTATTCAACCGTATCTTTTTATACAATGACTACCCACAAAATTGGGGCAAGTCAATAATTACGCCTATCTACAAAAAAGGGGCACGTGATGATGTAAATAATTATCGAGGCATATCACTTCAAAATATTCTCAGTAAAATATACTGTCGAGTTTTAACAAACAGATTAAATTTCTACGCGGAAAGTTTTAACATTATCTCTGAAAACCAGTCTGGCTTTAAGGCAGGTTATTCAACAATTGATAATGCATTTGTGTTAAATTCCATTATAAATCACGTTGTTTCTAAAAAACGGCGCAAATTATATGTTGCATTTATAGACTTCGAAAAATGTTTCGATACTATAGATAGACCCACTCTTTGGAAAGTCTTACGAAATAAGGGCGTAAAAGGTCGTTTATACAACGCAATTGTAAATATGTATGGTAGTGTTAAATCCTGTGTCAAGTGTAATAATGTCAGAACAAATTTTATAGATAGCTTAATAGGACTGAAGCAAGGCTGTCCCGCAAGTCCTTTACTTTGCTCCCTCTTTCTAGACGATTTTGAAAAGATTCTCAAAAATTCCAATATACGTGGTATTCAATTACATCCAGATATGGAAGAACTTGCGCTTTTGATGTTTGCCGATGACATGGCGTTAATGTCCGAAACTGTATGTGGATTGCAGACTGAATTGAATTTATTATCGGACTTTTGCAAAGAATATAAATTAAGAGTTAATATCGAGAAGACTAAAATAGTTGTTTTTAGTAAGGGCAGTAAGCTTTCTAGACACGAAAAATGGTCTTATAATAACTTTGAAATAGAAACTGTTCAAAGGTTTTGCTATGTTGGACTCACTTTTACTCAGAAATTGTCTTTTAATGTTATGGTCAACGAATTATGTCTAAAAGGAAAACGTGTATTGAACGCCGTTTTAAGCTCGTTGTTTCAATTTGGAATACTGCCACGCAAAATGTTTTTTAAGATGTTTGATACAAAAATATGTTCCCAATTATTCTATGGGGCTGAAATATGGGGTATGGGTATTTATCAAGACCTGGAAAGATGCCAGTATTATGCATGCAAACGTTTTATGAATGCCAAACAAAACACTTGTAATTATTTTGTATTAGGGGAATGCAGTCGTTATCCATTATACATTCTAACTAAAAAACGATGTTTGTCATATTGGTTAAAAATTCTTAAAATGAATGACTGTCGATATGTGAAAAAATGTTATAACATGATGGTTTTAGATGACAAAAATGGCAATGAAAATTGGGTTTCAGAAATACGTAAATGTTTACAGGAATATGGATTTGGCTACATTTGGAATAACCAGAATGTTAATAATGAAAAGCAGTTCCTTTCACAATTTGTAAACAGGCTTCAAGAAGTCTTTATTCAAAATTGGCATGAAACTATTAATTATAGCAGCAAACTTTCTTTTTACGCACAATATAAACATAATTTCGAATATGCATACTATTTGGACATCTTAAACAATAGAAAGTACAGAGCATGTCTTGTGAACTTTAAATCGTCATGTCACAATCTGGAAATCGAAAATGGGAGGCATAATAATGTTTTAAAGGAGAATCGAAAATGTAAGTTATGTAATAGTAATGAAATTGAAGATGAATACCATTTCTTATTAAAATGCGATAATTACAGTGAAATTAGGAAAACTTATATTCCAGAAAAATTTGTCTTGAATCCAAATAGATTTAAATTCAATTTAATTATGTCGAGTCGAAACGATGATCTAATTAAATCAATTGCAACATACATATTTTTAGCATTTGAAAAAAGAAAGAATAGTTTCTCAGATGAAAAGGATAAACATTGATTTACCCTTTTGGTGTCTTTTATTAATATAAAGCCTTCCGTGATGATTAAGGCTTTGCCCTTCGTTTCGTCAAAGCTTTTCATTTACACGGAAGCCTGAATTTCAGTATCAAGTTAATCTTTTTTTGCAATATAAACCTTTGTCTCACATAATGTAACTTTTGATTCAAATGAAAATAAATCTGTGAAACTTTTTAATCCTTTTTAAAGTTTTCTCCTACAATAAATTTGTAGCACTCAACATGTGTAGACTGATGTCAGACTGCATTGCTATGCGGATTGATCGTAGTCTACACTGTCTGCCAAAGCACTAAATATTCCGTAAACAGTATGAAACAATTCGCTCTTAAAATTGATCATAAATAAAAGGAAAAAATTGCACTCTAATCAGTTACGTAGCTTTATAATTTCTATATGCCTCAAAAACTGATCTCTAGCGGGATTTATTCGTGCATATGTGTATATGTATATGTGTGTGTATATATATATATATATGTGCATATATATGTATGTGTATATGCGTGTATGTGTATGTATGTGTGTGCGTATGTATGTATGTATGTATGTATGTATGTATGTATGTATGTATGTATGTATGTATGTATGTATGTATGTATGTATGTATGTATGTATGTATGTATGTATGTATGTATGTATGTATGTATGTATGTATGTATGTATGTATGTGTGTGTGTGTATGTGCATGTGTATATATGTGCACATCTGCATCCGTGTATGTGAATAAATATGAATATAAGTTAAAAGAAATTTGTATGATATTTATAATGATGTAAATGTATTTCTCAATGTACCTATTTGTAAATTGTAACATTTGTTGTTTGTAACTTGCATGGGCCGGTGGCCTTTAAGCAAATAAAGATTGTATTGTATATTGTAATTTGTTCTCCCAATATTTTCACACAAAAATAGACCGGACTACCACCATTTATTACTTCAAACACTTTGATCCAAAATTTGACAGATAAGGGAGATTACTCTATAAACTTTTTACAAATCAGATGTTCATTTTCACAAGCAATGGTGCACGTTTCTCTCAGCAATCTGGGACTGACTGCTGTTGGTTTCCCGTTATTTGGTTTCTTATTTGCCATCGGTTGGTCCATCTTATATGATTGGGAAGCTTCATGCAGGACAACGTGCCACGTAAGTTGTTCAATCAATTACCAATTTACCCAAGGTGGAAGCTGTCTGGTGGCGGTAATTTTGATTTGGAAAAAAATCTACAAACACAGCCATAAATATGGGAAAGGTGGACACAGACACAGAGTGAGCGGCAAATGAGTAATCTTACGTTAATTTATATTACAATTCACTTTATTCACTTGATTTGTTGAAGAAACTTCGTAAATACAGCTGCAGCTACAGTTGTTTAGGCAGTAGCGGATTTTGGGGTATAGCGGATAGGTTGTTTCTAAATCGATCTCTATATTTTTCAACGAAATATTTCAATAAAATAAATTTTAGCATGACATAATTTAACATTCAAGGGATTTCTTAGCCAAATTCTCTTTTGTTTACATTTGATTTTGTACTTTCAATTCGCTGCAACCAAAACGAGGTAACCGGAAGCTGCATTTTTCAGGTCCAGAGTAAATGCAATAGCAGGCGCTCTGACGTTTAATGTTCATGTAAATCAAAACCAATCAACAAGTTCTTGGTATCATTTTGTAGATTATCCTATTTCCCACTATATCAACACATCTGGATAGAAAATTGTCCAAAATTAACTAAAATATCGCCTGATGAAAACATCTCCCGATTCGGGCAGTAACGGATAGTTCTTGCGCGTGGAAATGGTTTCACGGGGGACTGTCTCAAAGTGAACATCAAATACCAAAAAAAAACTAAAAATTATTATTCAGATTTTCTAAATGCATTGAAAAAGACAAATAAAAAGCATGAAACAGTTAGTTCAAGCTAAAAGAGTCATTTTAACTTTTGTCACAAATAAAGTTATGCATCAATACACGGCTTGGGGTATGCTGATTTTTTAAGCCACTAAAATCCAACAAATTACAGTGAGCACTAAACATTTACTGTGTTCAATTATTTTTATGACAATGGAACTCACAAACGACTTCTTCTCTATAAGCATTATAGCTGTTTAAGACTAAGACAAACGTAAAATGAGTGCTCTGACTAATCTTTGTCTAAACCCCATAAAATCTTGAATATTCCCGATTTACAGTATGACGAATTTCATTTTTGTGACATCAATCTACAACTCTGTCCGCAACTTTGAAGGTCAGCGACAATTGTCAAGCTTTAGAAATGCGTTTTGGAGTGAAGTTATCTATCTATATATACTGCCTAACTCGCCTTTCGGGTATTACTGGCAGGTGGAGTTATATATGAATACATTTGAGGTACTTTTTGCCTACATCTTTATTTTATTAATATATATTATCCGTTTAGCATATCTATTTCTTTTGCATATATACCGGTCTTAAATGACCGTTTGGTAAGACAGATTTTGCCATTTTTGATTTTATGAAAACGAACATGAAAAGAAGGCAATCTGATCGGATCTCGAAGCAGTGTTTTGCTCCCAGACCCGAGAATTTGTCATCGGTCGCTAGGCAGTGAATGGGTCCGTCGAGCCGTTATTTTGGACAGTTCAACGGCCGTAGCTTACCGGAGATCTCGCTTCCAGACCCCAGAATTTGCCTCGCATCTCTATCGAAGCGCTAGGCAGGTTACCGGCCCTCGAGCGGCGATTTTGGACGGCTCATTTGCTGTCGCTAGGCCGGCAGCCACGGTGGGCCGATCATGGCGCGCCGAGGCGAAATGTTCACTGATGGTGCCAGTGAGAAACTAGATGCAGGGCTCAAACCAATGAACCCTATGTTGTAGGTACTCTTTTGTTGCTCTATTCAAGTCCTACAATCGTTGCGAGTTTGTTGAGACTGAGGCAAATAGTAGCGGAGCTAGAGCGATTCGCACCATTGAGTCGCGACTCGACTCGGTCGAATGCATCTTGATGTTTTCTTTAAGAAGTTATAGGCACATGAACATATACATGTACATTTGTTTTTTGGAATTTCTGATTATCCCTTTTCGTGTTAGATATGCATCAAAAGTACGATCGTTGAAGCAGTATGTTGTTGTTCTATCTAAAATTTTAGAGCTAAATAAAAATTGCAGCTACGAGGTTGTAGGATCAAACAAAGAGTTATTTTTCTGCTTCACCAAAATGTTTTCAAAATCTGTTAATCTGTCCATTTTTTCGATAATATAAATTTGCTTAAGTTCTGTCTGAGTTCGATCTGCGAGATTTTGTAGATCAAAATCGCTGAAATACAGCTCTTTCAGCACCTTAAAGCGGTGAAATAGTGCCATTGTCACGTTTGAGACATTCCCTCAACTACCGATCCGTTATTACCCGAACCTATCCGCTATTGACCTAATTAGTGCTGTGTGCAGAGAGCGTTTATCTGACGTATAAACAACATTAGTATCCCAAAAATTGGTTTCAATTGAAAGAATACATATTTTCCTACAAATTGGTACCACGCAATGTAGATTTTGTTTTGTAATAGAAACATATATTTCGATAATTCCGTTAACTATCCGCTACTGCCTGAACAACTGTACGAAGTTTCAATGACTTGTCTTACTTGAGCGTGGAATTTTTAATATAGGACATTCGCGCAAAGGGGGGGAATCATAGTCGCTAGTTAAATTGATGAATTGACCTTTTGTTTTTCTCAAGAGGGGTACAAAATGATCTAATTGTTTTCCAGCACCTGACCACATAATGCGCGAAACTTCAGATTCAAGTTGTTTGTTTGCAATTCTGGGTGGAAACTCTGTATTAAGGATACCTACAGCCTGGTAAAGCATTGAATTTTTGTGCAGGAAATACTGACCTAATTGTCCTACCAACGACACTTGCTACACAATACATGGTCCATGCACAAGAGTAAGCTTTGTTGGTAGCACAAGATACAATGGCATCATTTAAGTTCATGGGAACATTGCTGCACCTGGAAATAAAGCAGGTGTAATAAAGTCATGCTTTTTTAAATGTGTGACGGTCAAGAAATGTTGCTCTTAATATAAAAGCACTAAACAAACGGCCCTTATTAGAGCCACCAAATTTCTCGAAAATAGTCCTTTTCACATATTGTCATACCAATGGTCATTTTAAGGAACATAACATCATTGTTTTAAGACATAATAAAATGCATGTTTTTTTTTGTTTTTTTTTTTTATTTATTTAGCCATTATTTAAATATATGATATTATGATTGTCCAATTGCGATTAAGTTAAAAGTTATAGTTACGAAGTTTCAACCTGATCAAGATGCCAATCCCTATCAAGTAAACCTATTGAAAATTGTTCATTGTAAATTCAAAGAAATCCCTCTCCTGCATTTGTTTTCATTCAAATTTGATAAAACATCGTAAATACAGCATAATGTTTTGTAAGACTCTAGAGTTGTGTGGGAATGACTTAACATCCACACTTTACTCGGTTTTCCCCAATGCACCGTGTCATAAACGACAACTTCTGTTGACGTCTGACTAAACGATGTAGAGTACTGTCCCTTTTAAATGTCACGTGTTGAATTTTAAATATCTTCAAAACCTGAAAATAAAATAAAGATGTCGGTAATTATTCAATATAAAGCTGTTTTATACACGGATATAGTCGTACTTTGTTAGAATTGGTACTAACAAATTACTTATCGTCCATTTAAATGGTAGGGCGTGGAGTTGTAACTGAACTAGCTTAGTCATAAAATATTTTCACTAATATCTCGCTTACTTTTTAAGATAGACAAATAAAACTTGGTCTCATTATTAAAAATGTATTTTCCTATATAAAAGACATAAAATGACCCCTAGACACATTGCTCAAACCCGTGGGGCGTCATTTTGTACCGTGGGGCTTGGTGGGGCATACTTTCCCGTGGGGCATAGTTTAGTATGACCTGTAGTCTCCCATATTTGAGCACCTTAAGCTATGAAATTTGCTCATGCACACTCTAACATTGCAATATTCCCCTGTAAACTACACTTAAAGTAGCATAAACTTAATTGTGATATTTCCATGTGAAGAAAAATTAGATTGGTAACTTAATCAAATTACATCGTGTGATGTTTGCTCAAAGGTTGTACACTGACTTTAAAGCCCGAAAAACAGTCTCCCATAATCGAGCAACTTGACAATTTTCATTCTGAGATCAAATTCACATAACAGACACTATTGAAACTGTCTTACAAAATCAAAGAGACCTCTTTCTTTTAACCTAAAATCATTTTAAAAGTCAATTACACGACGCCAGTCGGGCAACACAAATTTCAATTTAAGGGCCCCAAAAATTTTGAAAATGGCTGATCAAAAAAAATAGAAAGGCAGAAAAAGTCGTTAATTTAAGAGAATTTATCACTTTTGTAGCATTCTCTGCGCATATATTTTTGAAAAATATTTCTGACAATTTGCGAAAAGTAAAAAATCTTGAGACATCAGAATATCACCAAAAATAAGAATGATCAAATACAGGGGCCTGCTCGAATAGGGGAATCCCAGGGCTAATTTCCTCTTTTTGTCTGTATAATGTATGCAACATTTAACTCCTGAAGCAGAACAACATCTTGTTAGTGCATAATGTGCAAAAATGGGAAAATGTGAAAAATGACGCCTTTTAAGTTAATTTGTCCTAGAATTTTCTTTCTTTTTCTTTTTTTCATATTTTGCATTTTTAGCTCCACTGGCCGAAGGCCAGCAAGCTTTTGTCATGGCGGGGTGTCCGTCGTGCGTGCGTCTGTGCGTAAACTTTTCTTTAAACATCTTCTCCTCCTAAACCAATTGGTGGATTTTGACGAAACTTGGCCAGAATATTTCTTGGGTGACCCTCTTTTGAATTTGTTCAAGAAATTTGGATTGACCCCCAAATATGGGCGTGGCAGGGCGGGGCTTATTTTGACCCCGAAATCTTTGAACAACATCTCCTCCTGAACCATTGGGTTGATTTCTATGAAACTTTACCAGAATGTTTCTAGGGTGACCCTCTTCTAAAATTGTTCAAAAAATTTGGATTGAGCCCAAAATATGGGCGTGGCAGGGGGTGCTTATTTTGACCCTCGAAATCTTTGAACGACATTTTCTCCTGAACCATTGGGCTGATTACAATGAAACTTTACCAGAATGCTCCTTAGGAAACCCTCTTCTAAAGTTGTTCAAAAAATTTGGATTGACCCCCAAATATGGGCATCGCAGGGCGGAGCTTATTTTGACCCTTAAATCTTTGAACAACATCTCCCCCTGAACTATTTGGCCGATCTTAATGAAACTTTACCAGAATGTTTCTTGGGTGACCCTCTTCTAAATTTGTTCAAGAAATTTTGATTGACCCCCAAATATGGGCGTGGCAGAGCAGGGTTTATTTTGACCCCGAAATCTTAAATGACATCTCCCCCTGAACAATTCGGCCGATTTCAATGAAACTTTACCAGAATGTTCCTTGGGTGATCCTCTTCTAAAGTTGATAAAAAAATTTGGATTGACCCCCAAATATGGGCGTGGTAGGGTGGGGCTTATTTTGACCCTAAAATCTTTGAACAACATCTCCTGAACTATTTGGCCGATCTCAATGAAACATTACCAGAATGTTCCTTAGGTGACCCTCTTTTAAGATTTTTCAAGAAATTTGGATTGGCCCCCAAATATGGGGTGGCAGGGCGGGGCTATTTTTGAGCCTAAAAACTTTGAACGACATTCTTTCCTGAACCATTGGGCCGATTTCTATGAAACTTTACCAGAATGTTCCTTGGGTGACCCTCTTCTAAAGTTGTTCAAGAAATTTGGATTGACCCCCAAATATGGGCGTGGCAGAGTGGGGCTTATTTTGAGCCTAAAAACTTTGAACAACATTCTTTCCTGAATCATTGGGCCGATTTCAGTGAATTTTTACTATAATGTTCTTTGGTGACTCTCTTCCAAAGTTGTTCAAGAAATTCGGATTGACACCCAAATATGGGCGTGGCAGGGCGGGGCTTATTTTGAGTCTGAAATCTTGGAGCGATATCTCCTCCTGAGCCTTTGGATTGTTTCAATGAGACTGTACTAGAATGTTCCTTGGATGACCCTCTTCAAAACTTGTTTATGAAATTTTGATTGGACGCGATCCACTGGATCAATAAAATTCAGGTGAGCGGTTTAGGGCCATTCTTTTCCTCTTGTTTTAAAGTGATATCTAATTAGTTTTTTTTCCTTGTAATTTTACATATAAGTTAAATAAGTTTATTTCCTCATGAGTCAGTTTCAACTTAGAAAAAGTTGGACTTCCTTCTGAATGCTGGTGACTTTCATTACCTTCTATTTTTAATATCTTTCTTTCAAATTTTGAGGTTTTTTAAGCCAGTGGAGCGATACAGGCCCTCATGGGCCTCTTGTTTATAGAAATAGAATAATTGTTTGTTTTTTGAGTTAGATCTTCATGGACAACAAAAGCTGTATATTCACTCAATGAAATATGAATTGATCTGAAATAAGTGATTACCCTCTATAAACTAAAAACTTTGAATGCTTTAAGTAACTTAAGTCGTGTAACATTGTCATATGGTATATAGCACAATTTCCCATCTATCCTATATTTCAGGTACCCAATAATTTACCAACGATCAGTTCAGCTATTGGAGGCTTCACCCCACAGAGATATGTCTGGCGTATATGTATCATGTTGCAGGCTGGCCTGCGGTTTATTCTCGCTTTCTGCTACTATCACTGGCATCTACGCATTCATATGGCATCGTCACAGAGACTGTATGCAAATATTGTGACAGTGACTGTTTTGTGTCATGTTCTAGAGAATATAGGTCTGATAACTCTTTCAGCTGTGTCATCCACAGATAATGCAGGTAAGTGCTCAATTTGAGTGTTCAGCACAAGACTTTACTGAGTTTCTATACATTATAAAGACACTTATTTCAGTCTTGCACCAGGGGTTTGGAATTCCAATGCCCGACTTGTCCGACATGGGTTTTTCTACCTGCGGACAAGTACTTTTTTCTATGCCACTTGTCCGTGGACAAGTGAATACCAGGACAAATACCAGAATGGTATTTAAAATAAAAGAAAATGATTATCATTATGACAATATCATAGGATAGAAAAAAATATTTTTAATGAAGAAAATGCTGTATCTCAGCATTGTCTTCCTTAAAAACAATTGTATTCTCAAGATTGATTGATTTTCTTTTTTTGATGATATGGTATTTTTGATCAGGGATTAGTAGAAAATAATCTCTTACTTGTCCAGGGACAAGTGAAGAAATTCCATATTTCCACATTCCTGCTTGCGCTGAACCCTGATAAACAGTTGTGGACATTTCCAGATACTTACTCAAAGATGGGATATATATTTCTGAAAACATACTTAATTTATAATAATCCTATAATAATAAGTGAACAACTGAAAATGTTGTAACAATTGCTTGAAAAAAGCTGTAATGATGCCATTTTTTTATCTCAATACTGAAATAAATCTTATTATTTTCAAAATTGAAAATAGTAAGGATTATTTTTGCGGGGAATTGTTTATTGGTATCCAGGGCGACACCCCTCGGGTAAGATCGGTTATGACCGGAGAACTACTTTTTTACGATTGTCGTCTGCTATATAAACCCGTGCATCGCCGAAATACGTCCTCTTCTTAAGCAAACACTCTACAAATACGGTTCAAAACCCGCCCGCCCGCTCCTTTAGAGAGGACTTCGTAGAAGTATAGTTGTGAATGTGTTGGCTCCTCGATCTTCATATCGTTTCAGGTCTGCAGTTATACCGATCATGTATCTACTACGGGACTTTTACTGGCCGAAGCTGAAGCCTGAAAAGACACTATAAATCTGTTATTGTGATATGTGTTTTTCTTTTTTTTTTTTTTTTTTTTTTTTTTTTTTTTTTGTCGCGGTAGGGACATTGTACATTTCAATTTACCCAGTGCCAATGGCGCTTTCAGATCCGGGTCCCCGGCATCTCTTGCTGTTCAGTAGCTAGTTAAATTTCGGATCCGATCTCAAGTAATCATGGTATTCAAGTACATGGTGGAAACAGGGATAACGCGACCGTAATATTTGTAGGCTCAAATTACATTTGTGATGTATGTTTACTCTTGGCGAAACATGCTAATGTTTTAACTACGTTCAGTTTCTCAGTGGCACATATGCTATCGGACAGGGTGACTTTGACGCTTGGCTGCATGCATTATCAAAGGTACATTGCTCTTCCTAGTTATATTGCAACAACGGATTGATATAAACGGATCCAAGTAGAGGTGCATAAAATGCAACTTGTATTGTCGAATGCAGCCCGCAGGTCAGTGTTGAGGTGCACAGTAGGTTGGTTAATACAAAAGAACACCACGTGTTTTGTTGATTAAGGTTCATTGTTGTTGTCAGTGCTACGGTTCACCGTGTGTTGTCGGTGCTAAGGTTCACCGTATATTGTCGGTGCTAAGGTTCACCGTGTGTTGTCGGTGCTAAGGTTCATCGTGTGTTGTCGGTGCTAAGGTTCACTGTGTGTTGTCGGTGCTAAGGTTCACCGTGTGTTGTCGGCGCTAAGGTTCGCCGTATGTTGTTTGCCCATTGTAAGTTAGTAAACTGACCATGTATGTTGTTGGTCCAAAAGTTAACTTTCGTTGCTGGTGTTGAGATACATAATTTTGGTGTTTGTGGCACACCAGTTTTGGTTTGTTTGCATCAATAGTTGCACCTTTGTGCTCCTGGTTTGTATCTATACATCGTACATATCCTAAGAGTGACTGAAATATTAGCGTCTAAAGTCTCCCTGTTCGTGTCGTTCAAATTCAGTTGACGTTTTATGAAGGAGTTGAGTCCAGAATTAATTCATATAAAATCTAATATAGGGTTATCTGTGCGCTACCCGTTAGAATGCGTACCACGGAGCGGAAAATTTTGCAATTTCTTCAATTCTTAGAAGACGATCGGCGATGTTCGGGTTGCTATTGTTTACTCTAAGCAGTATGGATCGGGTGCTTCATGCATATCTCCGCCATCCTGTATTCAATTTCCCTACCGCGATCATTACGCCATATCTCAAACATTGTGGAATGTGGATTTAAAGCCCATAGTCAATGGGCTATATTATATATTTATAAGAAGAACGTTGTGTTGTGTTTTCCCTCTAGTCATAAAATAATGTGTCTTTTTGCACATTTTTTGACTTGGTTACATTTTTTCAATCAAAATTGCAGAACGTGGGGGTTGCATTTCCAGTCCTCTCATTAAAGACATGTTCTATGGAATAGATGGAATCGGAAACTATAACTCAGGGTCTAGGCATTTGTATATTGTGTTGGACTAAGGGCAAACTTAACAAGATACCTGTATTCAAAAGGGCTAAACAGGTGCAAGGTTTCTATGAGTAAATGTTTCTTTTAAGATTTAAATAATGCATCTCAAAAGTTAAGCCAGAATCTTTTCTAAGTTCGTTGCTTGAGTGGCAAAGGGGCTAAACTTGTAATCCAATGGTTGTGAGTACAGGTCCCACTGGCAGCAGGCTGTTGAATGGCAAGAAAAATGGTTGTCCAGTAGCCCAGTCCATATAGCTGTAAAATTTTGAAGTTATGACTTAAAGTCATTGCCTTTCTTAGGGGTGTAAAAACATTGGAATTGAGTGTTAAATAGTAAGATTATAAGCTTAACACTTTTGCCACAACATTCTTAGAACCTAAATGAATAGGTATAATCACAATTTGATGGCTCTGTGCGAAACAGTTGTAACTGCCTATAAACATATAGGTAGTTACAACTGTTACCCACTGAGCCATCAAATTGTTATGTGTTGTCTATTGATTGAGTTAAGTTATTTTCATTTATTATAATAATATTTCTACATATTTGCAGATATCCATGAGTATTCCTTCATTTTATTTATGGTGTGTTCTCAACTCTATATGCTGTTATCTTGTATTGTATTACGATGGACCCACAGATCTGGCAATCATAAACCTTCACCTATGGTAATTAGCTTTTATTTACTGAGTTATTAAATTTTGATTTTAATCATTTATTATACAGCTACTGACAGTATAGGCAGACGTTTAACCTTTTCCTGTTTTACAAAATTTTGGACCTGTCCAAATTCAAAGGTTTTGCAGACGAAAATTAAAAGTGGGTTTAATTTGAAAAATAACCATTCAGTAGGGTAGAAAAAAGTGTGGAAAAAGAAGAAATTGCTTGTTAGAAGCAATTTCTTCTTTTTTCACACTGTTTTCTCAATCATAAAATCACAGGCACGTAAAAAGCAGCAAAGGGTTAAAAGGACCCATACCTGATCAATAATATACATTATACGTATTTGACCTTTAATGCTGAAAGGAATTCCATAACAACTAACTGTCTTCTGGGGGCGTCGCTCATATTGGCATGTGCTACGTTAGTGGTGATAAATAAACAGAAATGCATACATATGTACCGCCAATATTAAATGCCTTATCTAATTTTTATATTCAAAAGTTCATAAACACAAAAAAATAAGACAGACAGTTTTCTAGAGTATTGTCAGCTTTCTACAAACAATAGATTATTTTCATACCCGTTATAAGATTTATATTTTGTGTATGAGTTTTTCACTTGCTGGATTTACATTACGTTACATCAACCAATGTCTATAAACATTGACTTAGCTACATTGCCCTCATATGGAAGGAACTTTCCACTTTTTGTGACAGATATTAGCAATGGATTAAGTTTTGTGCATCTTAGCTTGACTGCCAATATAGCCCAAATTAAACCAGGGCCAAAAACACCCTGTTTACAGTAGTGCATAAAGCTCAGAGCCTAGTCAGACTGTGTGAATGGCAAGACTGACTAGGGTTGATACTTTTCGCACTCTACTTATTTTCTGAATTTAGAATTATCAATCTACCTTCCTTTAAAAAAAATGATTTGCAACCTCTGATAGACCTATACTACAACTAATCTCTTTTTCAAATATTTATTTTATGGAGTTCCAAGATGATCCCTGCTGGATTCCAGCATTTTCATCATTAAAAGCAATGTTTCCCCAAAAAGTAAAGAAAATCTGTTTTTCCACAACCTTGACATTAGGATAAAATTCAATTCAATTGTACCTTCACTTGTTTGTCCCAATCATTGGGGTCAACCATTTATGACAGGGCAAAGTCAGTATTATTTTCAGGTTTTTAAGTCTAAATCATTATATCTCCATTTTTTCAGGAGGTGACCATGCTAAAAGTGAAAACATTCCTGTTTGTGTTCAATTTTGCATTATTCCAGATAGCAATTTACCTCTATTTTCGACATAACAGTTATTGTGAGCCATATGGTATGAACTTTCTGTTCTTGACCCTTAGATATTGGCTCGTATATTGAAGCACATCTTTAGCTTGGCTGTTTTCTGAGAAAACCCTAGAGAGAGCAATAGCCTTGGTATTATACCATATTTCATCCATAAATTTGGACACAATAAAATAATTATTTTCTTTCTTGTCTGAAAATATTTTGCAAAACTTTGACATTTTGTGATATCTCTGGTCATACTGAAGGCATACACTTTACACACATGTTCATTATCAAAGAGCAACACCTACTTTCAAGGGGGACAACTGTAAATGCTTTTTGTGCAAATCACATCCCCTTTTTGATTAAGGTAGGCACCTGTACATGGTGCTCTTGTTGTAACTTTGTGTACATACTTTTTGTGGGTGACCGAATTAACATATCTACGGTTTTATTTAAGCAAGAAGATTCTTTAAATTATAAGAAATGAAATTTAATTTGGGCCAGTGGGTGCTCATTTTGTGTTTAAAATTTTAATGCCTCCACACGAAATATAATTTTGGCAATTTTGATTTACCAGTATCTGTCATTGTTTATTTAAAAAGAAACTTTGAAAGGCAATTTTTAAACGGCCTGATTTCGGGATTCTCTAAACAAGAATGTGACACTTCAGAGACGATGAACAGCATCTTTTTGTACGCCCGTCCAAAGACAGGACATATTTTAATTATGTGATCACCCATGGTGTCGTGGCTACTGGGCGGTCGGTCTTCACTTCTTTATTTGAAGCATGACTAATGTCCAATTGAATTAAAGTTGGTGTTATGTTTGTCTCATGATTACAGAGTGCAGTGCGTAAGAACAATAACTCTGTCTGGCTTGATTTTTTGAGTTATTTCCCTTTGTTGTTTTTGGTACTTTGAGATCCAGCAGTGTAATAGACATACTTGTGACAATTTGCCACCTTGTTGGGCATTGATAAAATGGATTCATTACATTGTAATTTAATTTTAGTTGTGTCTATTAACTCGGATTGGTAAAAAAAAAAATATTCCCAACAAAGTAGTCCCATAGTAAATCTGTTAAATTTTTGGTGATTCTTTACATTTTTGCTTAATGATGTTAAATTATAGGATATGATGAGAGTATTTGTTAATTTCATAAAGTTATGAAACTGAAAAACTAATCACACTCGCGTATGAATCTGCTTCGCGTATTCATACAGTGTGATTAGGTTTTTAGTTTCATAACTTTATGAAATCAACAAATATTCTCCTCATCTCTTTAAGTAGCTTCACATTTTTATTTCCATAATAACCTCATGCAGTTTGTCACCTCAAAACATCAGGCAAAGGTTTTCATGTCATCTTATTAGAATAAAGAACTTTAGAAAATAAGTTGAATATAGATTGTGAAAAAAAGCAACATTGCAGATAAAAACAACAAGAGATAATGATTTATTCTCGACAATCATTGCGAAAAGTGAAGTACATGTACACTGAATTATGTTTATAACAATTTGCTGAAATTGATTATTACAAAGTTTGTTCGCCTTGCCTTTTTGTATACGAATATTCATTGATTTTAACACTAATATGATATAACAATGTATTTCCTTCTGTCAAGAACTTCATTTTATCCAGAATTTACTATATACATGTACACATTCTCTGAAGAATTTTTTCTCACTTTTTCAGTATATTCCTGGTTTGCGCTGTTCGAATATTTCACAATCCTGTCAAACATTGGATTTCATGGTCTGTGTTGTGTGGACTTTAAAGATTACAGTTTTACTTTCCTACATACAGAAGATATCAAAACTGGTCGATTCAAGAACAGATAGCTGTAAATTATGTCATACATTACTTATTCATTCCCACCTAACCAAGCTTTCTATATGCCCTTGTAAGATACCTTGGGGAAAAAATATTGGTAAAATGAAGAATTACTAGCAATAAATATTTTATCAATTTTAACAAAGCTTTTCTCACAGAGAGCCAAAAGTGTTTTTATAAATTTATCAACCCGAAATTGTTGTCTGCACTGGTTCCAGTCTGGACAGATTTAAAGTTTATTTGTCTTGTAATGTAAATAGAAAGATATAGATTTGGACAGATTCATAAAATTTTACTGGTTTTTATAGAGGTAACTGTATATTCAACACCATTTTTAGCTCACCTGAGCACATCATGCTCAAGGTGAGCTTTTGTGATTATTGCCTGTCGGCCGTCCATCGTTTGACATCAACAATTCTAGTGTTTACCCTCTAGAGGCCACAAATATGGACCAATCATCATGAAACTTGGTCAGAATCTTTGTCGGGTCACAAGGATGAACCCTATTGAAAATGGGAAGGATTTGGGGCATATCACTGGAAAAGGGTCCCTAATTACAATTTTCTTGTTTACACTCTAGAGGCCAGAAATATGGTCTAAAATTCTTGAAACTTGATCAGAATGTTTGTCAGGTCAAAAGGATGAATCCTTTTAAAAATGGGAAGTATCCATGCCATATCACAAGAAAAGGGGCCTTAATGACAAATTTCTTGTGTATACTCTAGAGGCCACAAATATGGTCCAATCAGCATGAAACTTAGTCAGAATATTTTTCATGTCACAAGGATGAATGAACCCTATTGAAAATGGAAAGGATTCATACGATATCATACAAAAGGGGGTCTTAGTGGCAATTTCTTATTTACACTCTAGAGACCAAAAATCATAAAAGTACTATTACGACTTTTGCAGAAAATTTTGATAATTATAAATTTAGACAAAGATATGAAGGTGAGCGATATAGGGTCATCACGGTCCTCTTGTTTATTTATTGCAAACCTAGTTGTCAAGTTGTTATTTTTATGGATCATTCAGTATTTTCAAAGTATTCAAATCACAAATAGATTTATGTTAACCATTTCGTATTTTTGTACACATAGATGATATTGAAAAAGTAATCAATTAAATACTGAATTATTAAACGAGTCATCTATAAACAGATAAAAAAGAGGATGTGCTGAGTGTTTATCTGTTTAAGATGACGAGTTTAATAAATTTGATATTTTATGAGCACAAATTTGATTTTTATGATATTGGCTGAATTTTTCGCAATAAGTCGAGGAAATTCCATATATATGTCTGTCTGAATTTCTCTGGACAAATTCCTAAATTTATGGATTAATTTCAAAATGACTTCGCACAATTGCTCAACATCATGAGAAGATGTGCTATTTTGAAAAACTAATAAATCTTGATCACTTGATCTATTTTACAGATTTGCTCTATGACCTTTATTATTCAGGTCAATGACTTTACACAGTTGTAGTTGTCAAAATTGTGATTGTTTGTTTGAATTTTTGTAAGTGTGTTAAGTAAAGAAAGTAAATTCCATGATTTGTAAATTATTTATACCATGTATTCTAATGCACAAAACTTGCCATATTGCATATTTGTTACAATATATTTTTTGAATTATTTCATTTTTAGCTCGGCTGTTTTCGGAGAAAACCCAAGGTATTGCTATAGCTTCCGTGTCGTTGTCGTCGTCATCGTTGGCGAAAACTTTGACATTTTGTTATATCTCTGGTTTCAACTGAAGGCATTCACTTGAAACTTGGCACACATGTTAACCATCAAAAGAGTAACCTCTTCTATCAAGGGGGATGGTGCATTTTGTGCAAATTATGCCCCTTTTTCGACTTATATTTTTTCCCACCATCCAGCACTCGACAGCCGAGCGTAGGCACCCGTACGCGGTGCTCTTGTTTGGTACTTTATATTTAGATCTTACTGATATAGTTTGGCCATTGTTCATCTTTCTATCAGCGCAAAAATAAGAAAACGTAAAAATTAGCAAAGACTAACCACATTTTATGGATACATTATTGAGGTTATTTTTTATGCCCATCAAAGGTGAGATGTATTATGTGATCACCCATGGCATCCAGGTTTCAGGGGGTTGGGTGGTATCTATGTCTTTGTCTTGAGTATAATTCTGTCAACTTATATTGGCAGTTATAGTCCACCAATGATTACAAAGAGTAATGCACAAGAACAGTAACTCTACCTAGGTAAGTTTTTTAGGTATTTCCTTTTGTTGTTCTTGATACTTGGACATCCAGCAGTGTAAAGGGCAGATCTTGTGACAAATTGCCACATTGTTATGGAACTATAATGTGCAAAAACATGCAGAATAGCTATGTAATATAGTTCATGGAGTATAGAGCCATATTTGACTCAATCAGGATCCTAGTATATTATTTGTTGTGTAATTATTTAAAGGAATTTAAGCCTTTTTATGGTTCATCGTTTGTCAATCCTTAACAGTGGCATTAATCCTTTTTGACTTTTTGTCTTACATCAATGGGTTGATAATTATAGAACCATATGGGATAGCAGCTTGAGGATAGGAAAATATCTAATGGTAGCGAGAGAGAAATAACCGGAATCCATTGTTAGTTGCTCCAGCTGCCACAATATAACTGAAAATTTTAAAGGCAGCTTTAAAACCCATTCAAGTAAAAAATAATACTAGGATAATACAATTTTGATCGAATTTCTGTATGAAAATGATGTATGAAATTGATAATGCTACAGAGGAGGTTCGTTTTACACCCCCAAACCCCTCAGGATCCGCCAATAAATTACTGAGAGAAATATGGGCCTGTGTGTCATTTCAAACAATTTCTTATGTGTGCAAGGTTAGGGTAGAGGACCCCTAATAGTCCCGCAATGTTTTGGATGCCATGAACTTGAACAGTGTTTAATGAGGTTTCCTAATGATTTCACTAGGAAACCTCGGTTAACATTGTGAAAGATCATGAGTTTCGAAAGGTTGTGGAACAATTACAGGTCTACTACCTTAATGCTTAGATCAGCTTGTTCATCGGATCAGCCAGTCCATCTGCACAGACTGGTCAGATTCTTCACCGCATGCTCAATTGATAGCTAAGGACCTATTGTCTTTATACAAAATTAAAGAATATATTTAAAGCACTGTGTGGTTGTCCAAGCATCTAATTGTCTTTCAATCACGCAAACATGAAATTGTTGGTTTAGTCAAGTACAGGCTCATTTGATATAGATGGTAATTGTTTCCTTTAATGGAAGATCGATAAATACTTCATTGAAATAATAATAAAAGCTATATAATCACGAGTGGCAGGGCCATGGGCAAAAATATAGCTTTTGTTACTCACTCAATGAAATATCAATTGATCTTCCACTAAAAATTATAATTCAATTTCTTTAATGCGAAAATGCTATATTATGAGAATTTTAAGACAAATTTTCTTAAAGCGTGTCATTTTGAATGTGATTACATTGCAATATTCATGGTGACGTCACTTATTTGGCTCTGCTTAGATGATGTCAGATTGGGTGAAATGAATAAAAGTAGGGTATAAGTTTTTGATAATTTCTTTGGTTAGGCAGTGAGTTTATCAGTATGATTTCCAACCATTATTTTCAAATCATCAACCAAAAAGCATTACAGAAAATGTGATCATTCCACATATGTATTTTACATTGTTAGTTGGTAGGATGGTGTTGGAAATATTTCATGTTGTCATTGTTGTGTTTTTTTTCTGTTTTAGGAGGATAATGTCTCACTTATTAGCTCCAAAGGCTAGTTTGTCAAAGGCCAGAGGACTTTTGTGATGTTGTTATGTCATTACTGTATCACTCAATGCATCTATAACTTTTTTCCTTTGGAAATTTACTCCTTAAAATATACTGCCATATTACTAACAAAATTCAACAGATGTTATTTCCTCTAAGTATTACCAATTATAATTACAGTACATGTTACAGTCGATATTGCTCGAGCGACCATGTCTATTAAGCGACCAATTTTATTAAGCGATCCCCATAAAAAGTCTATTCATTGTAAGCAAAATCTCTGAAAAAGATGATATTCTTAACGAAAACTTTGTAATTATTGAATCTTATGCAGAGCCCACGGAGCCCATTAGAATGGTCTCAATAAGACGATTCTAATGGGTTTGAACATCATAGGATTCATTAAGACTTGACAGACAATCTATAAATGCTATTTAAATGAACACTCACATTTATCATGATATTTTGTACTAAGTGACCATTCCCATAAACAACCACTTTTTGGTGGTCCCCTTAGTGGTCGCTTAACACAAGTTTTACTGTAATTGGCTGTTTGGATAAGGCCAAATGCCATGTATTGGTCATAGTGAAAACTTTGAGATTCTTCTCCTTAGAAACCACTGGCTTTTTTTGAATTTTGATTGATTTTTTAAAACCCATCTTAAGATTTAGTGATGAAATTTTGATGCAATGACAAACATGGCTTTTATGGGTACATATTATTTCCATTAACAGTAAATTAAAAATATTTTTTCTAACTACATTTTGTACAACCTTGAATTTAAGCATATTTGATTTGCAAATTAAATGGCAAATGATTGCTGAGTAACCTGCTGTCAATATTTGGAAGAAATGTTAGATCTAATTATGCTTGACTAAGTTTCAAGCTATATTTTCTGATTTATATATCCAGGCAATATAATGGAATAAGTAATTAAATAATGCTTCATATAAAGGAGACTGTTGATTTTATTCATGTATCTTGATCACTTTTCTGTCAATTATTGCAAAGTTCAAATACAAGTACATGCATCTTTACAAATCTATGCCATTCAGTATTGCAATTTAGATTATCACTATTTTTAAGGGTTTTAGCTACCTGTACACAGTATATGACGTTACAACATTTAACCCATTCCCAGACAACCCTACTTTTTACGCCCTTAAAGAAGAGGCTTTGGAAAACATTATTGAAAAGGATGAAATTGCTTGTACTAAGAAATTTTGATGTCATTGAAATTTTTCCTTGTCAACCACAAAAAGTTCTAAGTTCGATCCCGGATGGCGGCATTCATTCTTTCTGACTTTTTTTCTCTCACAAATGGGTTGATAATAGTAGACCTGTGTGAGATAGCAGATGAAGGCTAGGAAAGGATGCAATGGTAGCTCTGGTGTTAGAAATACCAGGAATCCATTGTTAGGTGCTCCAACTCTCACAATATAACTGAAAGGTTGTTGAAAGTGACTTAAAACCCCATTCAAACAAGCAACAATCTTCCCTAAAACTTAAGATATTCAAAATTTCACCAACTTCAAATTGGCGTCTTTAACATCTTTGAAATTGGACCAGTCTAAAATTGCGCCTAGTGGTTATGGGTTAAAGACGGCTGGGTATAGTCTGGTTAATTTGACGCGAATTTGACCTCTGTGGAAAAAATGCTTAAATAACAATTACGGACATATTTTATCAATTAACAAAATGTATAGTACATTCAATATCGTTTGTTGTTCATTCCTATGAAAGCACGTGCAAAGCCGAGTAGGAATAATCAGATATTTATTCATCTAAATAGCAGGGGTCAGATTCAAGTCAATAAAACCGCACTTATAATTGGAAAACTGTTTGCACCGTTTTGTGATCCTAAACACAGGGCTGTATACTGGCTGTTTAAAGGTCTTCGACTTTACTTTGTTATCTTAGGTTGTTCTTAACTTGTATAATATATTTTTAATATAGTGATTTATTTGTCAAATATAATGTTGCTCTTTCTTTTTGTTTGTTTTTAGCTCCTCTGGCGGAAGGCCAGCGAGCTATTGTCATGGCAGAGTGTCAGGCGTGTGCCCATCCGTGCGTAATATTTTTCTTTAAACATCTTCTCCTCCAAAACCAATGGGCGGATTTTAAGGAAACTTGGAAGAAATGATCCTTGGGTGGCCCTCTTCTTAAATTGTTCAAAGAAATTTGATTGGCCCCCAAATATGGACGTGGGAGAGCGTGGCATTTTTTCACTTTGAAATCTTTAAAAATCTTCTCCTCCAAATCATTGGGCCGATTTCAATGAAACTTGGCCTGGATGTTCCTTGGGTGACCCTTTACTTAAATTGTTCAGGAAATTTTGATTGGCCCATAAATACGGGCGGGGCCTATTTTGAGCCCAAAATCTTTGAACAACATCTCCTCCTGAACCACTTGGCCGATTTCAATGAAACTTTAACAGAATGTTCCTTGGGTGACCCTTTACTTAAATTGCTTGCTAAATTTTGATTGGTCCATAAATATGGGGTGGCAGGGCGGGCCTATTTTGAGCCTGAAATTTTCGAATGACATTTTCTCCTGAACCACTGGGCGGATTTCAATGAAACTTTACCAGAATGTTTTATTTGCTAAATTTTGATTGGCCCATAAATTTGGGTGTGGCAGGGAGGGGCTTATTTTGAGGCCAAATCTCTGAACGATATTTCCTCCGGAACCACTCAGCCAATTTCAATGAAACTATATCAGAATGTTTCTTGGTTGACTTTTTACTTAAATTGTTTGCAAAATTTTGATTTGTCCACAAATATGAGCGTGGCAGGCGGGCCTATTTTGAGCCCGAAATCTTTGAACGACATCTCCTTCTGAACCTTAAGTTTTAATAAGATGGGTAAATGGTTGCAGGTTCATTTTGATTGAGTATTTTGATGCGATATGGTCCAGAACCAGTTGATCATTATAAAAAAGGTCTTAGGAGATTTCGGAGTGTTAATGTATTCATTCAAAGTAAGCTTTCTTAAATGAAAGTCTAAAGATTTTAAAGCCAGTGGAGCGATACAGGTCCTCTTGGGCCTCTTGTTTTTGCCCCCACATCACTAGTCGAGAGCATATAATATGACATTGTTTTACCACTGTTTGTGCGTCTAGCTGGCTGTCCTCTAATTGTAAACATGAAAAATAACCATAATCCCGTAGCTTCATCACTAGTGAACGACGGCGGCACTCATTCTATCGACTCTTTGTCTCTCTCCAATGGGTCGATAATCGTATACCTATGTGAGATAGCAGCTGGAGGCTAGGAAAGGATGCAATGGTAGAACTGGTGAGAGAAATACCAGAAATCCTTTGTTAAGGGTTTCAGCTGATGCGATGTAACTGAAAAAATGTTGAAAACGGCGTAAACCTCCGTTCAATCAATCATCACTAGTGCAGTGAAAGTGCTTACCGGTTTATTTGACATTAAGGTTACTTTCAACATCCTCATGGCATCTTTGAGGGTCAAGCTCAAAGCTCAAAGTCATCTGGCAAGGTCAAAGTCAAACTTTCAAAAATAATTGCCACTTCCTGAACATAAGCAAGACTTTATTCGTTTATGATATCCCGAAATAGTATGTTAAGGGGTGGGTGCTTTTCCCTGTTGGACTATCGATGGGTCCGGTTTTTAAGCATCTGAACAAAGTTAGAGATTAGGGTTACGAATTCCGATGTTTATGTAATTCAAAAAGGTATTAAGAATTACCCCATTTACACCTGAGTCCTCTCCACAACTAAAATAAAATCTTATAACCTTGATCACTGTAACGATAACTTGTTCAGACGTCAAATAAATGTGATGTGGACAAAAGCAAAACATGACCAAATTCCCTCATCCTCTCTAAGGTTTTTAGTCATAGCGCCGAGTCCGTCGTGCGCCCGTCCGTCCGATTTCTAACTTTTCCATTAGAAATCTTCTACTCAGAAACTACTGGATGAATTTCAACCAAACTTCACATAAATGATCCTCTGGGTGGCCCTCTTTCAAAGCTGTCCAAGGAATTTTGATCCAATGAATAACTAGGCTTAAATGGACGTGGTAAATTTCCATATATGGTAATATGTGACTTTTCTCAGCCTCTAACAGATGCATATCAACCAAATTTCGCTAGAACAATCCTTGAGTGACCCTTTATCAGTCTACAATAGCAAACTAGCAAACTAATATTCTTTCGGTGCATGTTCAGCAGAGGTCCAGTGAGACGGTGCTTTACACCGAGCACGTTAAAAGAACCATGGCGGATCTCAGCAGTAGTTTCGTCATGTAACCTTGCACTATCCCACGTAACAGGCGTTTTGGGCGTCGCTCATATATCCATATGCTACCGTAACGACGATAGATAAGCGGAAATTAACAAAATTGCAGAATACTTTCGACCAAATAGTTTTTACATGAAGTCCTTTTTTGACCAAAGGAATTGGGATCATCCAGCTTCTCGACGAAATATTCTTTTATACGAAGTGTCGTTCGACATATGTCGTAGACCTACGTCTGATTTGCTTAGAGAGTAGAACCCTCTATTTCAAACCCTGAGATAGTTTGAATCGGAGTTTAATGCCTTTTTGAACAGTACTCCAGTTATATTACGGTAAAGTTCACTTATTGATGTGGTTCGAGCAAAGAGCGGGCCATCTTTGACGTGTAACCAAGGTCCTGTATACATAGTACATCGAAGGACAAACCAAGCGTTTAGGAATCATTTGCGTTTTAACGTTTGTGAACATTTAAAATTAGTGCCAAGCTTTGCACGTGAGTACTTGTGCAAAGCGGGATACCCTTTCTTAAACGTTTTCGAAGGGCGGAGGGGGATGCGTGCCAATCAGGCGAGTAAAACGTGTATCAAGAGACAACTTACGTTACCAGCAAAAAGTGGTCGTTTAATAGAATGGTTGCATACATGTAGTACACGTTTCTTTAGATTTTTTTTATTTATTTCTTTACTTTTTATTTACAAATCGGACACATAAATTTATTGTAATTTGTATGCAATTGCGAATTTATCAAAAATCCTATGTTGTAGAAATTCAAAAGAATCGTCTCATTGAGACTATGCTAATGAGTTTTAACAACGTAGGATTCATTTACAATAATTTTTAAACCAATAATTTCTACATTTTAAGATTTTTTTTTTAATTTAAAGAGGGTGGGGGTTGGAAACAGTCGCTTGATAAAAATGGTCGTTTAATAGACGTGGTCGCTCGAGCAAGATTGACTGTAGTTTCTTCATGTTACCTTGACGTATGAAGTTTCATATGGGTATGTGATACAGTAGCGAGATAAAAAAAAAACGCATTTCGCATTTAGATCGAACTACGTGTCATACAAACTGAAAGGGGCAATATAAAGGTCATAACATATGTATGCAAAGTAACATTATATGAACTTCAAATTTTACCATATATTAGCTACTATTCTTTACTTGGATCAACACATGAAACAAAACTCAATTGAGCGCAAAATGAACAAAGAATAATGTATACATTTTTAGAATGTCTTATACATCCGCTACATTGCTTCCATTCTTTTCGTTGGTCATATTATCTATAAGAATTCGGTCCGTAAGATATGAATCCAAAATATGTGGTAAATTTGAATAAAACATACACTAATCATACATTTTATCATTGATTAACAAGAACATATTATGAAATCAAATGGTCTTCAACAAAGAAGTGTTGTAGTTCCATAGTTACATTTACAGCCTTGCATTGAAATGTGTTAACAACAAAACAATCAACAATCAAAATAATCGTGCCGATTTTATTGAGATATTAGAGAAAATATTTAACACTTTTGTGATAAATACCTATATCTTATCGGTTTTACAACTTTGGTAATGCCTTCTTCTTTTTTCTCGAACCGCCCCTTGATAATTGGATAATGACGAGTAGAGGGGTGTTATTTAAGTACATTGTTGACAATGATTGGTGCGGAGTAAAAGTTAAAACAAGAGGATTAAAAGCTTAGACGAGTATCTGAAGGTTCATATCGACGTGTTGTTTCAAGCTGTGTTAACGGTGAAATATTGTGATAATAAATATTTGGATAACTGTCTTGGAAAACAAAGTAAGTTGATTATTCGTATTTGCTCCAGAAGTCAAGTGACTGGTAATTGAGGCAAAAGGCATGTGTGTCAACTAGTAACCTCTTGGCTACCAATAACACATCTGTGATTGTTTACAAAAATTAACTGTCAATGAAATGTTTTATCAAGAACAATTTTCAGAAGAAAATGGCTCCAAATTTGGCTCCTAAAATTCAAATTTGGCTCCATTTTTTTCAAGTGATTAAACTTCATAAGAGATTTTTTGACTAGTGGCCCGGTTCTTACCCGGGCGTAAACTGGTATCCGCCTTCTGACAGATACTCTGAGGAGGCGGGCTACAAGTTTGCTCCCGGGTAGAATCGAGGGGCCCGTTTCATTAAATCGTACAAAAATCGTTAGTCAAAATCACAAATTCTACCTGGCGTTTGCATTCATTGTTTGATTTCCCCCTGCTATATCTCATTGGAATCGACTTCAGAAGACAATTCTGTTGATATGATGCATGGAAGAATCCAATGTTCAATTACTACTGTAGTAGAAGCAAATCAAATTTTGACTTACGCAAGAAATGATCGTAAAATGATTAGTAAATCATGCCCCTGGAGACAAATCAGTTGAGCCTATGTAAGAACCTGAACATTTCCACCAACTTCAAATGTGCGCTACGTAATGTTGTGATTATCATGTACATCCGCACAGGCATGTTGGGGTCCTCACTCACAGCTAAATGGATAGCTTCGTTCCTGTGGTTTGTGTCAAAAATCAAGGATATTTCAAATCGTCATATTATTATGAGAACGCTTAATCGACATTTTTAAGTATCGAGAAAAATGTGTTTACAAATTGAGATTACAGTATCCTTTTTACTACCAATCGTTCATTTTGTTTGATTTTTTTTTTCACATTTAAAATCAACGTCAGTATCTTTCTTAATATTATATGGAATATCCTTATGGTCAACATATGGTGATTACATTCGTTCAGAGACTCTATATATACAGGGTACTTGATTCGTGTTAAGCCTGATGTGTTTAAAATGGGACAGTTAGGTAGATGACTTTAAAGGGTATCAAACGGAACCAAAATCTCACAGTTGCCAAAATGTACACCACGTCAAGGCTGTCCATCAAAGTGGCAGATTCAGAGGAGGTTCAAAATAACCCCGCCTGAAGACCAATCATTTCATTTCATTCATAGTGTAAACTACCCCTTCTGCTGTTTAAGACAGTTTCCTGTTGCGCTCAGAAATTTGACAGACAGTATAGACTTTGATCAGTCTGAAATCACTTTAGCTTGTACTGTATCTGTTCTCGATTTTTTGTTGAAGAAATCGAGACACAGGGGCAGACCCGTTGATAAACATGTAAAAGAAAGGATCTTTTTAAACAAAACTTGTGGTCGGTAGGATATGAATTAAAATTGTCTTATACTAGGAAAACTTACCCCCTTTTGTATGTTCGAAACACTTGGATCTGCCGCTGCCATAACGCGAACTTGAAAATTTGGAAAATATTAAAATGAAGTTGCGTCCATGAAAAAATCACGCAATTCGATAGGATGAAAAATCGGTTATATTCCTCGATGATAACAATTTCGAAAACCCAAAACTTTTTACTACCAATCGTTCATTTTGTTTGATTTTTTTTTCACATTTTAAATCAACGTCAGTATCTTTCTTAATATTATATGGAATATCCTTATGGTCAACATATGGTGATTACATTCGTTCAGAGACTCTATATATACAGGGTACTTGATTCGTGTTAAGCCTGATGTGTTTAAAATGGGACAGTTAGGTAGATGACTTTAAAGGGTATGAAACGGAACCAAAATCTCACAGTTGCCAAAATGTACACCACGTCAAGGCTGTCCATCAAAGTGGCAGATTCAGAGGAGGTTCAAAATAACCCCGCCTGAAGACCAATCATTTCATTTCATTCATAGTGTAAACTACCCCTTCTGCTGTTTAAGACAGTTTCCTGTTGCGCTCAGAAATTTGACAGACAGTATAGACTTAGATCAGTCTGAAATCACTTTAGCTTGTACTGTATCTGTTCTCGATTTTTGTTGAAGAAATCGAGACACAGGGGCAGACCCGTTGATAAACATGTAAAAGAAAGGATCTTTTTAAACAAAACTTGTGGTCGGTAGGATATGAATTAAAATTGTCTTATACTAGGAAAACTTACCCCCTTTTGTATGTTCGAAACACTTGGATCTGCCGCTGCCATAACGCGAACTTGAAAATTTGGAAAATATTAAAATGAAGTTGCGTCCATGAAAAAATCACGCAATTCGATAGGATGAAAAATCGGTTATATTCCTCGATAACAATTTCGAAAACCCACAACTTTTGACTACCAATCGTTCATTTTGTTTGATTTTTTTTTCACATTTAAAATCAACGTCAGTATCTTTCTTAATATTATATGGAATATCCTTATGGTCAACATATGGTGATTACATTCGTTCAGAGACTCTATATATACAGGGTACTTGATTCGTGTTAAGCCTGATGTGTTTAAAATGGGAAAGTTAGGTAGATGACTTTAAAGGGTATCAAACGGAACCAAAATCTCACAGTTGCCAAAATGTACACCACGTCAAGGCTGTCCATCAAAGTGGCAGATTCAGAGGAGGTTCAAAATAACCCCGCCTGAAGACCAATCATTTCATTTCATTCATAGTGTAAACTACCCCTTCTGCTGTTTAAGACAGTTTCCTGTTGCGCTCAGAAATTTGACAGACAGTATAGACTTAGATCAGTCTGAAATCACTTTAGCTTGTACTGTATCTGTTCTCGATTTTTGTTGAAGAAATCGAGACACAGGGGCAGACCCGTTGATAAACATGTAAAAGAAAGGATCTTTTTAAACAAAACTTGTGGTCGGTAGGATATGAATTAAAATTGTCTTATACTAGGAAAACTTACCCCCTTTTGTATGTTCGAAACACTTGGATCTGCCGCTGCCATAACGCGAACTTGAAAATTTGGAAAATATTAAAATGAAGTTGCGTCCATGAAAAAATCACGCAATTCGATAGGATGAAAAATCGGTTATATTCCTCGATGATAACAATTTCGAAAACCCACAATGTAGTCGCTTAAGAAATTAGTTATTGAGAGTGAAAAAATATACACTTTTGATTCATGGTTGAATTATTAGATATGAAGAAATTATAACTTGATTTTATGGAGATATGAAACTTAATCATAATTACACTATTAGAATCTACTTCGCGTATTCTAACTGTGACCAGGTTATTAGTTTCATTCACAAATGAAGTCAACAAATTAATAATATTCTTCGTATCTTAAACATGTAATTTCGTTTATATATTGCCTGCCATGCGTTAAAGGTGATCAAACGGTACAAGCAGTTTGCAAATTATATCCCACTTTGCACGCAAGTGCACGTGCAAAGCAGGATATAATTGGCAAACGGTTCGTACCGTTTGACCATCCTGAACGCAGGGCTAGTCTACGTTCAAGACGAAAACGATACTGAAACGTCTAAGAAAGGGCAACCGACTTTGCGCGTGCAATCACGTTTTCAAGCACTTTTACACTCAGAAACGTAAGTCTTTGATATTATAAACTAGCCAACACACGAAATTATCGCTGCTGGTCAATTTTGCATTTTAAAAGCCCTTATCAATTGAGTTGACTTTCCTAAATGGTTTCGGTGGATTAACGAGAAATGTCAATAGTAATATAAATGTCAATAATAATAATAATAATTATAATAATAATTATAATAATAATAATAATAATAATAATAATAATATGTGTGTCTGTCCGTACGAGATTGTATCAATAGTATATCATACTCTATTTACTGTTTGAAAAATTCCATGTTTATTGTTTTATTATAATGATAGTGTTTAAGTGAGTAAGCGAGTGAGTGAATGAGTGGGCGATTAAGTGATCGAGAATGTGAGAAGGGGTCGATGGGTGTGCTTGAGTAAAGGAAAGGGTGGGAGTTTGGGATTGAAAGAAGGCAACATTGTAAAAAAGACACTTTTCTATCTCATTGTTGGTTGAATTTGATGTCTTTATGTTTTACCTTCTCAAAATAAAGATATTATTATTATTATTATTATTATACCTTCGACCTTTCTCAGACTGCGCAGGCTTACCAAGTTAAGAACTTTTAATAAGTTTAGATCATTTGATGGTTGAAAAATAATTATATCAACATTTGATTCAGATAACATTTTTGGTGAATGAACGTAGGATGTTAATACATTCGAAATAAAGTAGTGCCTCTAAAGTCTTTCATTGTCTTTGTCTTGCGTGACCCTTTCAATGTTTGATTAACTTTATACCCAAATTGTCACAAGACGGGACACAAAACGTGAAAATAACCTATCCTATCGTTAATGGGAGCCAAAAAAGCCGTTAATACAGCAAAAACAAACAATTTTAACATTTTTTGTTGCCAACTGCCAATTTGATTTTTTAAAAAAACATTTCCATTTCATTTAAGAGATGAAGAGATAATTTATTGATTTAAATGGAGGTATAAAACTAAAACCCCAATCACACTGTATGAATACGCGAAGCGAATTCATTCATTTAGTGTGATTAGGTTATTAGTTTCATAGCTTTATAAAAAAAAAATGTTCTCTTTATGTGTTATAATTATCACATAATTATCAACACCATAATCATCAATACCATGAAGGAAAAATGAGAGATTCATCAATAAAGTTTGGCAGCCCTAAAAAATAGCTGCGTACTCAAAATTATTTACATTGACAAATACAACTATTTTTAAGCCAATCAGAATGCACACAAATTAATGAAATCTTCTAAAATTAGATTATATCGCATTTGTTGTGTGCGTTTTAATATCATTGTAAATTTCAACGATTGTTCTATATCTTTTTAAATTTCAATTAAATATCGTAGACAACAAACTGAGTTTCTTATCGAGTTCAGTGCCTTAGGGGCGACTTGTCAAATAGGTTTTGTTAAATGAAACTGTTTTATTACTCTCGTCTTTCAACAATGTTTTATTACCAATAAATATGACTGTCGATTGCGTGTTTTATTTTGTCGGCGTGTAAGAAAGAAACGATCTTAATCATTAAATAAAACGACTTTATTTGAGACAGTTCCGTCATATTCATTTTATACATGTAAACAAAAACAACCAGAAAAGTCGGGAATGGTTTATAAGTGAGATTGATAAATTACGTGAAAGGACCTACCAAATAAGGTATAATATATTTTTCCATTTGTATTAGAAATGAAAAATTATTCACTGCCGTTCTAGATAACCTTTTTAACAGAAAGTTATGTTTTAACAAATCACTTATTAAATTTCCTTATACATGTAGTAACATTTAGAGAATAATTATTTTTGTATCCTGCAATTAAGCCTGTATTGAACTTCTATCATCTGTCTCATTACAAAACATGATATCAGGCGGTCTTTTTTTTTTTTTTAGAAACAATTCGCTTACCTGCTTACCTGAATTTCTTTGATTTTTAAAGGTTTATATTAATATAGCCCAAAAAAGGTTGCATGATAACAAGAATAACATTTAAATGTCTTTAAATACCAATGTCATCTTGTCTCGGCAGTGATAAATTATCAAGACTCGACAAAGCCTCGTCATGATAATTTCTCCTAATCTGATTAGATAACATTGATTTTTGAAGCCACTTACATGTTATTCTCTATATGACCGTACCCACATATAAGTACATAATGTAGTATGCCTTACCTCATCACATTTTACGACTTTCTATAGCATCATCACAGTTTCTTCTATTTTAATGAAATCTGCAATACAATACAATACATTTTATTTGCTGTCAATTTTTCAAATTTGATATCTGCACACATAGCAATATAACAAACAATACAAGTGTCATTTGAATATAATGGTAGAAAAAAATAGATTTGGAACTAGATGACTTATTATAATATAAAGGCCCCGTATCCGTGAAATCGAAATGTTGAGAGCCTTCTCAACCAGAAATATAACGCACAATAGTATTTCGCGAAAAATCGCCGAGTAATCATTTAATAAGACCTTCAAAATAAGTTTTCAAAACATCATCTTAAGACAACAACGTTCGATAACTGAAATAGAATTTCGTCCTGAACGTACCATTTCAATTATTTCCCATATGCGAATCAATGGGCCAACTTATTTCTCGCCCGAAAGGGTCCCGATTTTGATGTTTTTCAGCCGGGCCACAATTTGAAACCCGGCCCTGTGTTCCGGCTGACAAGATGCTACAAACTGTTTTCAAATTATACCCGGTTTTGCAAGCATGTGCACGCGCAAAGCGGGGTATAATTAGAAAACGATTTGTAGCATCTTGTCAACCGGAACACAGGGCCGGGTTTCAAATTGTGGCCCGGCTGAAAAACAACCAAATCGGGCCCCGCCCGGGGGAGAAATAAGTTGGCCCAAAGATTTTGGTCAGTCTGTTTCTCCGCGCAATCTGACCCGACTCTTCACTATGACCTCTGTGGATAGATAATGTCTTAAGGTAGTGGACCCGTAATAGGTCTGCAACGTTTCGGAAGTAACGAACTTTAACAGTGATAACAGAGGTTTCCTTAATATAGGCCTACCCAAATCATTTAGATAGCTAACAAAAATTGTCTAACTCTTTATTTATAACATGATTATTTTTTGACAGAATTAAAATTTTGGGTTTTTCTGTTACAGATGGCCAACACTAGTTTGTGGATAGTTTTTACAGCATCGGTGATCTCTGTCGTCATGGTAACGCCATCTGCCGGAATCAGAGTCAAGATTCACTACAAACTAGAGAACGGTAAGTTTTCATTGTTCTAAATTTGCTGCAACTCATTTTTGTACAAAATAAAGCTCGCCGGGCTTCCTTGAAAATTGCATGTTTTTCACCTGTTAGTGTAAGAACTTTTCATAAATTTGTGAACCGATTTTCAAAAGTGTATGAAATGAAAAATCTATTTCCCACACCGCAAAAAGGAGCCACACTGAAAGTGCGATAAAAAAACAAACTATTTTAGTCAGACTGTGCGGTCTGCGCAACCTGACAAGGACCAAACTTTTCGGTTTGAAGCTCTTTGTATATCAAGGTTGACGATCATTTAACCTTGCCCTATACTTATTGTAAATATGCAGCGATAATCGGCTTTTTTTCTAGACCTGGGGCCCGTTTTACTAAACATCTTACAAAAAAAATAATCGTAAGTCAAAATCAATAATCGTATCTTGTGTTTTCATTCATTGATGGATTCTGTCTTGCAATATCTCATTGGAATCGTCTTTAAAAGACGATTTCAATGATATATTGCAAGGTCTTAATTCAATATTTAGTTACAACTTTAGAAGTAACTTTAATTTTTGACTTACGCAAAAATTGATGGATTCTGCCTTACAACATCTCATTGGAATCGTCTTTGGAAGACGATTTCAATGAGATATTGCGAGGCTTTATTCAATATTTAGTTACAACTTTAGAAGTAACTTTAATTTTTGACTAACGCAAAAAATGATCGTAAGATGTTTAGTAAAAAGGGCCCCTGGACTGTATTAAATCTGACGAAGCACAATCAACCGCTCCAAGTTTGTCACAATGAGTGACCGGAAGATTTATATGTGACACGTCACGCGAAAAGTGACCATCTGGACAGTGCTTGAAGTGCCGAAACTTGTCAGAGTGCGCCAATTGCACAGAGAGACTCAGGGCGAAACTTTTCCCACTTTACTAATTTTCTTAATCTAGAATGATCAATCTACTTGCATGTAAAACAATTTTTGAAATGCAACTGTGGTTGGCCTGTTAGAACCGATCTCTTTTTCATATATATTTATGTTACGAAGTTCCCAAACGGTCCCTTTTTACGTGACGGGTCACATATACTTAAAAATATTAGGTGAGATGTTAGGTATAATGGTTATTCTGATTTCTTTAACAGAAAAAGAGTAACGTTCAGCACTGGTTGGTTTATTCAGTTCGCACAGGGAGACCATTGCCCAGACTTTTCGATGGGCCCAAATAGTTCGATTTTGTACGACGCAGCTCTACATTATATTTCAAATGAGGTTGCTTTTGTTAGAATAGTGGTATGAAATAAAACTCTTATCATCGTAATTGTATGAATACTGTCATCTAGCCTTTTATCATCAAATAAAACACAGAACTGATTTCTTACTTTTCATTTTCAGTGTTGACGTGCTACAGCTGTCCAGAGAAGTCCAACAATACTGAATGTAACAAGTGGGCTCCTGATGTATTTTGTCCTTATAGTAAGTGTTTAGTTATTGTTCTTAAGGTTGTAAGTTACAGCCATAATGAAAATAAGTAAAACGGACTCATTCGGGTATTAACCGGATGACGGCCTTAGTTTTCGGTACAGCAGCATTCCAGCGTTTGGTGGTCGAACGTTCATGGCGGTATTCAAGCGTCAGCTCAGTTTGAATTTATCTCAAAAGGGAAGCGTTTCCTTTCTTTGAGAAAGGTATAACGACGTTGTGCGACCTTCTGACGTAGGGTTACACAACATCATATTTTTCCCAATTAAAGTAAATACCAATTGACCTATGTCAGCCCTATTAGCCGAGTCGGTAGAGCATTTGACTTCAAAACAATTCGATGGCTCAGAGTGAAACAGTTGTAACTGCCTATAAACAGGTAGGCAGTTACAACGTTTCGCGCTGAGCAATCGAATGCAGTTCCATATCGTTTGAACCAATTCCCGGACTAGCACACGAACAAAATAATTATCTTTCGGATAAGGCATTACAGTGAGGCCCCGCGAAACAGTTTACACCGAGCACGTTTAAGAACCATGTCTGATCTCAGCAGTAGTTTCGTCTTGTATCCTTGCACTATCCCCCGTTATAACTAACCGTCTTCTGGGGACGTCGCTCAAAATGGGCAAATGCTACGGTAGCGACGATAAATAAACGGAAACTCACCCAGAGAAATTTCTATTAAGTGTACACAATTCGTCCAATTTTTTGCATGTCTGAAAAAGAATAACCAGTTTATTTTAAATATGCATAAAATATTATTGTTTTATTACTCGTACAAAATCACTAGAAGTTCTGCCAATGGGGAAAAATATAGCTTTTGTTATTCGTTCAATGAGCGATTTCTCTTTCTTACACACAAACAATTATCCTATATGCCATGGGATTATCCCGATATTTTCGTTACGATGGTGTGTTCAGTTAAGGTATGCGAGCGCCAACCATATAAATTTGCGAAAAATAAGAGATGGACAAGCAGAGTAGTGATGCTAATCTTAGGGACGAACTTCTTCAGAGAAGTGGAATCGCAATAGTCTCACAACATTTCGGAAATCATGCTCTTTCACAATGTTGACCAAGGTTTCCTAATGAAAATTACTAGGAAACCTCGGTCAGCATTGTTAAAGTTTATAACTCCCGAAACGTTGCGGAACTATTATGGTTCAACTAATTAATTAAGGACAGTGATTTTCTTTTTGATGTTGATGAAATATTTGGTTTAGAACTGTCTGAGTACGTTTTGTTTTGTACATTTTTTTATTGTTTTCTTCTTCTATTTCTAGAACACACAGTATGTAAGACAGTCCATCGTTTCAACAAGGAGACAGATCAGAGTACATCAGTCGAGAAGTCTTGTGCCTTACCAGAACAGTGTACAGTGGATATGTTAGGATGTATGGAAAACGGGAATCAACAGGTGAGACACATTTCAAATAATACCAATCTCATATTATCTTTGAACATTGAGAATCAAAAGCCATTAATTGTCCAAGATAATTAAAAGACCAAAACCATTTTAACGCAAATAATATCATCGTAATCTAGCAAAAAGCATCGATTCGGTTTTAAACCATTTTAGCATTGTTCTGTCACAGAAAAAGGGACCATCTGGGTAGTGTTATACGTGTCAAGCCTAGTCAGACTGCGTGGAATGCCTAGGGACGAGACTTTTCGCATTTGGCTATTTTTCTGAATCTAGTATAATACATCTACCCACCCATGGAAATTTTAGATGCGACATCTGGTTAGCCTTAACTAGAACGAAATTAAAATAGTCGTCAATTATAATTGGGTAGCTACGGACCCGACCCATAATTTTCATAATCCAGGAATACTTGAATGTTCTGTGTATTTGTCAAGGTTGCTCGATGTCTGTCCATACCGCAAAGATGACGTTATTGGAAATGTCATTTTCAGGTTCAATTTATATTGAAATCCTATTTTCCCGTGTGATGGGTTACACGCATATCATCATCGGCTTGCAAAATCGTCGTAAATCAAGCTATATTTTTGTCGTCGAACGATGATAGTTGACTCTAGTTGCCATATACATGTATCTTATAAACAGTATTATCTTCTTTCTATTTCAGGAATGTGTATCGTGCTGCAGTGAGTCCTATTGTAACAAGGCTGTGCCAACCAATGTCCTCTCGTCCATACAGTTATCCGACACAGTGATTCTGAACGCAGCTACATCAACAGTTACTCTACAGTCGTCCTTCAACATACTAACGGTGCTGCTATGTTCTATTGTACACAGATCGATGTCCTGAAAGAACATTTCGTAATATCAAATAACTTTCCTATTGCGATATGGGTTTAATGTTCGGGACTTTACTTCTGAAGCATCGTGAAGCCGTAAGTCTTGAATTTAAATCGCGAAACCGTGTCTTTCGATTGGGCACACGCAGGATATGCGAAATGATACGCACGGAAGGTCTGGGGTTGGAGGAAAGGGCCACGAACGGGATAGACCCCCTATATTGTAGCAAAGGGATTGTGCTCCCGGGATAAAATAAAGGTTTTATGGGCGACCAATACGTCCAAACCTCAGCTAAATAGCTGTAGTTTTGATCCTTTTGGCCGCCCAAAAAGAATGACCCTGTGCTACGCCTACGCGTATTGTCATTGTGAGTACGCCCTTGAAACGCGATCGATTGTATGTAGGAGAGCTCATCATTTTGAGATTCGAAAATAAGCTTTATATGATTTAAGCCATACGTATATACAATTCGTATAATGGTTCATTTATGTCTGCGATATGTGTTTTTTCTTTTCCAGGTTTTCGATAGTTTGAAGCTTAGATACATGTATATAGTTCGTCATTGCGATACAAACACCCTTTTTTCACTTAGTGCTATTGTATAACTACAGAACTGGTGGCTTCCTTTCAAAGGGGTTCTTTGTTCAAGCGATCAAAGATGGTGACCAAAATTGAGTTGAGCGTAAAATGTAATAAACGTAAAATTACGTGATCCGTTACGTCAAAACGTATTTTTTTCGATGAGGGAGAAATAACCCGCCTAGTCAGCTTGCGTGGTTAAGTGACGACAATTAGTGTCTAACAATAAGTGCTACTTGCTTTATTTGTAATTTTGTGATCTGTTCTGCGTTCATTATTGCATTAAGTAACTTACTGTTTGCAAGTAATACCCCGCATTGCACGCAATCTTGCATGCAAAGCGAGATATAATTTACAAACAGTCTTGTTATCCTGTTTTGCTATCCTGAATGCAGGGCTGTTCTTATCATTTTCTTATGTCAATAAAGATACTACAAGAAATAAATATGTGTTCATTTATTTCCATTCACGCATAACCAGACGACACGGTTTAGACTTGCCAAAATTCAAAGATGTTGCAGACGGCAAATTATATTTGCTGAAATTGTACCAAAAAAAATGTGCCTATTGTACACAAAATAGATATTGTGAACAACGCAGATAAGCTTGTTACACATTTTCTATGTTGTTTTCGGAATTATTTTTCTTTGTAATGTTACATGGGCTTGTCCATGTGACAGAAAGAATTGTGAACAACACATAAATAGCTTGCCCCATCTTGCATTTTCTACATTGTTTTCGAAATTATTTTTTTCTTTGGCCTGTTGTAGAATCTTTGTGAACAACACATAGATAGCTTGCTGTACATGTTGCATTTTCTACGTTGTTTTCCAGAGTTTTTTTTCTACCTGGTACATTGGCTTGTCTATTTGACGGAAAATATTGTGAACAACGCATAAATTAGCTTGCTGTACACCTTGTACTTTCTACGTTGTTTTCCGAAGTTTTTTTTTCTTCGGTTTGGTTCATTGGCTTGTCAGAACAGAACAGAACATATCTTTTATTTTCATCCAAGTACAATGGGGTACAATATGGACAATATACACAAATAATGTTACTGTAATAATTTAAATACTTCCGGTAAAACAACTAGATGAGTGCTAGAATTGATGGAATTTTAGACTCATACGAGGGATAGAAGCGCTACCATAAATCTAAGTTACTATGTTATAAGTAATTTGAAGAAAAATATTTTTTTACTAGTGAAAAACCAAGAGAACAAGAAATTTTGCCAATGGGGACTTAAACATCGCAGCTACAGGTTAAGCATGCCATAGTTACGACGTTTCAGTCTCCATTCCGATGAAAGAGGTTAAAATTTGATCTGTTTTGTTGGCGAATAATTGTTTATTCTTTTATTTGTTTGAGTTCAAAATAACGACATGCATATATTTACATTAAATCGTGCCGAGGTGGCTATATCCCCTGTTTTCCGTCCTTGTTCGAAACGAAAAAACAAGGAATGGGATTTTGGGGAATGTGATACAAAATATACATATACATATAACATCCGTAACTGAAACAATTACACAAGGATGACAACAACAAAGATAGAGATATACAAGGGCGTAACTCCCATTACTCTTTTTACGCAAATGCGTAAATCAATTAATAGTAATCTGTTGAAAATATCGTTGATGAATGGACACAGCATCGAAACCACAGCTTATTAAAGCTGTAGCTACGATGTTTTGACCACTCACCAGTGCTCAAATCATAGAAGTAGGGAGTGGACGGGGTGCATTTATCTTTTGTCAATGTCGAAATATCGAAATTATCCTATATTTTCTTTGGTTGTCGCCTCCTGTGTGCTTATAAGTTAAATTTCAAAGTGGATATATACGCCTATGATATAGAAGTGAAGCAAGAGAGCTAAAATGCCAGGGCAGTTGAGAAAATTAGTCGTCTGGTTGTCTGATGGGCAGTAACATCGTGAAATTGACATCGCAAAAACATTTAAGATAAATATTCCTAGAATAAAATCGCTTTTTTACTGACGTAACTGAAATTTTAAGCGTCTGCTTGGTCCTTTAAGAAATAGGAAATATTTTGAAGAGTTTGTATGCGTATATTACTAAGGAAGGTAATATCTCTTATTTTGTAGGATATTGGATCGCCTACCTTTAATTTCACTCAAAACTCAGTTCAATCAATTTCATTCCAAAATCATTCACCTTGTCAATTTTACCATGTTTACTACTGAAGGTTATAAATATCGCTTATTTTGTTCATCCTGAACAGAATAAGGGATATTCGATCACCTCCCGTTAATTTCACTCAAAAATTACTCATAGCATACATTAAATTTTATTCCAAAATCATTCTCCTTGTCAATTTTACGGTGTTAACTATATCTAAGCAGGGTCTATAAAAGGCATACCAATGACGGAATAACATTGCCCAGTAAGTGCAATAATTCGCTTTTTTATTTGCATAAAAGAAATAAAATAATCGTTTTCAAAAATCGACAAACATTCAATTTGTTGAGAACACGACAATTGGTTTAAGCGCACATATAAACTATAGTGTCTTAATCTTGAATTTCACACATACGCAAAGCACAATCCTTGAGCATACAAGCCACCACAAAACAATTGAATAAGAATATATGCTGACCACCTGAGAAGCGATTAAGACCTTTTCTAAATATAACGAGCAAAGAGAAGACTCTGGCCAGACTGTGAGGCAGCGTAGGCTAGCCAGAAGCTTTGCTTTGCAGACATATGTAATTGTTGGAAATGTCACGCACTGGCTCAATTATAGAAAACTGACAACCGCCTGTTAAATTAATATTTTTCATCAAATCACAATTTGTTTTTGCAGTCTGATAAAGGGTTACCAAAGGAATATTCCAGCAAAAACAGGTTGATATTCATCAGTTCGGTTTTGAGAATGTGAGATTCTAAGTTTCCACTATAAAACATATAGAGAAATAAGCTCTGTCCATATACTAAACATAAAACTAGAAAGGCATGAATGGCTTAAGTCGCTCCACAGGCATGAAATTCTTGGTATAGCAAATCAAGTTTTTACTAGATATTTAGATATTTTGGGTTCTACTTATGTTGAAATGATCTCCAAAGTTTCCACTATATAACACATAGAGAAATGACCTCCTCTAATAAAAGACATATTTTTCATCCAATCACAATAATTTTACAGCACATGATAATGGGTCACCCAAGGATCATACCAATAAAGTTTGATTTCTATCCATCGATTCCATTCTGGGAAAATGATTTTCGAAGTTTCCACTATATAACATTTAGAGAAATGACCTCTGCCTATAATATACATAACTCACTTTTTACCGTATTTGGAAATTAGCCACGCCCATTAAATCCATGTATTTCAGTGGATCAAAATTTCTTGAACAACTTTAAAAGAGGGTCACTCAAAGATCATTCCTGTGAAGTTTGTTTGAAATTCATCCAGTAGTTCATGAAAAGAAGATTTTTAAAGAAAAGGCTTACGACTGGACGCACGGACTGACGGACGAACGCTTGACGGACACAGCGCCATGACAATAGCCCCAGTGGCCTTCGGCAAGTGGAGCTCAAAATTAGGAATTCATTTTTTGGACCTTTATTGAGATTTGCCAAATGCTGTTATCGACTTACGAGTCAATTTCATGCAAGATTATCGTAAGACAGGGCTAACGAATTATCATTTTTCGAAAGAAACATTATTAAAAAGAACAGAGGGGTCATTAGATAAAGATAACACTGAAGGATAAACTTGTCTCTCGATATCTAGAAAACACACGTCTGTTTGGTTTAAGGTTCATGTAAAGTGTTTGAGACCCAATATTTAGGGCACTTCATTAGCCAAGAACACGCAGAATGTCCAGGTATATTATATATCAAAATGAAGCTATTCGTGAGCATAAGCAGTTAGGCAACATAAAACTGTCATAGCTATAGCGGTATAGCCAAAACATTGTGGAAAAGGGTCATTTTGTACAGAACAAGCAACTGCATGACGGTTGCATAAAATTGCCCCATATTTTAACAAAGTACAGTCTGAAGTACCATCCAGGTAGTGCTACAACCTAAGATATAAAACTCAGTCTCAAAAGGCTCTTTTGAAACAATTAATTTCCATTCATTTTGTCAACATACATGTCAAACCGGTTTGGTCTGTTTTCAAAATAGATGTTAGGTATGGTGCAACATCACACCATAATATTGTGAAATAGTTTCTGCGATTTATTTCAATTTATAGTTTTTTTTTTATTCAATGATCTACAATATTACTATATATTTATCATTCTGTGAAATAGAAATTGATATATTGCTAAACAACCTTACAGGTATATAAACAATTAATGTCTATTTGTGTTGTGATAACACACCATACCCTAAAAAGATCTACACGTTTACAAAATTAGAATGACATATATGACATATGTGTTTATAAAATAAGTCAAAATTAATTTCTTGCATAACTACGTTTTAGGGCTGAGTTTTATACCAATGGTTGTAGCACTACCTGGATGGTACTTTAGGCTAGACTTTGTTAAAATATGAGCCAATTTTATCCAACAGTCATGCAGTTGCTTGTTCTGTACAAAATGACCCTTTTCCACAATGTTTTGGCTATACCGCTATAGTTATAACAGTCTTATGTTTTTCAACTGCTTGTGCTCATAAAAAGCTTCATTTTGATATATCATATTCCTGGACATATTGATTTTTCTTGGAAAATGAATGCCCTTAAAATTGGGTCTCAAACACTTTACATGAACCTTAAACCCATTTATTTTATATCGATTGGGAAACAAGTTCTCTACCTCTAGACACCACGTCTTCTTACTGTGTAATTTTGCATTTGGCACAGTAAAGCGCTCTTAACACAATAAATCTTTTGAAAATGACGCTCAGTGGCGTCTCCAAAATCTTACGCGTTTCACAACCACCTGCTAAGCAGGAATCTCTGATCGACAAAACAAAAGTTTTATCTGGATTTCCTTTAAATTATTGCTGATATCTTTCAGTTTACAAAGTCAATATGAACGATTCGAAGATAGCACTGAGATAACGCAAAATATTCTCTTGACGTCAGATCCAAGAAAGCAAACATATGAAAAACACAGGGTCTCACAGGATAGATTTTGTGATAAAAAGAATCTCTCATTATCGATGATGTCAAAACAAGATGCCGTTACGTTTGCCTGTAAAAGTACCTCCATTGTCGGGTTTTTTTTTTTTTTTTTTTTTTTTTTTTTCATTTGATGTCATAATCAGTTGTGTCATGCTCGAACACAGTAACACATTTTGCGAGGCCTTTAATAAGCAAATCGAGATGTCATAGAACGCCATAGCGACATACAACGACAAGTTACTGGCCTAACAACGAAGCAATGTCTAACGTTGAGGTATACGAAACGTCTGCATTAAAATTAAAACTTCTGTTTTGAAATGGCTTCTTAAACTCTATGAGACAACATCAAAACATAGCTCTTACCAAAGAAAAAGTTGTAAGGAAGTCAAATCCCAACAATTTAAGTTCTGCCTGCGCGTATGCAGCATGCGAAAGAATATGTGGTTCGAAATGTTGCGGAACCATTACCATTGCGGGTCCACTACCTTAAAACCTGATTTTCTTGGCGTTCTTTGTCGGGTTTTATCAATCAATGTGTGCATTAATACAGGTAAATGGATTTAGTCGAAATCATGTAAACAGAAATCTTGACACGTGTGTGCATCAAAAACGAACCAATGGCACAAATGTTGTGCAAAGCAAACTCTGTCCTTCAGTGTGGGTGAACTAGGCGAAAAACGGACAAGAAGATTGTCGTGCTCAATCCCCCCAAAATTACTGAATTTTTGTGTTAAGTAAATTTTTCATCTGAACACAATATTTTTCTTAGACTGATAAGGGGCCATTAAAGGACCACTCCATCGAAATTCGGTTGATATCTTTCTGTTAGGTTCCAAGAAAATGATTCTCAAAGTTCCAACTATACTGAACAACAAAATTCACGCATCACCTTTCAATGACAAATAATTTTTCCCCCGAAATCCACCGATTTACTGTTATGACATTAAATTTTGGCCGGCCACTTAGTAAACAAAACTGGTATTACTTAGTCCATATGATAAACACCCTTTCTGCTCATGCAGAAGATCGAGTGCATCATACGAAACTTAAGTTGGCCGAGTAATACAGCTTATAAAGGTGGAACATTTATCAGATTAAGCCAAGTCTTCGAGTTAAATGGTAGCGAAAAATTGAATTTAGCAACGTCATTGCGCACATTATATCGAACTGATTTATTGAGGGGGTCAAAATCAAGGACACTTGAACCTACAATAAGGGGTCATAACTCGACACTTGTCAGGTTAAATCGTCGATTACAACAACTACCGATGCCGAACTTCGGATGCTGACAGGATGGGGAGGGCGAATTGTAATGCGTTATGAACGTAAACTCTTTTCTTTCTAGGTCACGGTTTTTCAGGTTATTATGGACTAGTGATAACAGTGAACAACAAAGACGATTTTGAAATCAATTCGCGAACACATTCGTAAAGTTATACCAATGTCTTCTCTTTCGCCGACTAGACTTATTTCAAACTCGAGCATATCAAAAATCGAGGTTGCAATGAGAGCCAAAAATCCCAAGGTTTTGAGTCAGCATGGAGAGCAAATGGATAGTCATGTTGGGAATTACTCTTGATAAAATTCAGATATCCACTTGTCAGACATTCTTTGAGAGCAATATTGCACATGCAGTCACACGCTATTGACTTTTACAGAGCAATAATGTAGAAAAGTTTACTTCTATATGGACAACATTTTGCCAAAAATATCAGAATCGAACGAATGAAACGTGATTTTTTTCTGGTCATATCATATTTTCCATCTAATACCATGAAGAATTTTGTTTTTCAGATTTTTTTATTGTAAAATAATGATTTTGTCCGTCCGTCTACATACTAACTCTCAACCTTTCACATAGGTGTATTTTCAAAACTGAGTTCTTACGTAGTCACCGAGTCCATTAGCATAGGTATACGGGGTATATCCTTAAAACTAGAAATACTCGTATTTCAGCATATGACACTTATTTACTTGAAAATAAACATTCACTCATTCATTTACTTCAAGTCTCATTTAAACAGCTTTATCATCCTATAGTAGTCGTTATCGGGATATTCAGGCCTGTGGAGCGAATCATGCGCTCAAGCGCCTCTAGTTATTAATTGGCTTTTCGGGTAGGGACAAATGCTATGTATTGGTCATAGTGAAAACTTCGAGATTCTTCTCTTTAGAAATCACTGACCTTTTTTTGGAAATTTAAATGATTTTTTAATTACCCATCTTAAGATTTTGTGATGAAATTATGATGCAATGACAAACATGGCTTTTATGGGTACATATTATTTCCATTAACAATAAGTTAAGAAATATTTTTTTCTAACTACAACCTTGAATTCAAGCAAATTTGATTTGCAAATTAAACGGCAAATGATTCCTGAGTAACCTGCTGTCAATATTTGGAAGAAATGTTAGATCTAATTATACTTGAGTAAGTCTCGAGCTATATTTTCTGATCTACGTATCCGAGGCAATATAATGGAATAAGTATTTCAATAATGCTTCATATACAAGGAGACTGTTGATTACATATCTAGATCACTTTTCTGTCAATTATTGATTAGTTCAAATACATGTACATGTACGCCCTTAAAGAAGAGGCTTTGAAAAACATAATTGAAAAGAAAGAAATTGCTCGTACTAATCGATTTCGATTACTCAGTGCGAAACAGTTGTAACTGCCTATAACCATATAGGGCAAAGGCAGTTACAACTGTTTCCCGCTGGTTCATTGAAATTTTCCCTTGTCGACCACATGATGTTCTAAGTTCGATCCCCAATGGCTGCATTCATTCTTTCTGACTATTTATCTCTCACCAATAGTTTGATAATCGTAGACCTGTGTGAGATGGCAGATGGAGGCTAGGAAAGGATGTAATGGTAGTACAGATATTCAAAATTTCACCAACTTCAAGTTGACGCCTGCAGCATCTTTGAAATAGGACCAGTCAAAAATTTATGCTCTATGGTTATGGGTTAAAGATGGCGATTGTTGCAGTGCAGACGTGGTCGCTCGAGCAAGATTGACTGTAGTTTCTTCATGTATCTTTGACATATGAAGTTGCAAATGGGTATGTGATACAGTGGCGAGAGAAATAAACCGCATTTCGAATTAACATCGAACTACGTGTAATCATACAAACTGAAAGGGGCAATATAAAGGTCATAACATATGTATGCCAAGTAAAATTACTTGAACTTCAAATTTTACCATTTATTAGCTACTATTCTTTACTTGGATCAACACATGGAACAAAATTCAATTGAGTGCAAAATGAACAAAGAATAATGTATACATTTTTAGAATGTCTTATACATCCGCTACATTGCTTCCATTCTTTTCGTTGGTCATATTATCTATAAGAATTCGGTCCGTAAGATATGAATCCAAAATATGTGGTAAATTTGAATAAAACATACACTAATCATACATTTTATCATTGATTAACAAGAACATATTATGAAATCAAATGATCTTCAACAAAATAGTGTTGTAGTTCCATAGTTACATTTACAGCCTTGCATTGAAAGGTGTTAACAACAAAACAACCAACAATCAAAATAATCGTGCCGATATTATCGAGATATTAGAGAAAATATTTAACACTTTTGTGATAAATACCTATATCTTATCGGTTTTACAACTTTTATAATGCCTTCTTCTTTTTTCTCGAACCGCCCCTTGATAATTGGATAATGACGAGGAGAGGGGTGTTATTTAAGTACATTGTTGACAATGATTGGTGCGGAGTAAAAGTTAAAACAAGGGGATTAAAAGCTTAGACTAGTAACTGAAAGATCATATCGACGTGTTGTTTCAAGCTGTGTTAACGGTGAAATATTGTGATAATAAAGGGGGTGTTCCAAATGTATAGTAAAATGTGCCCACGCTTAGATTTTTATGATATTGTGGGTAATTGTAGTACTGGGTATACTGATTTAGGAAATGACTTTTTTCCCAAAATTAGTAAAGAGGGTCGACCATAAAGTACTCGAAAGCACATCTTATCTAATACAAAGGGGTGTCAGGAAAATAATCACCTTGCCAGGAAATTTTAGAATCTATAAAGAGAATTTGTTACTGATTTAAAAGACAATTGGTACCTACATGGTTTTACATAGGTTGGAATCTTTTTTCTGTTTACTCCTAAAAGATAGCCCAAAAAGTTCTTGAAAAATTCATGAAAATTTTAAAAAATGAAATTATGTTCTGAGTTAAAGGGTTAAAAATTGTTAGTTGTAGCTCTAGTCCAGTTATCAAACTCTCTGAGAATTAAGATACATATGTTCTAAATGTTTACAGAAAGTTTCATTGAAATCGAAAACCGGTAAGTTAGTCAAAAATCTCCTAGTGTAGAAGGTAGTGGGTGGGGAAAGATATAGTTTTCACCCATCTGCGAATCTTAAAGTGTGAATAACTTTCCAACGGCTGCAGACAGGATCTTCATATTTCACACATGGATCCTTTGTGACAAAGCCTATTTACAAACATTGGTCAAAATCAACTGTCAAGGTCAAGGTTAATTATCAAGGTCATTGTTATAAAAAAACTTTATTGAGCTTTGGGAATATATGTTGCAAAAGTAATGAACGATGATTTTGATTTTCAATTATAGTTTCTTTTAAATAAATTTATTTCAGTGGGTTCCTAACTCAAAGTCATTTGTGAAGGTCAATGTCAGATTTTCTTTTAAACAAACTCATTTCAGTTGGTTCCTTATTCAAGGTTATGTTTAGAGGTCGATGCCGCATCTGAGAATGGTGTCTAAGATTTTACACTATGTGTTTTCTGTCACAATCCTGTAGAAGTTACTTGTTCTATGTTTTACAGGTCCATCTTAGTAATAAGATGCCTCCTGACAATACTCAAGACACTTTTAGCAATAAATCAAAATTCAGTCAAATTTTTAGTTATGAAATGGAAAACTTTGGAAGGAAAAACAATGTGGGAAAAGAAGGAATCTCTTGTTACAAGCATTTTCTTCTTTTTATACATTGTTTTCCTTTGGGTAAGGCAAATGTCGAGTCTTGGGATAGACAATATATATATATATATTTAATTTTTTTAAGTTTACAAATGAAGATGAACAATCACTAAATTCCTGAAGTACCTGCAATATTCCAGCTTTGCTGATACATGTACAAATCCTTCCTAAAATATACTTGCCTCCAGCCCGAGGGTTATTGTCTGTGCTTACCCCTAGTCTTAATTCAAATTAGAAATACTACTATAATGATAATACAATTTGAAAGAGTTTTTTTCTTTTGTGAATAAATGGTTCTCCTAGGTCTTACGGTAAATGTTGCTTGTAAACAGGGGGGAAAGAATGAAACTAAATCACTCACCCGAGTTTTATTGGACACTGAAGAGACATTCTGGCAAAGATTCGTTGAAATGGGCGAAGTTGTTGAGATGTTTTTGAATGAAAAGGGTCAGCTTAGAAATTATTAAAATTGGTATTTTGGTTAAAAAGGTGATGTTTTTTCATCCGCCAAGTCAAACAGATTTTTATGCCAATTTCACGAACAATTTTGAAATGGTTTCCAAAGGAACATTCTGGAAAAATTGCATTGAAATTGGCTTGATGGTTCAGGAAGAAATGATGTTTAAGGATTTAATAGTAAAAAAAAACAAAAACAAAAAAAAAAACAATGGTCATAATTATGAGACAATCCGAATTTTGCGAACAATATTTGAGAAGGGTTACACAAGGAAAGTCCTGGCAAAGTTTCATTGAAATTGCCTTGAGGGTTAAGAAGGAGAAGAAGTCTAAGAAATTTGGAAGACGGAAACCACATGATGCATGACCTGCGACGGCTTAGGGATCCTAAAAGCTCCCGTCGGGAATGTTGTGCTCTGGGGAGCTAGAAATCAAGTTCCCTATCCTGTTAAGTTATATCTAAATATAAGTGCTTTCTAAATATTATATTTATAATCAAACAAAAAAGTTTAAGAGATACTGTGTAGCCAATTAAGTGAAAGTAAGACTTTAACCTTTGAGCTTGAGTTGCGACAAATGACATATTTTTTGTTTCTTTCTGATCTAGAATTGTGTTTATTTAATCAATATCAACCAAATTAATAGTTTGTGGTAATTCTTTCAGACATTTGGAACCTAAAAGAAACAAAAGATGTTTAAAAAATATTTATGCCCAAGAGCAGGTCAATGACCTATTCTTTGTCAATTAACAAATGGCAATGACTCTAAAAATATGATGAGTAGAGTTAGGGTTCTTGTGAACTGTACTTCTCATCAATGAATGAACAGACCGACAGAGAGTGGAGCAAAACAACAGCAAAATCTCAAATATGTCTCCCAGAGGATATTAACGGCCCCTTTTCCCTTGCCATTCAAATAAAAAAAAATCATTTATTGTTATAATAATTTGTTTATACATGTATACTTTATTTCATAACTGGCCACGATACTTATACTTGGCCAAGTCAATGATAACATCTTAGGTTCTGCGTAAATATGTTATGGAAATCTTTCATAGTCCCTGATAGGAGTATTGTATCTTAAAGAAAAAAAAACACAAAAAACACAGAATAAACAAAAATTCTAGTTTTTGTGTTTTATTTTTGTGTGACCTTGTTTGGTGACAAGGAACTTGCACGTGTAAGACTATCATAAAGTTTCTTGATGTGCTAACCTAAGATATCATACATCCAACCAAAAATAAACATTGTATATCTTGAATAGGCTCGCATTTCTGTTTAATTTTGCTTAGTTTAACCTTTTAGGTGAAATTAGATCTAGAACTTGAATGTGTATACATAGATTTTAGCATTTTTTTTATTTTTGAGTGAGTAAAAAATTGTCAAGCAACGTAGAACTTTTCATTTTATATATTCATTATCTTACTTATATCTTCTTTCACTTTTATAGGCTTTACAGTACATGAAATGTATGCCTAAATTGAAAGTATAAAGAAATTATAGCATATCAAACTACCCCACCCACTTACCTGAACACGGATTAAGATATGGAGTTTTAATTTAACCCCTTTATGAGATATTCGCAAATGACAGAATACCTTGATCTTGAAATTTAAAGATGTTTACTGACAAGATCTATAATCATGCCAAATAAGAGCTATGTATTTTGAAAGGACTTGCTGTAATCATGAAAAGTTGAGATCTTTGTTAAATTTTGCAAAATGTGGCCTTGATGAATGACCTTGACCTTAGCAGATGACCTTGACCTCAGAGATTACAGATCTCAAGTGATTTGATTTATTATGATGCCACATATGAGTAGAGTATCTAGAAAAGGATTGGAGTAATTGGCAAATATTATTTTTTTCATGATGTGCAGACAGATAGGCAAATATCTAAGAGACAGACAGACAGATAGATATCACTAGCACACAATATTTTTCCTATTCTTTTCAACTCAGACCAATAAGAAATAAAATCTGTAAAACTTACTTTAAGATACTATTGAAATTTATGCAAGGATGAAAGAAAATCAGGTAAATTATATTTTTCATCTTACCCCACCCACTTTTTCAAAATTGGGGTAAAGCAAGGTCTGTAATTTGACCCAGTTTAGTGATACAAATAATCATCTTATGCAGTATATGCTTTGACTAGTTGTTATTTGCAAATTTGTAAAAAGATCAACGCATTGACACTTAAGTAATGTCTATATCAGGACATAATACAAGATTTTGGATGAATTTTGAAACTAAAGATATGTATTTATAAGCATAAAAAATAATGTTACCGGTTTTCAATCTTCTTTAAATTTTTACACAAGGAAGAAGGATAGTAGAGCTAATTTTTTGAGGCGTAACTAAACTGGACTAGCATCAGAAGGTACTAATCTATGAGTTCAAAATTTATATTCACCTAAATTTTTTTAAAAAAAATAAGCAATTTTTATATTTTAGAGTATAAAAATTTGTCAAACAACGTAAAAATTGTCATTTATATATACATTATCTAAATAATCACTATAGACTTTACAGTACATAAAAAACTATTCAAAATTTGATAAGTTTAAAGAAATTACAGCATATTAAATTACCCCACCCACCTACCTCAATATGGAATCAGACAAGGGGCTGTAATTTGACCCCTTTTTGAGATATTGACAAATGAAAGTTTGTTCTGTGGTACATTTAATGTGTAGTTTGTATTTGCAAAGTTTCATGAAAATCCGTGTGTGGGCACTTTTGGAACACCTCCTTTCTGGATTACTAACTCGGAAAACAAAGTAAGTTGACAATTCGTTTTTGCTTCTGAATTCCAAACGCTTTAACTTCATGTTAACCTTTTGGCAAACTGACTTGTGGCCCGGTTCTTACACGAGCGTAAACTGGTATCCGCCTTCTGACAGATACTCTGAGGAGGCGGGCTACAAGTTTGCTACCGGGTAGAATCCAGGGGCCCGTTTTACTAAATCTTACAAAAAAATAGTAAGTCGAAATCACAAATCGTACCTGGTATTTGCATACATTGTTATATTTTTCCCCTGCTATATCTCATTGGAATCGTCTTAAAAAGACAATTCTCTTGAGATGATGCATGGTAGAATCCCATGTTTAATTACTACTGTAGTAGAAGCAAGTTAAATTTTGACTTACGCAAGAAATGATCGTAAAATGATTAGTAAATCATGCCCCTAGAGAGAAATTAGTTGGGCCTATATATGAACCCGAACATTTCTAACTATTTCAAATGTGTGTAACGTAATGTTGTGATCATCATGTACATCCGCACAGGTAGAATGGAATCCTCACTCACAGCTCAATAGATAGTTACGTGCCTGTAGTCTGTGTCCAAAATCAAGGATATTTCAAACAGTCGCATACTAATGAGAATGATAAATCGACATTATTTCTAAGTTCCGAGAAAACGTGTTTTCAAATTGAGATTACGGTGTCCCTTCAACTACCAATCCTTCTTTTTGTTTGATTTTATCCATTTTCACGTATAATATCTTCAGGGTTTGTGCTAGCTTTTGAAATAGGGAGTCATTGACCCCTTGACCATTAAGTACTAGGGGTCAAAAGTCGTTTTGAAGGGGTCACAAAAGGGCAAAACATGAAAACTTATCGATCTGTAAAGTAATCTATATAGCTGAAACAACATAAATGATAAAGTGTAGACACACTTAATTGTTTATATTGATTCATTTATATAAATCTTTTGAAATAGTATGAAGAAAACAAGTGATCTATATAATCTTTTATATTGCTTAGTTTGCACCACTGGAAATTCAGTGCTTAAAATGACCCTCTGCAGAAAATTTTTGAGGGTCAAAATAGGATTTTTGGGAGTCAAAACCCTGGTTTAAGGGTCAAACACGAGCCCTGATCTTTGTCAGTATCTTCCTTGATTTTATATGGAACATCCTTATCGTCAACATTTAGCATTCGTTTTAAAACTTGATTAGTCTACAATTTGACAGTCAGTTTAAAACTTTAAGATGTATCAAACGGAACCAAAATCTCAAAGTTGCCAAAAATTTACACAAGGCTGTCCATGAAAGTGGCGGATTCAGAGGAGGTTCAAAGGAGCCCCCCCCCTTCCTGTACACCAAACATTTCATGCATTATTTCATTTAACCCTTCTACTGTTCAAGACAGTTTCCTGTTGAGCACGGGACATTGGCAGATAGTATAGCCTAAGATCAGTCTGCACAGTTGTGGAATCCAATTCTAGTTTATACTGCATGTGTTATTCTCGATTTTAGTTGGAAAATCTGAGACAGACTCGTTGATATGTACAAAAGAAATGATTTTTTTCAAACAGAATTTGTGGTCGGTTGGATATGAAATAAAATTGTCTAACACTAGGAAGAGAACATGTATATGTTCGAAACCCTTAATAGAAATCCTTGATCTGCCGCTGCAATAACGCGCACTGGGTAATTTTGGAAATCACTTTATAGAAGTTGCGTCTATGAAAAAATCGCAGAATTTGATAGGATGAAAAATCGGTTACATTTCTCAATGAATACGCACAAAGTAGTCACTCAAAAGATCTGTTATTGATAACTGAAAAAATCTACATTTTTGCTTCACGGTGAATTATAAGATATGAAGAAATAATTTTTGTATTCTATGGAGATTTTAAACTAAAACATAATTTCACTATTATACGAATCTGCTTCACTTATTCTTAAAGTGTGACTAGGTTTTTAGTTTTATACATAAGTGAAGACAACAAATATTATTCGTATCTTATGTATGTAGTTTCGTTTAAATACTACATGCTTCGCGTTCAAGATGACCAAACGGTGAAAGTAGTTTGCAAAGTATACCCCACTTTGCACGCAAGTGCACGTTCTAAGCAGGGTATAACTGGCAAATTGTTTGCACCATATGGTCATCATGAACGCAGGGCTGGTCTACGTTCAAGACGAAAACGATACTATAACGTCTAGGAAAGGACACCCGGCTTTGCACGTACAATAACGCTTTCAAGCGCTATAACATTCCGAACGTAAGACAATAATCTTTGATATTATGAACTAGCAAACCCACGAAATTATCGCAATTGATTAATTTTGAAGTTCTTATCGAATGAGTTGATTTTCCGACATGGCTTCGATGGATTAACGAGAAATATAAATAGATCATGCCTTTCGACTCTTCTCACACCACCGGCGGCACTCATTCCTTCCGACTTCATTGTCTCTCACCACTGGGTTGATAATCGTAGACCTATGTGAGATAGCAGCTGGAGGCTAGGAAAGGATGTGGTGGTTGTACTGGTGAGAGCATTACCAGGAAACAATTGCAGATGCTCCAGCCGCCGCGATAACGCTGAAAAAAATGTTGAAAACGGCGTAAAACTCCATCCAAACAATCGATCTTCTTATGCCGCACAGGCTAACCAGGATAGCAATTTTTGATAATTTAAAACTATTTGATGGTGGAAAGATAATTATAACGACAGTTGATTCATATTAAATTTTCGTCTTTGTGTGACACTTTCCAATGTTTGATTAACTGTGTACGAGAATGGTCACTTTTCGAAAGACGGGGCACAAAACGGGAAAGTAACAAATCCGATGATTCGTTGATGGGCACCCAAATACAGCATAAACAAAACAATTTTAGCATTACTTTTGACGCCCACTGACAATATGATTTTTCCATTAATATTTCATTTCATTTAAAAGATGAAGATTGATTTTTATGCAGGTATTAAACTTAATTCATGCATGTGTGTGTGTGTTTTTTTTTTTTTTTTTTTTTTTTAAGTTTCAAAGCTTCATAAAATCAACAAATATTCTCTTTACGATTTATAATTAAATATCATGAAACAAAAATGCGAGATTCATCAACAATTTAAGTCTTACGGGATTACTTTTTGTGGAAGCGTACAAAATAGCTGCGTGCTCAAAATTATTATCATTGAGAAATAAAACAAATGTTTGGCACAGAAAGCACAAAAATTACTGGAATCATCTAAAATCAAATTATATAGCATTTGTTTTGTGCGTATTAATATAATTATCACCTTTTCAACGTTCGTTCTATATCTCTTATAAATTTCAGTTAAATACCGTAGACAACAAACTGAGTTTCTTATCGGGTTCAGTGCCTAAGGGGCGATATGTCAAAATGGTTTTGTGAAATGAAACTGTTTTATTACTCTCTTCTCTCAACAATGTTTTATTACCAATAAATATAACTGTCGATTGCGTGTTTTATTTTGTCGGCGTGTTTGAAAGAAACGATCTTCATCATTAAATAATACGACCTTAGTTGAGATAGTTCCGTCATATTCATTTTGTACATGACTACATGTAAACAAATATGACCAGAATAAGCGGGAATTGTTTATAAGTGAGATTGATAAATTACGTGAAAGGACCTACCAAATAAGGTATAATATATTTTTCCAATTGTATCAGAAATGGAAAATCATTCACTGTCGTTCTAGATAACCTTTTTAACAGAAAGCTACGTTTTAACAAATCACTTATTAAATTTCCTTATGCATGTAGTAACATTTAGAGAAAAATTATTTTTGTATTCTGCAATTAAGCCTGTATTGAACTTCTATCATCTGTCTCATTACAAAACATGATTACAGGCGGTCTTTTTTTAGAAACAATTTGCTTACCTGAATTTCTTTGATTTGTAAAGATTTATATTAATATAGCTCAAAAAAAGGTTGCATGATGACAAGAATAACATTTAAATGTCTTTAAATACCAATGTCATCTTGTCTCGGCAGTGATAAATTATCAAGACTCGGCAAAGCCTCGTCATGATAATTCTCCTAATCTGATAAGATATCATTGATATTTGAAGCCACTTACATGTTATTCTCTATATGACCGTACACACATATAAGTACATAATGTATGCTTTACCTCATCACATTTTACGACTTTCTATAGTATAATCAGATTCTTCTATTTTAATGAAATTTGTAATACAATACAATACATTTTATTTGCTGTCAATTTTTCAAATTTGATATCTGCACACATAGCAATATAACAAACAATACAAGTGTTATTTGAATATAATGGTAGAAAAAAATAGATTTGGAACTAGATGACTTATTATAATATAAAGGCCCAGTATCCGTGAAATCGAAATGTTGAGAGCCTTCTCAACCAGAAATATAACGCACAATAGTATTTCGCGAAAAATCGCCGAGTAATCATTTAATAAGACCTTCAAAATAAGTTTTCATAACATCATCTTAAGACAACAACGTTCGATAACTGAAATAGAATTTCGTCCTGAACGTACCATTTCAATTATTTCCCATATGCGAATCAATGGGCCAACTTATTTCTCGCCCGAAAGGGTCCCGATTTTGATGTTTTTCAGCCGGGCCACAATTTGAAACCCGGCCCTGTGTTCCGGCTGACAAGATGCTACAAACTGTTTTCAAATTATACCCGGTTTTGCAAGCATATGCACGCGCAAAGCGAGGTATAATTATAAACATGTAGGCAGTTACAACGTTTCGCGGTGAGCCATCGAATTGCAGTTCCATATCGTTTGAACCAATTCCCGGACTAGCACACGAACAAAATAATTGTCTTTCGGATAAGACATTACAGCGGGGCTCCGTGAGACGGTGCTTTACACCGAGTACCTTTAAGAACCGCGTCTGATCTCAGCAGTAGTTTTGTCTTGTATCCTTGCACTATCCCCCGTTATAACTATAACCGTCTTCTGGGGACGTCGCTCAAAATGAGCATATGCTACGGTAGCGACGATAAATTATCGTTTAAGTGTACACAATTCGTCCAATTTTTTGCATGTCTGAAAAAGAATAACCAGTTCATTTTAAATATGCATAAAATATTGTTGTTTTTTTTATTACTCGTACAAAATCATTAGAAGTTCTGCCAATGGGGAAAAATATAGCCTTTGTTGTTCGTTCAATGAACGATTTCTCTATCTTACACATAAACAACTATCCTTTATGCCATTTGATTATCCCGACATTTTCGTTCATGGTGTGTTCAGTTTAGGTATTCGAGTGCCAACCATATAAATTTGCGAAAAATAAGAGAGATGGACAAGTAGTGTAGTGATGCTAATCTTGGGACGAACTTCTACAGAGAAGTGGAACCGCAATAGTTCCGCAACATTTCGGAAACCATGCTCTTTCACAATGTTGACCGAGGTTTCCTAATGAAAATCACTAGGAAACCTCGGTTAGCATTGTTAGAGTTTATAACTCCCGAAACGTTGCGGAACTATTATGGTTCAACTAATTAATTAAGGACAGTGGTTTTCTTTTTGATGTTGATGAAATATTTGGTTTAGAACTGTCTGAGTACGTTTTGATATGTACATTTTTTACTGTTTTCTTCTATTATTTGTAGAACACACGGTATGTAAGACAGTCCATCGCTTCAACAAGGAGACAGGCGAGAGTACATCAGTCGAGAAGTCTTGTGCTTTACCAGAACATTGTACAGTAGACATGTTAGGATGTAAGAAAAACGGGAATCAACAGGTTAGAAACATTCAAAATAATACGAACCTCATATTATCTTGGAACATTGAGCATAAAAGGCCTCGGTGGCGTAGTGGTAAATGCACTCGACCCGTGACCTGGAGGTCCGTGGTTCGAGCCCTACCGTCGCCGTGGTGTGTATATTGGCGAAACACTTTAAAGCCAGCTTCAGCTCACCAAGCTGTAGAATTGGGTAGTGCAGTAGTTTATTTTGATTTCTTTTACATTACTTACCCAATTTAAGTAAAGTGTTTGAGACCCAATTTAAAGGTCGCTTCATTAGCCAAGAAAAAGCAGTTGAGCAACATAAGACCGCCATAGCTATAGCGGTAAAGCCAAAACATTGCTTTACTGCTTATGCTCGTGAATAGCTTCATTTTGATATATAATATACCTTGACATACTGCTTTTTCTAGGAAAATGAAGTGTTTTAAAATTGGGCCTCAAACACTTTACACGAACCTTAACGTTTAATATCATCGCAATCTAGCAAAAATCTAGCAAAAAGTATCGATTCGCTTTAGACTGTAATGTTAACCAAATTAAGATAGCTACACAATATAAATAGATAGCTACGGACCCGGCGCCCGTTTTACTAAACTTCTTACGACAAAATTGATCGTAAGTCAAAATCACAAATCGTACCTGGTGTTTATATTTATTGATAGATTCTGTCTTGCAATATCTCATTGGAATCGTCTGAAGGAGACGATTCCAATGAGATAATGCATGGCAGAATTCCATGTTTAGTTACTACTGTAGAATCAACTTTAATTTTTGGCTTACGCAAAAAATGATCGTAAGATGTTAAGTAAAACAGGCCCCCGATCCATTATCTTTTCATAATCCTAGAATATGTATGTTGTGTATGTTTGTCCAGGTTCTCGATGTCTGTCCATATCTCAAAGATGAAGTTGTTGGAAATTTAACTTTCAGACTTAATTTATATGGAAATGTTCCCGTGTGATGGGATACAGACATTTCATCGTTTGATTACAAAATCGTCGTAAACCCAGCTATTTTTGTCGTCGATGGATGAAAAGTGAATTCAGATGCCATATACATGTATCTTATAAACAACATTATGTATTTTTCTATTTCAGGAATGTGTTTCGTGCTGCAGCGAGTCCTATTGTAACAAGGCTGTGCCAACCAATGTCATCTCGTCCATACAGTTATCCGACACGGTGATTCTGAACGCAGCTGCATCAACAGTTACTCTACAGTCGTCCTTCATCTTACTAACGGTGCTGATATGTGCTGTTGTACACATATTGATGTCCTGAAAGAACATTTCGTATATCAAATTACTTTCATATTGCGATATGGGTGAATGTTCTTGATTTAGTTCTCAGGCATTGTGTTTCATCGTGAAGCCGTAAAGTCTTGAATTTAAATCGCGAAACCGTGTCTTTCGAGTGGGCGCACGAAGGATTTGCGAGATGATACGCACGGGAGGTCTAGGATTAGGGGAAAGGGCCACGAACGATATGGACTCCCTATATTACAGCAAAGGGCTTGCGCACCCGTAGAAAAATATTAAGGTTTATGGGCGACCAAATTGTCCAAACTGCAGCTAAACACCTGTAGTTTCGATCATTTTGGCCACCATAAACGAATTATCTTGTGCTACGCCTGCGCGTATTGTCACTGTGAGTAGGCCCTTGAAACGCGATCGATTGTAAGGAGGAGGGCTCATCATTTTGAGATTCGAAAATAAGCTTTTTATGATTTAAGCCATACGTATATACAATTAGTAGAATAGTTCATTTATGTCTGCGAAATGTGTTAACTTTTCCAGATTTTCGATAGTTTGAAATTAAGATACATGTATATAGTTTGTCATTGCGATACAAAAACTTTTTTTTATACTTAGTGCTATTGCAGAACTAAAGAACTGCCTTCTTTCTTTCATAGGGTTCCCGTGTTCAAAGATGGTGACCAAAAATGAGTTGAGAAAATATGTGAGCGTAACATGTAATAAACGTAAATTTAGTGATCCATAACGTCAAAACGTATCATTTAGATATGGGAGAAGTAACCTGTCTAGTCCGCTTGCGTGGATTGCACAAACTGACGAGGCCGGAATTGTTTTTGCTACATCTGAATAACAAAGCTGGTTGACATCTGCTGGATCCAAAATTTGCTCAGAATTTGGTTTGAAAATATTGAAAAAAACGTTGTAGAAATAAACGCTCTTGTGCAAAGAGGAATAACCAATAACATTTTTCACCCAGAAGACGAAGAATTTCTCACACTATGGGCAACATTAAGTGTCTAACAATAAGTGCTACTTGCTTATTTTGTAATTGTATATGTTCTGCGTTCATTATTGCAAAACGTAACAAACTGTTTGCAAATAATACCCCGCTTTGCACGCAATCTTGCATGCAAAGCGTGGTATAATTTACGAATAGTCTTGTTATCCTGTTTTGCTATCCTGAACGCAGGGCTGTTCTTATAATCTTCTTATTTCAATAAAGATACTACAAGAACGAAAGAAGTGTTCATTTATTTCCATTAACCGATTAACAGACAATACGGTTAAAACTGGTCCAAAACCTAAGAAGTTGCAGACGACAATTTATAATTGCTGAATTTTTCAAAAATTGAGTCTATTGTTCACAAAATATATATTGAGAACAACGTAGATATAGCTTTATATTTTCAACGTTGTTTTCCGATTTTTTTCTTTGACATGTTACACGGGCTTTTCTAGTTACGAGAAAGTAATGTGAACAACGAATAAATAGCTTACCCCATCTTGCATTTTCTACAATGTTTTCCGAATTATTTTTTTCTTCTGTCTTGTCCTCTTGACAGGTAACATTGTAAACAACGCATACATAGCTTGCTGTACATGTTGCATAATTTATGTTGTTTTCCGAAGTTTTTTTCAACCTGGTACAATTGCTTGTCTATTTGACAGAAAACATTGTGAACAACGCATAAATAGCTTGCTGTACACATTTTCTACGTTGTTTTTCGATTTTTTTCTCTTGCTTGTCTATCGGACAGTTACATCGTGAAAAAGACATATAAAAACATTAAAGATAAAGATAAATACATCATTTTGTTGAGAACACGACCCATAGGCTAAAGCACACATATAATCCCTCGAATTGTAGTGTCTTAATCTTGAAGGATGATTGTCAAGAATAACCAGTAACAAAATTCCCTTTTAAGAAAATGTAGCAACAAAGCCCTTTCTATCTAATTGTTCATTTTTCCCTTTCCTTGTTTAATAAAAGAGAAAAAAAGTCGCATGCTGATTTTTTTCTGAACCATGATTTATGAATAACATATGAGCCTGTGCGTGAGATTTCCAACAATTCCACAAGGCACATTTTTTTGGCATATCAGGCAACTTTTTTTCCTTTTTTTTCTTTAACTCGAGGATAACATGATAAAGGGTCGAACGACTTATTTCCGTCGGGGTCCTAACTCATTCCAGATCTTATCCTGCACAAAGAGAAAGAGGCAATGGTTTCTAAACTCCTACTACCCATTTTTAAAGCTGGGTGGATTGGGGCCTTGTCTGTAAAGTGTCCTGCCCAAATACACTACCCGCCTCCGGTGAGGCTCGAACCCGCAACCACCAGGTTTCGAGTGAAGCGCGCTAACCATTCGGCCAACGAGCCAAACAACACAATGGAATGAGAATATATGATACCTGCTTGAAGAGCGATTAAGACCTTATCTAAATATTAAGTGCTTATTGAAGACTCTGTTCAGACTGTGCGACTGCACAGGCTGGCCAGAAGCTTTGCATTGCGCCAATGTGAAATTGCTGGAAATGTCACTCGCGGGCTCAATTATAGAAAATCAATCTCCGCATGTTAAATAAATATTTTTCACTCAATCACAATAAGTTTATGCAGTTAAAAGGTTACCAAAGGAATATTCCAGCGAAATAAGGTTGAAACCCATCAGTAAGGCTCTGAGAATATGATTTTCCAAGTTTCCACTATAAAACACAAACAGGATTGGGGTCTGTCCATACAGGAAATAAACTAAACACAAAAAAGTTTAGAATTGGTTTTGACCTTTGTAAAATCAAATTCTTATTTACATATTAAGATTTTCTACTGCTGTTATCGACTCACGAATCATTTTCATGCAAGATCATCGTAAGAAAATGTTAGCGAATTATCATTTTCTAAAGAAACATTGATAAAAAAGAACAGAGAGGTTATAAGATAAAATAAACTTACCGGGATAGTGTCTCTCATCGCTATCTAGAAAGCACACGTCTTTTAAACTGAAAAAGTTGGAGCTAAAAAGTCACGTCAAATAGCTTAACAAGAGGACCAAGATGGTCCTAGATCGCTCACCTGAGTCTCTTTGACCCCTGGGACATCACATTAATTGGATAGGCAGATGTCAAAAAAGAAGATAATTGGCTAAAATCAATACCGTGGAATGTTTTCAGCGAAGAGCAAGACAGATATGCCTTTTTGCTCTTTATTTCTATGTAAAAAGGGATGCACCCGGGTGGACCCCAAATTTGACCCCAGGGTCTTGATAGGAACAAACTTGGAAGAGGTCCATAAGATGATGCTACATACTAAATATGAAAGCTGTCAGCCTTCTGGTTTCAGAGAAGAAGATTTTTGAAGGTTTTCCTTTTTTCACCCATCGTGCTTAGTTGAAGTCAATGGGATGCGCCCGGGTGGAGCCCAAATATGACCAAAGGGTCTTGATATAAACAAACTTGGTAGGGGCCCACTAGATGATGCTACATACCAAAAATGAAAGCCGTGTGCCCTCTGGTTTCCATGAAAGAAGATTTTAAAAGATTTTCGCTCTTTGATTCTATGTAAAAAGGGTTTGGCCCGGGTGGAGCCCAAATATGATCCTAGGGTCTTGATATGAACAAACTTGGTAGAGGTCCACTAAATGATGCTACATACCAAATATGAAAGCTGTCTGCCTTCTGGTTTCATAGAAGAAGATTTTTGAAGATTTTCATTTTTTACCCTTCATGCTCATGGGAGATAAAGGGATGCACCCGTGCAAAGCCCAAATATGACCCAATGGTCTTGATATTAACAAACTTGGTAGAGGCCCACTAGGTGATGCTACTTACCAAATATGAAAGCTTTCTGCCATCTGTTTTCAGAGAAGAAGATTTTTAAAGATTTTCGCTCTTTGATTCTATGTAAAAAGGGTTTGGCCCGGGCAAAGCCCAAATATGACCACAGAGTCTTGATATGAACAAACTTGGTAGAGGTCCACTAGATGATGCTACATACCAAATATGAAATCTGTCTGCTACCTGGTTTCAGAGAAGAAGATTTTTTAAGATTTTCATATTTTTACCCTTTTTATTAAAGGTAAATGGAAAGTTTAGGGTGGATTTCAATTATTTGAACAATTTTGGCAGAGCTTGACCCAAGGAACATCCCTGCCAAGTTTCAACAAGATCGGCCCACTGGTTTAGGAGGAGAAGATGTTCATAAAGAAATTGTCGACGACGGACGACGCAAGACGGACATTTTACGATCACAATAGCTCACCTTGAGCACTTCGTGCTCAGGTGAGCTAAAGACGCGGACGTTATTTAGACGATTTAATATTTATTCGTTAACGTAAGCAAAATATAATCAATTTTGTGTCGCCAAATGTTTAGACCCAAAGTGCAATAATAGCTTATTTAGAGTTTCGAAATGTAGATTATGCATCGGCTACAAATCATAATAAAAATCTTGAATAAACGGGGAGGGTATTCTACGATGTTTTAAGGGTCGAACAAAGTTCGTTACTACAGGTTGTTCAAACAACAGATACAATGTTTTAATCAACCTATTGGCAATGTATTTTACTTCTTTTTTCTTTCTCAATTGATTACGTTAGAGAATTATTTCGATAGAGGTTTGTTGAGTCCTTTCTTTGAAGCTATTCAGTAATATACAATTACATGTTCAATTTTTCCAAAGTGAATATGTTTAGTAAAAGAACGAGAATATTACATTTACAAAGACCTATTCTTAAAATTTCTGCATGAATATTTGGCGTTTACTCGGATTTCTTTTTCAATAATGTTTACCTTTGAAATACATTTTGCGAAAGTAATACATTTAAGGAAAAGGAGAAACGAAAGAAACAAACGTTGTCCGTCAATTATAGCCGTACTTCGGAAAAACGTCGTTTTGGCGGGACATTTCTGTGGACAAAGGAAAAACTAAATAACTTTGGCAGTTTTCTATCGATTTTGAAAAATCAAACAGATTTGAAAATTAAAGGAAAAAATATTTTTTCCTGTGAAATGTCACGTCTATATAAAGCAAAACTTTTCAATGAAAATATATTGAAATTTCATTTAATTACAAAAAGACAAATCATGTCCGACATGGGACATTTCTGTGGACAAATGAATTTTCAAGTAATTTCTTTATTAATGAATAAAACTCTAAGACACGTATATTTCGAACACAAAAAACATAAACTATTTTTCTTAAAATATTTCGGATAAATTCGTGATAAAGTAAAAATCGGCCTGTAATTTTTCTGAATTTATTTTTTCGAGTAAAATTTTCAAAAAATCTACAAGATTCTATCAAGATAATCATTATGTCAACTTTTCCAGTAGATAAGGCTAAAAGTGGCCTCTAGAGTGTTTACAAGGTTAATGCTGAAGTCACACAACGGACATCAGACAACCCCCTAAAGCTCAGCTTGAGCAATTTATGCTCAGGTGAGCTAAAGAAACACGCATTCCACTGCTATTCTTGGTCTTGAAAAGAAATCGACGAATTGACACCAAATTATAACACTTATGATGTCGTAGTATTTGCCCTGACATCATATTGATATGCATATTTGATGAGTTACATACAGTGTTGCGTTAACATATTTCACATTTATAAAGGCTAATTTAATAGAACACTGTACTAAACTTAAGTTACGACAGTATTGCATTAAGAAATTTGTACAAAATGACTTACGACACTTTGGCCAAATTTGAATTTTTTGTCCTTTTCCCACAATTTTTTTTTTACAAAAAAATTATTGCATATGTGAATTAAGTCATTTCAAGTTGAAAAATGAAAAAAAAAATATTTTTTTTTTGAAGAAATTGAATTACAACAGTATTGCGTTAAGCCCTCGATTTGTGGTCTCTAGAGTGTAAACAAGAAAATTGTCATTTTTGCCCCTTTTCCTGTGATATGGCATGGATCCTTCCATTTTTCAATAGGGTTCATCCCTGTGATCTGGCCAACATTCTGATCAAGTTTCATGAAGATTGGCCTATATTTGTGGCCTCTGAACAAGAAAATTGTTATGAAGGCCCCTTTTCCTGTGATTTGGCATGGATCTTTCCCAATTTCAATGGGACTGATCCTTATGACCTGGCCAACATTTTGACCAAGTTTCATGAATATTGGGCCATTTTTGTGGCCTCTAGGGTGTAAACACTAAGATTGTTGACGCCAGACGACGGACATTCAATGATCATAAAAGCTCACCTTGAGCATGATGTGCTCACGTGAGCTAAAAACGCGAACTTTAATTGCATTTTCAAGTTTCCTTCTGAGCAAATAACCAGTAGACAAATTATAAATCAAGATTGAAATTTAACGACCTCTGACAGATGTCTAGTGTCATTGTATAATCCAAGCATTGATGAAAGGATGTCACCGATATACCGAGTGATTGATTGATTGATTGAATGAAGTTTAACGCCACTTTCAACATTATTTCAGTTATATCGCAGAGGCTGGAGCACCTAAAAATGGATTCCTGGTATTTCTCTCACCAGTACAACCACCACATTCTTTCCTAGCCTTCAGCTGCTATCTCACATAGGTCTATGATTATCAACCTATTGGTGAGAGACAAATAGTCGGAAAGAATGAGTGCCGCCGTCGGGGATCGAACCCGGGACCTCTAGATTGACAGTCCGACGTGCTACCGCGCTATGACGGCGGCCATCCCGAGTGATACAAGTCACTTTTAATAATGGCTTTTTTAATATAAGATTTTTTTTTAAAGCTGTGGTGATCAACTTTGCATAATGTGATTTCTTGGGCGAATATTTTAATTCGACGTTAAGTCTATCCACCGAACAACTTAAAATAGCTATTTCATTTCAAGAGTTATTTGGCGACAATATATGCAAAAAGGTGTTAATTGTGCAAAACAATGTCACAAACTGTTGAAATTTATAAGTATTATGTGTAAACTTTAAGAGTAGCTCTATTGAAATCAATAGATTTTATAATTTTAGGTACATTATATGTTCCCCCCCGAAAACTCACGTTTTTTCACAAATGATCAGTTCTCTGACCTTGAAGCTGAAATAGCTGAAAAATGTAATAATTACAATTAAGTTTACCTTGCTGGAGACACAAATTGTCGTGTTGGTACCGTGTGTGATTTTGTCCGCTTTAACTCGTACATCAATGAAGCCTTAGGCATCGACTTGAGCTTGGAATCTGAACTTCACAAGTATAGAATACTCGCAGACCTTTCTTTCAACCTGAAAAGGAATTCAAAGGATAAACGCACAAATACAAACGGCTTCAAATTACTTGATATTTGTAAAAATAACAACTTATTCATTTTAAATGATATATGTTTCTGTGATTAAGAAGTTGGTGAATTCACTTTTAGAGAAAAATCCACTATAGACTATGTAATTGCATCACCAGACTGCTTTTGCAACCTTCAAAATTTTGAAATAATTGAAACTGACCCACTCTTTTCTGATGATCATATTATTTTGTAATAATAATAATAATAATAATAAATTCTTTATTTAGAGAAGGTAGCACATTAAGCTTACAACATACATTGATCAAACAGATAAATGGATGAAAACTTATTTTCAATGAGGCCCTCTATAAAACAAAATCAAGCAAACAATAGGAATTGAAAATGAAATGAAAATACATTTGATTTGCATAAATACATATACAATGTACATACATATGCAAACACATACACATATATACACATATACATATATATATACATATATATATATATATATATACATATATATATATATATACACATACATACATACACATACACACATATATATACGTGCAAACACATATATGCATACACACACACATACATATATATACATACATACACATACCCATACACACTCTTGGGCAATCAATATAAAACCTCATCTCACCAGCAAAACTGATTTGCTTAAACATGCTAATACCCCTGGCTGGGTACCTATGTTTGAAACATAGTTCTGTAACAACATCAACAGAGACGAGATAGATCAACTCATTGGACAACTAAATACATTCCCACAATCTCAAGAAACAATTCAACACATTACCAACCAAATTGAAGAAATTTTCACAAATTCTGCAAGCTTCCCACATAGAAATAGATACCAATCAAATGCACATCTTCACCCAGAAAAAAAACATTGGTTTGGTTCCCAATCCCACAAGCCAGAGAAAAGTATCATAAATCAAGGAATATATACAATAACAAGAGGGACACTGGTCCTAATGCGCTCACCTGATGCATGGCTTAACAAAAGTCAAAGAGATCTAGAAGAAAACATTTCAGTTAAAAATGTTGCCTCTAAAGTACTAAACAAGAGGGCCATAGTGGCCCTAAACGCTCACCTGAATGAACTGTCGAAAATAGTTTAAAGTAGATTTAGAAAGGATGAAGAATTCTTACCAAATTTCAGATCAATTGGGCAAAAATAATGCCTCTACACTGCTTACAAGGTTTTTCTAACATTTGACCCCATGACCTCATTTTTGACCCCACTTGACCCAATTTCAAAATTTACCTACATTTCACCAAGATGATCATTCTGACCAATTTTCAGGTTTATCAGGCAAAAAAATATGGCTTCTAGAGTGTCTACAAGGTTTTTCCAATATTTGACCATATGACCTCATTTTTGACCCCACTTGACCCAATTTAGAACTTGTCCGAGATTTAATCAAGACAATCATTCTGACCAAATTTCAGGTTGATTGGGCACAAAATATGGCTTCTAGAGTGTCTACAAGGTTTTTCTAAGATTTGACCCCGTGACCTCATTTTTGACCCCACTTGACCCAATTTCAAACTTGTCTGAGATTTCATCAAGACTATCATTCTGACCAAATTTCAGGTTGATTGGGCAAAAAATGTGGCTTCTAGAGTGTCTACAAGGTTTTTCTAAGAATTGACCCCGTGACCTCATTTTTGACCCCACTTGACCCAATTTCAAACTTGTGCGAGATTTCATCAAAACAATAATTCTGACCAAATTTCAGGTTGATTGGGCACAAAATATGGCTTCTAGAGTGTCTACAAGGTTTTTCTAAGATTTGACCCCGTGACCTCATTTTTGACCCCACTTGACCCAATTTTGAACTTGTCTGAGATCTAATCAAGACTATCATTCTGACCAAATTTCAGGTTGATTGGGCAAAAACTGTGGCCTCTAGAGTGTCTACAAGGTTTTTCTAAGATTTGACCCAGTGACCTCATTTTTGACCCCACTTGACCCAATTTCAAACTTGTCTGAGATTTCATCAAGACTATCATTCTGACCAAATTTCAGGTTGATTGGGCACAAAATGTGGCTTCTAGAGTGTCTACAAGGTTTTTCTAAGAATTGACCCCGTGACCTCATTTTTGACCCCACTTGACCCAATTTCAAACTTGTGCGAGATTTCATCAAAACAATAATTCTGACCAAATTTCAGGTTGATTGGGCACAAAATATGGCTTCTAGAGTGTCTACAAGGTTTTTCTAAGATTTGACCCTGTGACCTCATTTTTGACCCCACTTGACCCAATTTTGAACTTGTCTGAGATTTCATCAAGACTATCATTCTGACCAAATTTCAGGTTGATTGGGCAAAAACTGTGGCCTCTAGAGTGTCTACAAGGTTTTTCTAAGATTTGACCCAGTGACCTCATTTTTGACCCCACTTGACCCAATTTCAAACTTGTCCGAGATTTTATCAAGACAATCATTCTGACCAAATTCTAGGTTGATTGGACAAAAAATATGGCTTCTAGTGTCTACAAGGTTTTTCTAAGATTTGACCCCGTGACCTCATTTTTGACCCCACTTGACCCAATTTCAAACTTGTGCGAGATTTCATCAAATCAATAATTCTGACCAAATTTCAGGTTGATTGGGCACAAAATATGGCTTCTAGAGTGTCTACAAGGTTTTTCTAAGATTTGACCCTGTGACCTCATTTTTGACCCCACTTGACCCAATTTCGAACTTCTCTGAGATTTCATCAAGACAATCATTCTGACCAAATTTCAGGTTGATTGGGCAAAAACTGTGGCCTCTAGAGTGTCTACATGGTTTTTCTAAGATTTGACCCCGTGACCTCATTTTTGACCCCACTTGACCCAATTTCGAACTTGTCCGAGATTTTATCAAGACAATCATTCTGATCGAGTTTCAGGTTGATTGGGCACAAAATATGGCTTCTAGAGTGTCTACAAGGTTTTTCTAAGATTTGACCCCGTGACCTCATTTTTGACCCCACTTGACCCAATTTTGAACTTGTCCGAGATTTTATCAAGACAATCATTCTGACCAAATTTCAGGTTGATTGGACAAAAAATATGGCTTCTAGAGTGTCTACAAGGTTTTTCTAAGATTTGACCCCGTGACCTCATTTTTGACCCCACTTGACCCAATTTCAAACTTGTCCGAGATTTTATCAAGACAATCATTCTGACCGAATTTCAGGTTGATAGGGCAAAAAATGTGGCCTCTAGAGTGTCTACAAGGTAAATGTTGACGACACACGACGCACGAAGGACATCACGCGACCACAAAAGCTCACCTTGAGCACTTTGTGCTCAGGTGAGCTAAAAACGTGTTTGACCCTCTATCAAACTTGTGAAAGTTTCAAGGCAATTTCAAAATTGACCTAGGTTTCATACAAACATTCTGATCAAGTTTCAAGATATTTGAAAAAAAAAATGTTTTTTTTTAAGATTTGACCCCTTGACCCCATTTTTAACCCCACTTTGACCCAAATTCGAATTTGACTGAGATTAGATGGAGACAAACATTCTGACCAAGTTTCAAGACATTTGGACTAAAAATTTGGCCTCAGGAGTGCACACAAGGTTTTTCTAAAATTTACCCCCTTGACCCCATTTTTGACCCCACTTGACCCAATTTAGAACTTGACCCAGATTTGATGGAGACAAACATTCTGACCAAGTTTCAAGACATTTGGACCAAAAAATATGGCCTCTATAGTGCACACAAGGTTTTTCTAAGGATTTGACCCCTTGACCCCATTTTTGACCCCACTTGACCCAATTTCCAACTTGACCGAGATTTGATGGAGACAAATATTCTGACCAAGTTTCAAGACATTTGGACCAAAAATGTGACATCTAGAGCGCACACAAGGTTTTACTAAGATTTGGCCCCTTGACCCCATTTTCGACCCCACTTGACCCAAATTCGAACTTGACCGAGATTTGATGGAGACAAACATTCTGACTAAGTTTCAAGACATTTGGGCCAAAAATATGGCCTCTAGAGCGCACACAAGGTTTTTCTAAGACTTGACCCCTTGACCCCATTTTTGACCCCACTTGACCCAATTTCGAACTTGACCGAGATTTGAAGGAGACAAACATTGTGACCAAGTTACAAGACATTTAGGCCAAAAATGTGACCTCTAGAGTGCACACAAGTTGTTGACGGATGACTGGACAACCGGACGACCGACGCCGGTCGCAGCTCGATCACAATAGCTCACCTTGAGCACTTCGTGCTCAGGTGAGCTAAAAATAAAAGTATTTACAATAAAGCAAAACTAAAACAAGCTAGCAAAGAATACAAAAGAACTATAAACTATTATATAAATGCTGCTACACAGAAAACTTCGTCAAAATTAAGATCCATGAGCATTAAAACCCCCAAACAATATTCGAAATTCTTACAAAAATTGAAGCCAAAACAATCAACTAAAAATATACTCCTTCCATTGTATCATAAACTTTTCAATTATATTTTAAAACACATGACTTTTACCAAAATCATGGTTGGAAGGCGTAATTATCCCAATCTTTAACTAGAAAGCCATGAATGGCTTGAGTCGCTCCACAGGTTTGAAATTCTTGTAAAGCAATAAAAGTTTTGACTAGACTTTTAGATATTTTGGATTCTACTGATGTTGAAAATGATTTTCAAAGTTTCAATTATATAACATATAGAGAAATGACATCGGCCCTTAAAATGCATATTTCCATCTGATCACAATAATTTTTTGTAGACTGATTAAGGGTCACTCAAGGATCATTCCAGTAAAATTTGGTTGATATCCATTGGTTAGATTATGAGAAAATGATATCCAAAGTTTCCACTATGTAACATATAGAGAAATGACCTCCGCCCATAAAATACATACTTTTCATCTGATCACTATAATTTTTGGTAGACTGATAGAGGGTCACTCAAGGACCATTCCAGTGAAATTTGGTTGATATCCATTTGTTAGATTCTGAGAAAATGATTTCCAAAGTTTCCACTATATAACACATAGAGAAATTACCTCCGCCCATAAAATACATAATTTTCATCCGATCACTATAATTTTTGTTAGACTGATAAAGGGTCACTCAAGGACCATTCCAGTGAAATTTGGTTGATATCCATCAGTTACATTCTGAGAAAATGATTTTCAAAGTTTCCATTTTATAACATATAGAGAAATGACCTCCGCCCATAAAATGCATATTTTCCATCCGATCTCAATAATCTTTTGTAGACTGATAAAGGGTCACACAAGGATCATTCATGTAAAATTTCATTGGTATCCATCAATTAGAATCTGAGAAAACTCACTTTTTACCATATTTGGAAATTAGCCACGCCCATTAAATCCATGTTTTTCATTGGATCAAAATTTCTTGAACAACTTTGAAAGAGGGTCACCCAAGGATCATTCCTGTGAAGTTTGGTTGAAATTCATCCAGTAGTTTCTGAGGAGAAGATTTTTAAAGAAAAAGCTTACGACTGGACGCACGGACGCACACACGGACACACGACGGACACAACGCCATGACAATAGCCCCAGTGGCTTTCAGCCAGTGGAGCTAAAAACAAAGGTGACCCTAAGAGCCCTAATAATTACAGACCAATTACTATATTAAGCTGGCTTGGTAAACTTTGACCTCAGTTCTAAACAATAGGCTTAATCTGTTCTTAGAAGAAAACCAAATCTTGGAAGAAAATCAAGCAGGCTTTAGAGCAAAATATCCATGTACAGATCATGTTTTTACTCTTCACTGTCTATTTGAAATACTAAGAAAAAAGAAAAAGAAACTCTTTGTGGCCTTTGTTGATTTTTCTCAAGCGTTTGATAAAGTATGGCGAGCCGGGCTGTGGCATAAGCTACTTCTATAAAACATAAATGGCAATTTCTTGAAAGTTTTAACCACTATGTATGAGAATATCAAATCTAGCATACAACTAAATGGTGACTTTTCACCATCTTTTGTCTCAGAAATCGGTGTTAGGCAGGGCGAAAATTTGTCCCCAATATTATTTTCCGTTTTTTCTAAATGATCTTCAATCTAATCTTTTCAGTGATGGGCCCATTGGCGTAGAGCTAAACAATACTGATGATATCTCATTATGGCTTAAACTATTAGTTTTACTCTATGCTGATGATACCATCATTCTTTCCAACAATGCTAATGACCTTGAAAATAATCTTGACCTTTTTTCAAATTACTGTAATGATTGGCATTTAAAAGTAAACACTAGCAAAACTAAAATAGTAATCTTTGGTACAAGAAATACAAATAACTTTCTGTTCAAACTTGGGGATCAGGATCTTGAAATTGTTGATAATTATCACTATCTGGGCATCACCTTCTCAAACAATGGTTCTTTCCTAAAAGCCCGAAAACACATAGCAGAGCAGGCCAATAAGGCTCTACACTATCTCTTTATGAAGGTAAACAACTCAGATTTACCTATTGACCTCATCCTAAAACTCTTTGATCACACCGTCCTTCCCATCCTAACATACGGTTCTGAAGTATTTGGTTTTGAAAATCTAGATATCTTGGAAAAGGTCCACAACAATTTTCTATGGAAAATTACATGCTCAAGAAAATCTACTCCTATGTCCTTTCTATATGGGGCGTTACCCAAACAGAATAGTCATTCTATCACGCATGATATCTTTTTGGAACCGTCTGGTGACAGGAAAAAGTGAAAAATAAATCTCTAAAACTCTATAAGTATATGTTATCAAACAGGCAAAATACCTATAAATAGCCAGGCAAAATTCAAGACATTAACTACAGTAGGAAGACCCGACTTGTGGGAAAACCAATTCTCTATTCATAAAAAAAAACAAGATGTGTTTGTGAAACACGAATGCCCCCGGAACAGCATTTTTTTTTAAGTTTGACCTTGACAGATGACCTTGACCTTGTCACATGACCTTGACTTTGGTACCAGCAGATGCGGATCATTGAGATCTATCATCATGCCAAATATGAGCCTTGTATGTCAAATACTTTTGGAGAAAAGGCAAAGGTTAAGTTTGGTTAAGTTTTCGGACAGACGGACGGACAGACGGATAGACGGACAGACAGACGGACAGACAGACAGACGGACATGAGTAAAACAATATGCCCCCGATCTCTCGATACGGGGGCATAAAAAAACATTCATAAATCAGTTAAACAAACCCTTATTGACCAATTCAAGCAAAATTGGAAGGAAGAGCTCGCATTATCCAACAAAGGCAGAATTTATCTTAGTTTCGAAGAAAACCATGAATGTGAAGACTACCTTACAATACTTAACAAAAATGAATACTCATCACTTCTTAAATTCCGGACTGCAAACCACCGCTTACCAATTGAAACAGGGCGCCATCCCTTTGGCTGAAAGACTTTGTCATCTCTGCAATAATGACCAAATTGGCACTGAAAAACATTACTTATTTGATTGCTCCCATTTCAATGAGCCAAGAAGCTGATTTCTTAAACCTATTTACAGTCATACAAGAAGTATAAGTCTATTACTTCAAATAAAATCACAAAAAGAATTAAACAAGAGGACCATGATGGTCCTATATCGCTCACCTGAGTATGTCACTCATAACTTGTCAACCATGTTATGAAAACTGAATTTGTTTGATGTACATTAAGGTTGGTTAAAATTTGTCCTATTGCAACTTGATTTTTTTTCAAGTTTCATAAATTTTCAACTTTTCTCTTATCATGGCGTATTCTTTTAACAACTTTTGAAGACCTTCACCCAAGGAACATCCCTGTCAAGTTTCAGCTTGATTGGCCAAGTGGTTGAGAGGAGAAGAATTTTTTCTATGAATTTTCAGCCATTTTTGAGACTTTCTGTAACCATGAAAAACTAGAGCTTTTGATGAAATTAAATTCTTTTAACAACTTTTGAAGACCTTCACACAAGGAACATCCCTGCCAAGTTTCAGCTTGATTGGCCTAGTGGTTTAGGAGGAGAAGAATTTTTTCTAATATTTCAGCCATTTTCGACCATTTTCAGACTTTCCAATACCATGGAAACAAGAGTTTTTGATGAAATTAAATTCTTTTAACAACTCTTAAAGACCTTCACCCAAGGAACATCCCTGCCAAGTTTCAGCTTGATTGGCCCAATGGTTTAGGAGGAGAAGATTTTTTTCTAATATTTTCAGCCATTTTCGGCCATTTTTCATATTTTCCATTACCATGGAAACTAGAGTTTTTGATGAAATTAAATTCTTTAAAACAACATTTGAAGACCTTCACCCAAGAAACATCCCTGCCACATTTCAGCTTGATTGGCCCAGTGGTTTAGGAGTAAAAGAATTTTTTCTTATATTTTCAGCTATTTTAGGCCATTTTTCAGATTTTCCGTTACCATGGAAACTAGAGTTTTTGATGAAATTAAATTCTTTTAACAACTTTTGAAGACCTTCATCCAAGGAACATCCCTGCCAAGTTTCAGCTTGATTAGCCCAGTGGTTTAGGAGGAGAAAATTTTTTCTAATTTTTTCAGCCATTTTCGGCCATTTTTCAGATTTTCCGTTACCATGGAAACTAGAGTTTTTGATGAAATTAAATTCTTTAAACAACTCTTGAAGACCTTCACACAAGGAACATCCCTGCCAAGTTTCAGCTTGATTGGCCCAGTGGTTTAGGAGGAGAAAATTTTTTTCCAATATTTCAGCCATTTTCGACCATTTTCAGATTTTCCAATACCATGGAAACTAGAATTTTTGATGAAATTAAATTCTTTTAACAACTTTTGAAGATCTTCACCCAAGGAACATCCCTGCCAAGTTTCAGCTTGATTGGCCCAATGGATTAGGAGGAGAAGATTTTATTCTAATATTTTCAGCAATTTTCTGCCATTTTTCAGATTTTCTGTTACCATGGAAACTAGAGTTTTTGATGAAATTAAATTCTTTTAACAAATTTTGAAGACCTTCACCCAAGGAACATCCCTGCCAAGTTTCAGCTTGATTGGCCCAGTGGTTTAGGAGGAGAAGAATTTTTTCTAATATTTTCAGCCATTTTAGGCCATTTTTCAGATTTTCCGTTACCATGGAAACTAGAGATTTTGATGAAATTAAATTCTTTAACAACTTTTGAAGACCTTCACACAAGGAACATCCCTGCCAAGTTTCAGCTTGATTATCCCAGTGGTTTAGGAGGAGAAGAATTTTTTTTCTAATATTTTCAGCCATTTCGGCCATTTTTCAGATTTTCCGTTACCATGGAAACTAGAGTTTTTGATGAAATTAAATTCTTTTAACAACTCTTAAAGACCTTCACCCAAGGAACATCCCTGCCAAGTTTCAGTTTGATTGGCCCAGTGGTTTAGGAGGAGAAGAAATTTTTCTAGGATTTTCGGTCATTTTGGGCTATTATGTAACCATGGCAACCAGAGTTTTTATGAAATTAAATTCTTTAACAACTTTTAAAGAGTTTCACCCAAGGAACATCCCTGCCAAGTTTCAGCTTGATTGGCCCAGTGGTTTAGGAGGAGAAGATGTTTAAAGAAATTGTTGACGGACGGACAGACAGACGGACGGAGGGACGACGGACGGTTAGTGATCACAATAGCTCACCTTGAGCACTTTGTGCTCAGGTGAGCTAAAAATCTTAGCTCTTTTATTTAGCTAATTATGCATGATGCTTGTACATAGCATGACATGACATAATCAGTCCAAATGCCGCCAGCACCAAAAATGAAGAAGAACAATATATGTGTTAGTATATGTGTGTGTATGCATTCATGAATGTGTATATGTATGAGTATATGTGTGCATTTGTATGTGTTTGTGTATGTATATGTGTATGCATATGTATGTGTACCTATGTGTTCATGTATGTTTATATATGTGTGTGTATATTATGTGTTTGTATATATATGTGTGTATATATATTTCTCAAGTCAAAACAACATGAGTTATTTCCTCCTTTTACTTCTTTGTTGTGTCAGGTAATGCATAGTGAAGCAGTTCCTGTAATGTATTGTATCTGGTTTAACAAAGAATGTTTAAACACTACATGTAGCATGTACTCATATCAATTTCTCCTTTTCCCATTTTGCAGTATCATGCTATGCGTTACTAATATAGTCTATGTAAATACTTACAAACCTAGCCTTACAAATGTAACTATCCCTAAAGAAACAAGAGTGCCATAGTCACAAAATACGCCGCCACTTTGCTTCTGTTTCATGAAAATAATTGTAGACACTACTTATTTTGACAGAACCAAATTCAAAATGACCAAGTTTCATTTAAATCAAGACAAAAAGTAAGGAGGAAATGCCTTCACAAGGCTGCAATTTCAATAAGCCGCAGACACAAAGTTTTAAGGGGGCATAATTTAGGGTAAAATTAATGAACCATAAAATCCTTACTTCATGCTCATCAACCAATTTCGGTAATAACATCCACCAAGTTTCATTTAGATCCAGCCAGAAACTTAGGAAGATACTGAGGCAATAAGCCCCAGACACTAAATTTTGAAGGGGCATAACTCAGGCAAAAATCAATGTTTCATTTAGATCCAGCCGGAAACTTAGGAAGAGTTGCATTCACAAGGCTGCAATTTCAATAAGCCCCAGAGACTAGATTTTAAGAGGGCATAACTGAGGCAATAAGCGCCAGAGACTAAGTTTTTAAGGGGCATAACTCAGGCAAAAATCAAATAACCATAAAATCCTTCCTTCATGCACATCTACCAATTGAGGTGATAACATTGACCAAGTTTCAAGAAGATCCAGCCAGAAACTTAGGAGGAGTTGCGTTGATAAGAAAGTACTGAGGCAATAAGCCCCAGACACAAAATTTTGAAGGGGCATAACTCAGGCAAAAATCATTGTTTCATTTAGATCCAGCCGGAAACTTAGGAAGAGTTGCATTCACAAGGCTGCAATTTCAATAAGCCCCAGAGACTAAATTTTAAGGGGGCATAACTGAGGCAATAAGCCCCAGAGACTGAGTTTCTAAGGGGCATAACTCAGGCAAAAATCAACGAACTATAAAATCCTCTCTTCATGCACATCTACCAATTGAGGTGATAACATTGACCAAGTTTCAAGAAGATCCAGCCAGAAACTTAGGAGGAGTTGCGTTGACAAGAAAAAACTGAGGCAATAATCCCCAGAGACTAAGTTTTAAGGGGCATAACTCAGGCAATAATCAATGAACCATAAAATCCTTCCTTCATGCACATACCAATTGAGGTGATAACATTGACCAAGTTTCAAGAAGATCCAGCCAGAAACTTAGGAGGAGTTGCGTTGACAAGAAAAGTGGTTGGACGTACGTACGGACGGACTGACGGATGGACAGACGGATGGACAGACGGAGAAGATGACCCCAATATACACCGCCTCCGGTGGCGTATAAAAATTGTATCCCCAAAACAGGGAAATTACCCTCTTCCCAAGGTGATTTTTATTTAAAACCTACATGTATCATGATTTTTGTGAAAATTAAGAATTCTGCTTTAAAACCAAAGCTTGGAAAGTGGTTGTACTTGTATACACAAATCTCCAACAAAGATTTGGTACACAGAATAGAGCAAAATCAACTAACATATATATTGCAGCCTGATCTTGAAATATATTGTGTGCCATGCAATTAAATCATTATGGGGAAAACTTGCAAGGTCTAGAAAATCTAGTAATTAATCAATTACCCTTTCTTTGTAAAGTACAAAAATACCAAGGTACTCGAAAATGTTAATCTGTGTAAATGGTTAAAAACTGTATCCCAAAAGCAGGGAAATGATCCTTTTCCCAATGTGGTTTTCATTTTTAAAACAATATGTATCATGATTTTTGTGCAAGGTAAGAGTTTTGTTTTATAACCAAAGCTGGGAAAGCAGTTGTACTTGCATACTCAAATCTCCCACAAAGATTTGGTACACAAAATAGAGCAAGATCAACTTGCATTGTGGCTTGATCTTGAATTATACTGTGCGCCATGCAATTAAATCACGAAGGGGAAAAATTTGATTTGTCATTTTGTTTGAAACACGTAGGTGAAGGGTTAAACCACTCTTTGTGTAAGGGCCAATAAACAACAATCCTATTGCTTTTACATTTGAATTGTTGAAAACAGTCAAAAACCATTCCTCGTCTAACTATGTATCAAGTTAAGAAACTTCATTTGTGTAACTCCATGTACCCGGTAAATTAAATGTCTATAAACCAAGTCTAGAAATGTTTAAACTATAGGTAAACCATGCTATCTGAATGTTTATAAACATACTTACGATGAGTTTAATATAGAGAAATTGGGACCAAGTAATGTTTTGCAGTAACGGTTTTTAACAGCTGTTTAACTATACTGAAGAATCAGAGAAACACAAAACTACTGGCAAATTTAACCATCCTTTGAATTACATCTATTTTCGTCATGTGTCAAAGCGTAAAAGTAACATGCTTACGAAACCGACTTCCATGGAGAAACTAAAATTGAAACGACAAAAGCATTGAATATCGATTGGGAGAAAAAAGTGTTTTTCTTGATGAGTTTCTTTTCTCTATCAGTATATAGCTGATTGCATTTGTGATTAAGTACCGTTATCTCACGCTTGTTATATTTCAGTTCAGTCCACCCCTAAAACTGGCTATACCACATTTTCCCGCGTTTTCGAATACCGCGGTTGGACTATACCAGTGCATTATATAGTCAAAGTAAATTATCCTTCCCTACCTAGTAATTCTTTATGCATTTCAACACCTTGCTGGTGATATTGTTTATACTTTTTGTTTACAAATTGACAAAAGTCTTTTAAAAATTGTGATATTGTTTATACTTTTTGTTTACAAATTGACAAAAGTCTTTTAAAAATTGAGTCAATGCAATCAGAAATATTTAAGCTGGCCCCGTAATATTCCTGCTTTCCCAGGAGGTATTGATCAGGATCAGCCAGCAATCATGTGCAGTCTGATCTTAGTCTGTATCACCCAATTCCCTCCTTAACACATCTATTCTCAAAACACAATTAGTTCATACAGACAGTGCTTCCAGCACTTTGATTGTATCATACGCAAATATATTTATCCAGCATGCAAAGATGTAAAATATTTTGTTGTATCTATTATTTTCCAGACATAGTTTTGCCATAATTCATGTTGGTGTAAATATCTTGTTATGTATATTGCTATGTATGTTGTAGTTGTTTCCTAGAAATGCAAGTAACCATGTCAACAAGCAAACCCTCCAAAACAACCCCCCTCCCCATCTTTTCTGAATTATGGTCTGTTCTGTACTAGAATTAGCCAAGCATATATATTTCCTTTTTCAGACCAGAACTCTGATAGCAAAACCTATTAATGTAAACTAGCAAATGTTACCCCCCCTTTTTTTCTTAGTCTTTCAATTTATACAACATCAGCCAGGAAGATTTTTGAACTCAACTCAAATAGTTTTACATTGAGTCTGCCGAAGGGCTAAAGTTATTTATACCAAAAATGCTCATGTTTTGTTCATGTAAGTAGCCCTTGCAAAAAGGAATCGATTGATGAAATCCCTCATAAGTTACTGTAATAATCAGACACCTGTTTCTCATGAATATACACGCACTGCGTTATCCGCAGGTTACCCTTATCCACTCCGTGTAAAGTTTAATACACACATGAAACTCCACGTGATTGGTCATAATAAACATCTAACTCGTGTACTGAAACAATATTTTCTATTAAATGAAATGTGCATACACTATATTACAAACAATTGGAATGTTCATTGACCCACTCATACGTGCTATCAAAACAAGCAATTCGTTGAATTGATATCCCCCGCCGAACAAATTTTCATTGTCAATGAAGTTAATATCAAACTTGGGTACAGAAAATCTTTTATCTACATCAACCTATAGTTTTCAAGAAATAGCGCGGAAACGATTATCACAATGTATGTATATGGCTTAAACAGTCAGGGGGCAGTAACTCTAAATTCGGCGGTCGAACCAGGTAACCCTGACGATATGCACATGTCCTCTTTGTAGTGAAGCTGTGTGCCAAGTTTCATTAAAATCCAGTACACAGTTTTCAAGAAATAGCGCAGAAAGGAATATCACTCTGTATGTATATGGCTTAAACAGTCAGGGGCAGTAACTCTAAAATTCACGGTCGAACCAGGTAAGCCCGACAATATGCGCATGTCCTCATTGTAGTGAAGCTGTGTGCCAAGTATCATTGAAATCCGGTCAAAAGTTTTCAAGAAATATCGCAGAAAGGAATATCACTCTGTATGTATATGGCTTAAACAGTCAGGGGCAGTAACTCTAAATTTGACAGTCGAACCGGGTAACCCCGACAATATGCGCATGTCCTCATTGTAGTGAAGCTGTGTGCCAAATTTCATTAAAATCCGGTCTACAGTTTTCAAGAAATAGCATGGAAACGAATATCACTATGTATGTATAAGGCTTAAACAGTCAGGGGCAGTAACTCTAAAATTCACGGTCGAACCAGGTAAGCCCGACAATATGCGCATGTCCTCATTGTAGTGAAACTGTGTGCCAAGTTTCATTGAAATCGGGTCTATAGTTTTCAAGAAATAACGTGGAAACGAATATCACTATGTATGTATATGGCTTAAACAGTCAGGGGCAGTAACTCTAAATTCGACCGTCGAACCTTCCCCGACGATATGCGCATGTCCTCATTGTAGTGAAGCTGTGTGCCAAGTTTCATTAAAATCCAGTACACAGTTTTCAAGAAATAGCGCAGAAACGAATATCACTATGTATGTATATGTCTTAAACAGTCAGGGGCAGTAACTCTAAATTCCACTGGCCACCGGGTAATCCCGACGATATGCGCATGTCCTCATTGTAGTGAAGCTGTGTGCCAAGTTTCATTGAAATCGGGTCTGTAGTTTTCAAGAAATAGCGCGGAAATGAATGTCGGACGGACGGACGGACGGAAGGACGGACATGGCAAAAACAATATCCCCCCCCCCCCCCCCCCCCCCCCCCCCGAAAAATTTTTTCGGCGGGGGATAACAAATCACGGACTATTTGTGCATGACTGACCCGGATCGTAACCGTCGAAATTTCACAATCGTTTTAGACCCATTACCAGGTGAAATTTAAAAACACATCTTTTTGATTAGCCAATATAATGCAGACGACACTTTCAAACTAGCTATGTCCCGCACATGTATACAAGAGCGTAACTTCAATTTTTCACAAATACATGTGTGATATAGAATAATTCACCAGTGTAAAATGCATGTGGTTGGTCATGCGTCATAACTACAGCTTATTGAAGCTGTGTTTGTGATGTTTTTGATCATCCACCAATTTAAAATTTACATTGCAACGGAGCCGCATATCCCTCATAACTAGATCTAGATTTTTTTTTTCTTCAATTTATTTTTTATTTCGAGATCTACAAGGGCGTAGCTACCATTACGCAATTTACGCGAGTGCGTAAAAGAAATAAATCCTCTGTTGAAAAATACCATTGATGAGTGATCATTCAAGCTGTGGTTGCGATGTTTTGAATATTCACCAAGTTCAAATCATAAAAAGGGAGCGTACTGAGGACATTAATCTTTTGCCAGTCCTCATGTTGCCTTGAGCCTATAATATATTATTTACCCGTCGCCTTCTGAGTGCGTATAAATTTCAAAGTCCTAAGTATGCCTATGATTTAGATCTAGAACAATTTCCCTCAATTCAAAGAGTATTTCTATTGTTTATGAAATATTTTGTAAGTCTTTTCTTACTTATTTGTTATAAATACTCATTATTATTTCATGTCAAGTTTCCCATATTCACAGCCTTGTTTTTTCATTTTGAACAAGGCTGTGAAAGAAGGGGAAACAGTTGCCATGGCACAAGAGGATTGTAAATATACTGTTCACAAAATGTAGGGGATAATCTGTTAATCCATAAGGTTATTGGGAATGCGAGCAATTTAGGACAATCTAAAGTATTCTTGGCCAACTAGCAATTCTCTCTTGGTAGTATGGTAGTTATGGAATTCCCTTTTCTGGTAAACACGTCCTGCACATTCAGCATTAAAGAAGAGAGGGGTGTAGCGCTTATTTTAACATGGCGTTTGTTGTAATGGTAATTCTTACTTTAGTTGAGCATTAATTCGAGAAAACTATTTGGTGTTTATCTCTATCATGTATTTACATCACATTTTGTTGGATCAATGTGAGGTCTAATGAAAGTTCATCGTAAGTGAGTCAATGGCATGCTGAAAACCAGAAGAACTTGAGTCCAGACTGCTGTCAAACCCTGTGTCTCACAGTCAGATATTGTTACGATATCAAACAATTGGCTTCTTGTTGATGAATCAAAAACGGGGCCCTGAAGATGTATGGATGCCCAAGCTGCCCAGAATACTACAAATCAAACTTACAATATCCTCTACTTTTTGTGAACAGTATATAACAACCATTACATCCAGTGCAGTGCAATTTAACCTCAATCTAATTAGGCAAAATAGAATCAACACAATAATTAGGAAGATAGAATGTGACTGGAAGCCAAAGTGTCAAAGCTACAGTTGAATTATCATATTTGAGCTGTAGTTGTGATGCTTTGGTCTTCCTTAGATACAGTGATCAGATAAAAAACAAGAGCTTCGCAGCATGGCGCAATTACGCCCAATGGGGCTTGTCAGTAACCTTGGCTTGTCAGTAACGTGAGCTTGAATGATAGCTAAAAATATTTCAAACAGACAGACAGACAACTGGTGCCATAACATAGTATGACCTTTTGAGTGTAAATTGAAAATGATTTTATGCACAACTATATGCCATACAGTTATTTTGCAAGTTTCAGTTCATTCCAATTCAAAGTGTGACAAATTGCTCACAAAAGAAAAATAGTGAATTTCAATCAATTCAAGGGCAGATAATACAAGAAAGACCCAAGCTTTTTGAATTTCTGAAGTCTTATGCTTAACCAAATATCAGGGTTACATTATGGCAAGATTCTTTTCAATCCAATTAAATTTGTAGGATTTGTGCACACACACGCACCAAAAAAATCTGTAAATTTAAACTATTTTGTGAGGTAAAGGGCAGATAAATCTGGAACTACTTTAAATATGAAAATATATTTAGTCCTAAGCACAAGAAGACAAGCTACAGAGTCATTATGGCAAGTTTCCTTTCATTCCCATCCAAAAAGTAGGAGAAAATGAGCTGACAAGAAATTTTGTTTTTCATTGACTAAAGGGCAGATAATCCAAGATAACTCAAGAATGACTGGAGCATTTTGAATTGAAAAGTCTTATGCAAAACTAGACATCATAGAGAGTAATTGTGTCTAGTTTCAGCTCATTTCAATTGATAGTTAAGGAGGAGTTGCACACAAAATACTGTGATTTTTGTTTAATTCAAGGGCAGATAATTCAAGATTTCTCAGAAATGATTGGAGCGATTTGAATTTCAAAGGTCTGATGCACAACTAGACATCATAGGGAGTAATTGTGTCTAGTTTCAGCATATTCCCATTGATAGTTTAGGAGGAGTTGCGCACACAAAAATAGTGATTTTCATTAAATTCAAGGGCAGACAATTCAAGATTTCTCAGGAATGACTTGAGCGATTTGAATTTCAAAGGTCTTATGCACAACTAGACATCACAGAGAGTAATTGTGTCTAGTTTCAGCTCATTTCAATTGATAGTTAAGGAGGAGTAACACACAAAATACAGTGATTTTTGTTCAGTTCAAGGGCAGATAATTCAAGATTTTCTCAGTAATGACTGGAGCGATTTAAAATTCGAAGGTCTTATGCACAACTAGACATCATAGGGAGTAATTGTGCCAAGTTTCAGTTCATTCCCATTGATAATTTAGGAGGAGTTGCGCACACAAAAAATTGCTAATGGACGGACAGACGGATGGACAGACGGACCGACGTCCGAGGCCATAACATAATACGACCCTTCAAGTGTATTAAAACAAAAACAAACAATTATCTGACAAATTGCAAAGACTCATCAATCCCTTTTTTCCAAAAAAGCATCTATCCCTCGAACTACCTCACACCTAAAATTTTGTCATCTCAAATTTCTCTTTAATCTTTTTGGTGAAATCTACCAGAAGCTCTTATTGCATTTTGTATATATTGTCTGTATTGTACCTTGTTGTACTTGGACGTAATAAAGGATATGTTCTGTTCTGTTCTATAAACCCATGGATTGGCGAACATAAGATTGAAATTACAGCTTTCATTAGCTGGTTAATTTGTTTGGTTTTAGCTCCACTGGCTGAAAGCCACTGGGGCTATTGTCATGGTGTTGTGTCTGTCCGTCCTTGCGTGTGTGCATCCAGTGGTAAACTTTTCTTTAAAAATCTTCTCCTCAGAAACTACTGGATGAATTTCAACCAAACTTCACAGGAATGATCCTTGGATGAACCTCTTTCAAAGTTGTTAAAGAAATTTTGATCCAATGAAAAACATGGATTTAATGGGCGTGGCTAATTTCCAACTATGGTAAAAAGTGAGTTTTCTCAGATTCTAATCTATGGATACAAATCAAATTTTACATGAATGATTCTTGAGTGACCTTTTATCAGTCTACACAAATCATTGTGATCAGATGGAAAATATGTATTTTATGGGCGGAGGTCATTTCTCTATATGTTATATAGTGGAAACTTTGAAAATTATTTTCGCAGAATGCAGCTGATGGATACCAACCAAATTTCACATGAATGATCCTTGAGCGACCCTTTATCAGTCTACCAAAAATCATTGTGATTGGATGGAAAATATGCATTTTATGAGCGGAGGGCATTAAAATTCCCTCTATGTTATATAGTGGAAGATTTGAAAATCATTTTCTCAGAATCTAATTTTTGGATATCAACCACATTTCACTGGAATGATCCTTGAGTGACCCTTTATCAGTGTACGAAACATTATTTTGATTGGATGAAAAATTTGTATTTTATGGGCGGAGGTCATTTCTCAATATGATAAATAGTGGAAACTATGAAAATAAATCTCAGAATGTAACTGATGGATATCAATCAAACATTTTGGTATGATCTTTGGCTGACCCATTATCATGCAGCCAAAAATTATTCTGATTGGATGAAAAATATGTCTTTTAAGAGCGGAGGTCATTTCCCTATTTTTTATATAATTGAAACTTTGAAAATTATTTTCAACATCAGTAGAACCCCAAATATCTAAAAATCTAGTCAAAACATTAATTTGCTTTTACAAGATATTCAAGCCTGTGGAGCGACTCAAGCCATTCATGGCTTCCTAGTTTAGCTCACCTGAGCACAAATTGCTCAAGGGAGCTATTGTGATCTATCAATGTCCGGCGTCCGTCCGTCCATCTGTCCATCACGGCGTCAACATTTTATTTAAACGACATCTCCTCCTAAACTACCGAGTCAAAATCAACCAAGCTTGGCAGAAATATTCCTTGAGTGGTCCCTTGTAAAAATTGCTAAAATGGGAAGGATCTGTGCCACATCACGGGTGCCATATCACAGGAAAAGGGGCCTTAATGACAATTTTCTTGTTTACACTCTAGAAGCCGTGAATAGGGTCACGACCTCCCACACGTAGAATTGTGACCCCTTTTAGAATAAATACCTACCCAAAATACACACACTTCCAAAATACTACTCAACCCTAACAAAGGTACACTTTCAACATAATTATCTCACCCTTTTGGCATCGGAAGGGTAACAACACAGTAATGTCCGTACACGTGTCTGTCCGTCCACACACACTTTTTTGACTGCAATTCTCCATTCATTATTGGGTGGAACCAAATCAAACTGGCTAGTAAGGCGCTTTTATCGTATCTGATTTCATCCAAGCGTATATAGTGTCACGACCTCCCACACATAGAATTGTGACCCCTTTTAGAATAACTACCTACCCAAAATACACACACTCCCAAAATACTACTCAACCCTAACCTAACAAAGGTACACCTTCAATATAATTTTCAAATTCATTGTGCCACATTCATCAATACCAAGTATGAATAACATTATATTTGAGAACTTAAAGAAAATGGGAGAGAGTTCAAGACTATATAAGTTATCAAATTCAACATTGAAGTAATGAGCCAACATTTTACATTTAACTCATGACATTACGTTTAATTAATTCATTGAAAATTGATGTAAATGACATAAAAAACATGTGTGTTCATGGAACACTAATGCCTTTGAAATGGCTTCACTTGAAATTCTGACCTTGATAATTGACCTTGACCTTGTCTTTAAATATATTTATTGTTAAAGTTATTTTCATGCCAAAAATGACCATTGCAAATTAAAGTTATAGGAAAAAAAGTGAAGTTTGCAGATTAAATTTCAAGTTCAGTCTTGATGATAAGGGTTGAAATGTTGACCTTGACATTAATGATGTTACCCTACTTAAGGTCATGGTTAAGTTCAAAAGGTTAACTCTGACCTTGGTGATATTGACCTCCTCGGATAGATATTGTTGTAATTAAGATCAATACCAAATATTATAGCATTGTACCTTAGTTTTCGAAAAAATTTAGGAATATGTTAGTTCACAGCTTATATTTTCAGCAGATGTACAGACAGATGTACAGACAGACAGACAAATTTATAGGCAGACATTTGTATTAATAAACAAATAGAGAGATTGGCACTAGTAAAACTATATGTCCCTAATCATTCAATGTATTGCAGGGGCATAAAAATTAACATTTTATCTAAAGCAGTTTTAATGTTACAGGAACTTGTATATCAAATTTTCAGGTAAGATCCAAAAGGCCAATGAACAGACAAATGGACAGACAATACTTAAAAGATATGTCCCCAATTATTCAATGTTGAGGCATACGAAAAGGCTTTTCTGAGAATTAATAATTGTAGTTACAATAGTTTTGAAACATGTAAAAAACTTATTATTTCCTCAAAGAAAATTTCAAAAAGTATTGTAAATGTAGTTACAATAGTTTTGCAGTACAATTATGTGAAAAATAGACACAATCTTTAGAGCAAAACTATGGTAAGTCAAACAAGAGCTATCGGAGGACAGCGAAGCTCGACTATTCCTAGTGCTGGATAGTAACAGCAAATCAATATCGAGAAAAGAATCTTTGTCTAGAGGCTGATATTTTGGTCACAGAAGACTGGGCAAAGTTTAAAAGAAATATCTTTAGTAGGAACAGAAATACAACTAACATAAACCAGTTGCATATAATAACATAAACAAGATTTTTAAGGCCAAAAAGGGTTAAAATTCCACTAAATTAAATATCAGAGTAATAAATCTTTTTGTGTGGGCATATATTATGGTCAAAGAAGCATGTATAAAGTTTCCAAGCAACAGCTTTAGTAGATACAGATATTACAGATGTACATCAGTTGCACGTAAAAACAAAACCAAGATTTCTAAGTACGAAAAGGGTTAAAAATCCACTAAATTCAATATCAGGGTAATAAATCTTTGTCTAGATGCTGATATTATGGTCACAGAAGCATGTGTAAAGTTTCAAAGCAATAGCTTTTATAGAAACAGAAATATTACACATAAACAACATTTGCACGTAGAAACTTAACCAAGATTTTTAAGTCCGAAAAGGGTTAAAATTATGTTAAATTCAATACCATAGAATTGAATCTTTGTCAAGAGGCTGATATTATGATCACAGAAGCATGTGCAAAGTTTCCAAGCAATAGCTTTACTAGAACAAGAGGACCAAGATGGTCCTAGATCGCTCACTAGAGTCTCTTTGACCCCTGGGACAACACATTTATTAGATAGGCAGATGTCAAAAAGAAGATAATTGCCTAAGATCAATACCATGGAACGTTTTCAGCAAAGAGCAACACAGATATGCCTTTTTGCTCTTTGATTCTATGTAAAAAAGGATGCACCCGGGTGGACCCCAAATGTGGCCCCAGGGTCTTGATATGAACAAACTTGCAAGAGGTCCATAAGATAATGCTACATACTAAATATGAAAGCTGTCTGCCTTCTGGTTTCAAAGAAGAAGATTTTTTGAAGGTTTTCCTATTTTCACCCATCATGCTCAGATGAGCTGAAACAGATGCGCGCGGGTGGAGCCCAAAAATGACCCAAGGGTCTTGATATGAGCAAACTTTGTAGGGGCCCACTAGATGATGCTACATACCAAAAATGAAAGCAGTGTGCCCTCTGGTTTCGATTAAAGAAGATTTTAAAAGATTTTCCATCTTCCATTCTATGTAAAAAGGGTTGCACCCGGGTGGAGCCCAAATATGATCCTAGGGTCTTGATATGAACAAACTTGGTAGAGGTCCACAAGATGATGCTACATACCAAATATGAAAGCTGTCTGCCCTCTGGTTTCATAGAAGAAGATTTTTGAAGATTTTCATTTTTTTACCCTTCGTGCTCTTAGGAGATAAAGGGATTAGCCTGGGCAAAGCCCAAATATGACACAAGGGTCTTGATATGAACAAACTTGGTAGAGGCCCACTAGGTGATGCTACACACAAAATATTAAAGCTGCCTGCCATCTGGTTTCAGAGAAGAAGATTTTTAAAGATTTTCACTCTTTGATTCTATGTTAAAAGGGTTGGGCCCGGGCAAAGCCCAAATATGACCCCGGGGTCTTGATATGAACAAACTTGGTAGAGGTCCACTAGATGATGCTACATACCAAATATGAAAGCTGTCTGCCTTCTGGTTTCAGAGAAGAAGATTTTTAAAGATTTTCATATTTTCACCCTTTTTGTTAAGGGTAAAGGGAAAGTTAAGGGTGGATTTCATTTATTTGAACAACTTTGGTAGAGCTTGACCCAAGGAACATCCCTACCAAGTTTCATCAAGATTGGCCCACTGGTTTAGGAGAAGAAGATGTTTAAAGAAATTGTGGACGACGGACGACGCACGTCGCACGACGGACATTCTACGATCCCAATAGCTCACCTTGAGCACTTCGATATAACTGATGTACAACATTTGCACGTAAAAACTTAACCAAGAATTTCTAGTTCTGAAAAAGGTAAAAATTCAATGAAATTCAATATGAGAATAATTAATCTTTGACTAGAAGCTGATATAATGGCAACATAAGCATGTGTATAGTTTCCAAGCAAAAGCCTAGGTAGAAATAGAGATATAACTGATATACAACATTTGCACGTAAAAACTTAACCAGGAATTTCTAAGTCTGAAAAGGGTTAAAATTCCACTAAATTCAATATCAGAGCATTGAATCTTTGTCAAAAGGCTTATATTATGGCCACAGAAGCATGTGCATAGTTTCAAAGCAATAGCTTTAGTTGAACAAGAGATATTACAGATATACAACATTTGCATGTAAAAACTTAACCAGGAATTCCTAAGACCGAAAAGGGTTAAAAATCCACTAAATTCAATACCAGAGTAATGAATCTTTGTCAAGCGGCTGATATTATGGTCACAGAAGCATGTGCATAGTTTCAAAGCAATAGCTTAAGTAGAAATAGAGATATTACAGATATACAACATTTGCACGTAAAAACTTAACCAAGAATTTCTAAGTCCGAAAAGGGTTAAAACTCCACTAAATTCAATACCAGAGTAATGAATCTTTGTCAAGAGGCTGATATTATGGTCACAGAAGCATGTGTAAAGTTTCAAAGCAATAGCTTTTATAGAAACAGAAATATTACAGATAAACAACATTTGCACGTAAAAACTTAACCAAGATTTCTAAGTTCGAAAAGGGTTAAAATTCCACTAAATTCAATATCAGAGTATTGAATCTTTATCTAGAGGCTGATATTATGGTCACAGAAGCATGTGCAAAGTTTCAAAGCAATAGCTTTGATAGAAACAGAGATTTCAAACATTTGCACGCAAAAACTTAACCAAAGCATTTGGCCAACGCCCACGCCCGGGTGACCGGAATAGCCCCCTATTCTTCGAATAGTCGAGCTAAAAAGTGTAATAAAATCATATTTTTTTCAAAATATCTTAAATAATCTGATGGGTATATATTTTCAATGTAGTAAAGTATCTAATCAAGAGATTTCATGTTTTGAAATCAAGTCTGAATTGTTTTAAGCAGTTTTTTCCCTCTCCTATAAAATTTTATAGAATATAGTTACAATAGTGTTGCGCTGACCCCTCGAGGTTGAAACGTGATGAATTGGAAGATGAATGATTATGGTAACTTGTTAATACCACCTTTCTGTTAACCATGTTTTTGATTTCCTCCACCATTATCATGTAAGTTAATTGATGTATAACAGGGGTGTGGAATTTCCATACCCAACTTGTTTGACACAAGCTTCTCCACTTGCAGGCAAGTACATTTTTCTAGGAAACTTGTCCATGGACAAGTAACTATCAGAGCAAATCTTGGAACAGTACTAAAAAGATCTTCATTCTATTTTTTTACGGACAAGTTCATTTTGATCCTGGATAAGTGAGAAATTGACTTTAACTAGTCCATGGACAAGAGGAGAAATTTTGTTTTTCCACACCCCTGTATACAAAACATATTCAGCGTTAAAAAGAATCTGTTCTATGCATTTCCAACTAAAATTGTTCTAATAATAGTACAAAGAACTTTTTTATGCAAAAATATGATGGTATTCTGTGATTCTTTGTTGATCACATTTTTCATGCTGCAAAGAGAATTTGGGAAACCAAGCACAGAATATCGTTTAAGTCCCCTCTAAAATATACTGACAGTGTTCACATTTGTTTGGTTAACTAAGGTTTTTAACCCCTTAAACAAGAGGACCCTGAGGGCTCTAAATCGCTCACCTGATATGTCAAGTAAATTATCATTAAGACTCCTTTTCCAATGATATGGCATGAACCTTCCCATTTTCAACAGAGTTCATTCTTGTGACCTGGCAAACATTTTGATCAAGTTTCATGAAGATTGGACTATATTTGTGGCGTTTGGAACTCTTACGAGAAAATTGTCATTAAGGCCCTTTATCCCGTGATATGGCACGTATACTTCCCATTTTCAAATGAGTTCATCCTCATGACATAACAAACATTCTGACAAAGTTTCATGATGATTGGACCATATTTGTGGCTTCTAGAGAGTAAACAAAAACATTGTCATTAAGATGCCTTTTCCTGTGATATGGCACCGATCCTTCCCATTTTCAATAGACTTCATCCTCATGACCTAACAAACATTCTGACAAAGTTTCATGAAAATTGGACCATATTTGTGGCTTCTAGAGTGAAGAAGAAATATGTCATTAAGGCCCCTTTTCCCGTGATATGGCACAGATCCTTTCAATTTGAGCAATTTTCATAAGGGACAACCCAAGGAACATTTCTGCCAAGTTTGGTTGATTTTGACCCATAAGTTTAGAAGGAGATGTCGTTTAAAGATATTGTTGACAAAATTGTCATTAAGGCGCCTTTTTTATGTGATATGGCATGGATCCTTCCCATTTTCAATAGACTCCATCCTCATGACCTAACAAACATTCTGACCAAGTTTCATGAAGATTGGACTATATTTGTGGCTTCTAGAGTGAAAACAAGAAATTTGTCATTAAGGCCCCTTTTCCCGTGATATGGCACGGATCCTTTCCATTTGAGCAATTTTCATAAGGGACCACCCAAGGAATATTTCTGCCAAGTTTGGTTGATTTTAACCCATAAGTTTAGGAGATGTCGTTTAAAGATATTGTTGACAAAATTGTCATTAAGGCGGCTTTTTTTGTGAAATGGCACGGATCCTTCCCATTTTCAAAAGACTTCATCCTCATGACCTAACAAACATTCTGACCAAGTTTCATGAAGATTGGACCGTATTTGTGGCTTCTAGAGTGAAAACAAGAAATTTGTCATTAATGCTCCTTTTCCTGTGATATGGCACGGATCCTTTCCATTTGAGCAATATTCATAAGGGACTCCCCAAGGAATATTTCTGCCAAGTTTGGTTGATTTTAACCCATAAGTTTAGGAGGAGATGTCGTTTAAAGAAAAAGTTGACGCCGTGACGGACAGACGGACAGACGGACGCCGGACAACGATCGATCACAATAGCTCCCTTGAGCACTTCGAGCTCAGGTGAGCTAAAAATGTCATTAAGGCCCCTTTTCCCGTGATATGGCACAAATCCTTCCCAATTTTATTAGACTTCAACCTCATGACCTAACAAACATTCTGACTACGTTTCATGAAGATTGGACCATATTTGTGGCTTCTAGTGTAAACAAGAAATTTGTCATTAATGCCGCTTTTCCAGTGATATGGCACAGATCCTTTCCATTTAGCAATTTTTACAAGGGACCACCCAAGGAACATTTCTGCCAAATTTGGTTAATTTTGACTCATAAGTTTAGGAGATGTTGTTTAAAGAAATTGTTCACAAAATTGTCATTAAGACCCCTTTTCCCGTGATATAGCACGGATACTTCCCATATTCAATTGCCTTCATCCTCATGACCTAAGAAACATTCTGTCCAAGTTTCATGAAGATTGGACCATATTTGTGGTTTCTAGAGTGAAAACAAGAAATTTGTCATTAAGGCCCCTTTTCCCGTGATATGGCACGGATCCTTTCCATTTGAGCAAATTTCATAAGGGACCACCCAAGGAAAATTTCTGCCAAGTTTGGTTGATTTTGACCCATAAGTGTAGGAGGAGATGTGGTTTAAAGAAAAAGTTGACACCGTGATGGACAGATGGACGCAAGACAACGATCGATCACAATAGCTCCCTTGAGCACTTCGTGCTCAGGTGAGCTAAAAAAAAGAGCTTTGCAGAGTGGCGCATATACGCCCAAAGGGGGTTGTCAGTAACCTTGTCTGAGTAACGTGAGCTTGAATGATAGCTAGAAATATTGCAAACAGACAGACAGACAACTGGTGCCATATCATAGTATGACCTTTTGGGTGTAAATTGAAAATGGTTCTATGCACAACTACAGTCAAATATCTTTACGTCGAATTTATCTCTACGCCGAAGTATTTTTCAAGTCCCGATCCATTTACTCTTTATTTCTATGTATTTCAACCTCCATACGTTGTTATCCTTTGCTCGAAATTTTTCAGTACGTCGAACTAATTTCAAGGTTCCATCACTATTATTTGTGTGCATTCACACCTCTTTACGACGAACCTCAACCTTGATTGATAAAAATTGAATTCGGGGTAGTTTTTCACACATTCGACCTGTCAACCACAGTAATCGACACGCGCGATCTCAGTATTGGATATCGATTATTTACCTGATTGGGTTTGTTTGTTTGTAACAGATAGAGAATGTGAAAGGTTAAGTGATTTATTGTTTTGAAATGAAACAGGTCGGCAATATTGGGTCAACGTTAATTTTTAAGTCGCCATTTGTCAAAATGGCAGACTTATTGCAATTAGCTGGAAGGGTGTACAGGGTGTCTGTATACTGGTTTAGGCAAAGAACTACTCATTGCACTGGACCCAATGACACCAAAAAGTAGTGCAGACAGTTAAAAAAGGCAGCTATTTTGTTTGTTTAATGTAATACTTTGACTTATATTTTTCCTTTTGAAGATAAACACAATCTTATGAAAACTTCATAATGGATATCTTGATGTCAAAAGTAAATTTGAGTTGCAAAATTAGTACGCCAAGGATTCTACAAATTTTGTTGTCAGGAAAATCATCGATCTTTGTATTGAAAGTTTAATCACTAGGTGAGTAGACAAATTGTTTTGGCTTGTCCGACTGTTTTTATTTATTCATCAATCAACGTTGAATTTAACAGAAAACTTCCATCCACATCATTGATTTAGCCTTTCAAAAACATCGTTCTAGCGATTCTCAAGTTGTAGCCGCAGGCCGCCATATTGGAAAGATTGATGCCCCAGATTTATACATGTGAACAAAAACAGTACCGCTTTGTATTTCACTTCCACACAAATTTTCGTTCAATGTATATGATGAATTAATTAGTGCGTGGGCAATTTATATAAGAAAAAAATTCTGATAGTGCTTGAGCCGAGGGCTTCCATTGTATTGACCTAATTTTATTTTGTAACCGCTTTTATGATACTACGATTTTGATAATCCAGTACACAACTTTTCAATTCTATACGATATCGGTTTACATTGAACCTGTCAAGTAAAGATATTGTTGATAAGAATACAAGAGTGCTGTTTGTGAACGGAATTAAATTCTGAACTTCGATGTCAAATCAGTCAGCTAGGTTTTACTTTCGTTTTGAAGTGATAAGCTTGTTTTTTTAGCTCATCTGAGAACAAAGTGCTCAAGGTGAGCTATTGTGATTGTACAATGTCCGTCGTCCATCGTCAGTTGTTCTTCGTGCGGCGTCCGTCGTCTACAATTTCTTTAAACATCTTCTCCTCCTAAACCAGTGGACCAATCTAGATGAAACTTGGCAGGGATGCTCCTTGGGTCAAGCTCTACCAATGTTGTTCAAATAAATGAAATCCACCCTTAACTTTCCCTTTATCCTAAACAAAAAGGGTTAAAATTTGAAAATTTTCAAAAATCTTCTTCTCTGAAACCAGAAGGCAGACAGCTTTCACATTTTGGTATGTAGCATGATCTAGTGGACCTCTACCAAGTTTGTTCATATCAAGACCCTTGGATCATATTTCAGCTTTGCCCAGACGCAACCCTTTTTACAAAGAATCAAAGAGCAAAAATCTTTAAAAATCTTTTTCTATGAAACCAGATGGCAGACAGCTTTCAAATTTGGTATGTAGTATCATCTAGTGGGCCTCTACCAAGTTTGTTCATATCAAGACCCTGGGATCACATTTGGGCTTTGCCCAGGCACAACCCTTTTAGCTCTTCTGAGCACGAAGGGTAAAAAAAAGGAAAATCTTCTTCTCTGAAACCAGAAGGTAGACAGCTTTTATATTTTGTATGTAGCATCATCTAGTGGACCTCTACCAAGTTCGTTCATTTCAAGACCCTGGGATCATATTTGGGCTCCACCCGAGTGCAACCCTTTTTACATAGAAAGAAAGAATGAAAATCTTTAAAAATCTGAAATCAGAGGGCATACAGCTTTCATATTTGGTATGTAGCATTATCTAGTGGGCCCCTACCAAGTATGTTCATATCAAGACCCTTGGGATCCATGCAGGCACATCCCTTTTAGCTCATCTGAGCATGATGGGTGCATCCTTTTTTACATAGAATCAAGGGGTGAAAAGGCACATCCTTCTTGCTCTTGGCTGAAAATATTCCATGGTATTGATCCTATGTAGAAATGATCTCCTTTTTAAAATCTGCCTATTTAATTAATGTGATGTCCCAGGGGTCAAAGAGACTCATGTGAGCGATTGATTGATTGATTGAATGGGGTTTTACGCCGCTTTCAACATTATTTCAGTTATATCGCGGCGGCCGGAGCACCTAACAATGGATTCCTGGTATTTCTCACGCCAGTACTACCATTACATCCTTTCCTAGCCTCCGACTGCTATTTCACATAGGTTTACGATTATCTACCCATTGGTGAAAGACAAACGTCGGAAAGGATATTTGCTGCCACCGGGGATCGAACCCACGACTTCCAGATTGGAAGTCTTATGCCTAACCAACTGCGCTATGGTGGCGGCTCTCATGTGAGCGATCTAGGACCATCATGGTCTCTTGTTTTCAAAAAATACGATTATTCAGAGGTTGGGTTTTTTGTAGTGTTTATACTTTGCATATCTGTCCAATTGCATGGACCACTTACCGCTTATATTAATATGAATTGTCATGATCATTGAAATTTGAAACAAAAACTAGATTTACATGCACTTATGAACATTATCAGGAATGTGAACCAGGTTTTTGTTTTAACTTGATATTCTCTATGAATAACATTTGACAAGTGATACATCTTGAACTGGAAATTGACTTTGGATTTTGATTCTCAGGAGTTTGAAATTGAGAGTAAAAAAATGTTGTTGTTTAGGAAAGGCTTAATAAAATTTATTTTGTCGTCTACAACTCTTTTCAAATTGTATCACCCAAAAATTTCGCCGTTTGGTTAATTGTTGATAATCATAAACCTAAGTGCAATAAAACACTGGATGCTCAGAGAGGATGTGGTATAAGTGGTGGGAAATGGATGTGTAGGTGTTGCATCCATCACAATATGACATACTGATAAAAGTGCTGTAAAACTACAGTCTATAAGTCAGATTCTGCTTAAAATCTGCCAAACAGAACCCTTGAATTGATAGAAAAAGCTTAGCATCTGAAATTGAACAGCAACCTGAACAAAAGGAGCTTGTGATTCAGCTGTTTTTATATCAGTAAGTGCTTGGGGGTGAGCTATTGTGATCTCTTGTCATCTGTCTGCTTGTAAACAATACTGTCGGGTTATTCTTGTCTCAAAATCTGAGCTATTGATCACAAATAACCAAAGTTCAAAAATATCATAGTATCATCCTCATGGCGACTTTCAGGACCTTCAGTCCTTTGATTTAATTCTCATTGAAAACAGAAGCATGTAAAGCCAATGCCACGCGGGACTTGATAGGTGAAGTACCCGGTAGACAGGGGGGAAAGTACATGTAAGCAGTGATGATGGCCGCACATTATCAAATTAATTCTATGTCATTCTGTTTGTGAATTACCATACTGTATGTAATTTCATGCGATGGTTTAATAAAGGATATATTATGTTATGTGTTATGTTTATGCACATGTCTTCATCCCGAAGATCGCCTTTTATCTCTTCGTCGAACTTTCTATACGTCGAAGTTTTTTGGTGAGTCCCCCGAAGTTCGACATATAGATATTCCACTGTATATGCCAAACAGTCATTTTGCAAGTTTCAGTTCATTCCAATTCAAATTGTGACGAGTTGCTCACAAAAGAAATATAGTGAATTTCAAACAATTCAAGGGCAGCTAATGCAAGAAGCAGGGATAATTCTGGCTCAGAATTTCATGTGCGAAAAATCTCATTCAGTCAGAACTTATGAGAAATACTGAGTTTTCATTGGTAAATTGAACCAAATCATTTGTTAAAAAATATATTTTCCTGTGAGATTTTTCTCTCATTTAGCTAATTTGAATGAGATTTCTGGCAGAAAAATGAGAGAATTTACACAGATCTCGCCCAAAAATGATCCCTGAAGAAGGACCCAAGCTTTTTGAATTTCTGAAGTCTTATGCTTAATCAAATACCAGGGTTACATTGTGGCAAGATTCATTTCAATCCAATTAAATTTGTAGGAGTAAATGTGCACACAGACACACAAAAAAAAAAATCTGTAAAGTTAAACCATTTTGTGAAGTAAAGTGCAAACATATCAGGAACTACTTTACATATGAAAATATATCTAGTCCCAAGCACAATTAGACAACTTCAGAGTCATTGTGGCAAGTTTCCTTTTATTCACATCCAAAATGTAAGAGAATTGATTGATTGATTGAATGGAGTTTAACGCCGCTTTCAACATTATCTCAGTTATATCGCGGCGGCCGGAGCACCTAACAATGGATTCCTGGTATTTCTCTCACCTGTACTACCATTACATCCTTTCCTAGCCTCCGACTGCTATCTCACATAGGTTTACGAAAATGTAAGAGAAAATGAGCTGACAAGAAATTTCGACTCAAGGGCAGATAATTCAAGGTAACTCAAGAAAGACTGGAGCATTCATGCACAACTAGACAGCATAGAGAGTAATTGTGTCTAGTTTCAGCTCATTCCCATTGATAGTTTAGGAGGAGTTGCGCACACGAAAAACAGTAATTTTGGTTATATTCAAGGGCAGATAATTCAAGATTTCCTAGGAATGACTGGAGCGATATGAATTTCAAAGGTCTTATGCACAACTATAGTCCAACCGTGGTATTCGAAAGCGTGCGAAAATGTGGTATAGCCTGGAGTAGGGGTGGACTTGACCTGCATGAGATAACGGTACTTAATTACAAATGAAATCACCTATATACTGAGAGAGTAAAGAAACTCATCACCCTTTTCTCCATATTGATATTCAATCCTTTTTGTCGTTTCAATTTTATTTTCTTCATGGTGAAGTCAGTTTCAAGAGCATGTTAATTTTACGCTATGACACATGAAGTTTACTGATGTAATTCAAAGGATGGTAAAAATGCCTTTAGTTTTGCGTTTCTGTGATCTTTCAGTATAGTTAAAAGACCATGACAGCAAAAAATTTGTTGGTCCCAATTTCTCTATAATATACTTGTCGAAAGTTTGTTTATAAACATTTGAATAGCATAGTTTACCTATAGACATCATAGGAAGTAATTGTGTCTAGCTTCAGCTCATTCCCATTGATAGTTTAGGAGGAGTTGTGCAAACAAAAAATAGCGATTTTCGTTAAATTCAAGGGAAGATAAAAAAGGATTTCTCAGGACTGACTGGAGTGATTTGATTTTCAAAAGTCTAATGCACAAGTAGACATCATAGGGAGTAATTGTGTCTAGTTTCAGCTCATTCCAACTTATAATTTAGGAGGAATTGTGCACACAAAAAACAGTGATTTACGTTAAATTCAAGGGCAGATAATTCAAGATTTCTCAGGAATGACTGGAGCGATTTGAATTTCAAAGGTCTTATGCACCACAAGACATGATACAGAGTAATTGTGCCAAGTTTCAGCTCATTCCCATTGATAGACACGGAGTTGTGCACACAAAAAATTGCTAATGGACGAACAGACAGTCAGACAGACAACCAGGGCCATAACATTAAACGAGCCTTCAGGCATATAAAAAATTGACCCTGATAAATTTCTTCCAAGGGATCATTTTGACCCCTTTAGAAAAATTTCCAAGGGTCAAAATTTGGTTTTATCCCTTAAAGTTTCAATGATAGATCTTATGTACAATCTAAAATAATTAAATAAATAACTTAATTCATTTTAGTACAGAAAACCATCAATTGTTTCTTTAATCTGCAAATTCTTCTTTAGATTTGCTTCTATTGTTGTTTTGACCCTTTACAATTGGATTAACCCCAAGAATTTCATGGTTGAGGATACGAGTAGATTACAATGGCTCATTAATTTCAATCTCTTGCAAAAAGCCCTGTTGTATATCAGTTATATCTCTTTTTCTTCTTAAGCTAATGCTTGGACACCTTGCACATGCTTCTGTGACCATATTTGATATTAGCCTCTCGACAAAGATTCAATAATCTGGAAATGAATTCACTGGAATTTTAACCATTTTTGACTTTGAAAGTCTTGGATAAGTTGTATAACAGCTTTAATTCTATTTCTTCTTAAGCTATTGCTTGGAAACTTCTGTTTCCACACATGCTTCTGTGATCATAATATCAGCTTCTATCTGAAGATTCTATTCTCATGACTTTCTTTTAATGGAGTTTTCCAATGTGGATATTGATATGCTGTTTCTATCCAATACTAGAAATCAGTCTAGTCAAGCTATGCTGTACTCTGACAGCTCTTAGCAGACAAAATCTGAAATTATCAGTTTGTTGGTGGTCAAAACCAGGTTTTAGGATCAAACACAAGTTGGGCTAAATTGCTTTTGGAGTATGCATCAGATTTTCTTAACATAGGAGCTATAGAGCACCTAGATATTTCACATGGAATCACATGGAATCAAAGAAAGACTATTTTTAAATTTCCCTCCTCATAAACCTAAAGGCATTTGCTATCACAGGAATAAATCAGGGTATTAAACATATTGAATCAGGGCTTATGCTAGTGTTTGTAATTAGGGAGTCATTGACCCCTTAACCACTAAATTCCAGGGGTCACAACGAATTTTAAAGGGGTGAAAAACAATAAAGAGCTAATCATAAGTATGAATTAAAAATGTTTAAGAGTCTTTTGACCCTTTCTTTTGAAAATATTAAGTAAGATATATATTTGTAGAATTTTAGATAGGATATGAAATGCATTTTAAAACGTTTTTACCCTTAGGAATTTCTCTCAAGGGGGTCAAAATGACCCCTTGGAAGAAATATCTAAGGGTCAAAATAAGATAACAGATTATTAGGAGTCAAGACCCTAGTTTAAGAGTCAAACACGAGCCCTGATTGAATGCAATATATATTTTCAAATTGATGGAATAAGAAATAATTGATATTAAAGTGAATTTGCCATAAATTTCAAGGTTAAGTTCTGGTTAATAAACCAATCCACAGTTTATTTGGCTGATAAATAGTGTTTAAAAATCAGAGCATTTGCTGTGGTGGAGATAAAGAGGAGGGGCTAGCATAGCCATCAATTATCTTATATTGATTAGAAATAAATGAAATCAACATTCCTTTCAATTTAAGCATCGATTTTTATCCAGAATTTACCATTAATACTTTTATATTCATTAAAATGTGAATTTTATGATTGTTATCGGTTATTTGAATTTATTTCTTTTTCAGGTGTATGATAGGTTACAACCAATGGGGCTCTGCCTTAGTTACAGTCAAGGGCTGACAATCCTTGACAAGTTAGGCAGCCACTACAACCAGGCTGTCATAGATGCATTGTCTGCTGGAAAAAAGATCAAGGTCGTTGAGGACAATATAAACCGGAAAACAAATGTCCATGATGAGCGTAAGAATAATAGTGCAACATGGCACCATGCTTTTGGGTCAGCTGTGGTAATCCAGAACACTAGTTTCAGGCATTTAATATGTAGTTTAAAAACCCAGATTCCATATGACCAAGCTCCACTGGATTTGTTCTTGCCTTTAGCTGAATATTGGAATGTTACAAAACAAGAATGTGATCATCAGATTTTCAAAGCAGCTAGCACACACATTCCATACTTTCAACAGTTCCAGAACCCATTCTCAGAAGCCCAAGCTTCAATTATTGAAGACTTGGCAGAAAAATCAAAGGTCATTCCTCTGCCAGTTCTTCACTACAACGAACAGAATTATGAAGATGTGGTTAAGATAATGGACTTTTATGAGAGTTTTTTATCAGACTGCTTCCAAAAATCTTGAATTGATAGAGGTACAAATGTGTCAGTTCGAGGTGATCAACTTACAAGAGAAAGGTTTTCTGGAGCTAAGAGACTGAGATCAGATGGAACAACTCCAAGTGAAAGATTTGATCACCTGTCACCCATAACATTTGAGCTATTCCACTTACTTATGAATTACCTCACAATGATCTTCAAGAACCTGTACAAAGAAGGTAGCCATGATGAATTAAGAACTATGTGAATCTAATAAAACAAACAGAAAGTCAATGAATTAAAACAAAAATGAATAATAAATAAGACGACAGCGGTACCAGTCTACCATAGAAGTGAGTTAAAATTGAAACATTAAGAAGGGAAGATGCAGTTTTGGGGAGACAACTGGCCCACAAAAACAATGTGAAGGGAAGCCTTTGTAGCATTTTAGACCCGAACTTTTTTATTTTGTTCAGAGTCATCCCCCTTCTTGCTCTTTAGAAATGGAAATACGAAAGGTCCAAATGAATTGCGAAATTGATAGACTGGTTAACCTGACCCAATCTACACTTTCCGCCAATACAGTATCGATAGATTGAGACATGCTGGCCAGTCAACAAAATCATTCGATTTCAAACAGGTATGGAAGATCAAAATCTGTTTAACTGGGACTGAAGTTTCAAAACTTTGAGCAAATGAAAAAAAAAGTCTATATCAGTTTGGACACCAAGTAATGTCCAGCAGTCAAAATAGCAGACCTTCAACAAGTATTGTTCTAATAAAACAAAATTCATATGAAGTTGCACGTGCAAAGTGGAATGATATTTTCCAAACAATATGGGCCAATCAAAATGTAGTGAAATTTGTAGTGGGTGCCAACGCTTGGCTGTTTATTATTTCTCAGGCAAATGCAAATATATGAACTTGGTACCTACAGAAAGGTCTTGTCCCAGGCAATGATCATGTGAAATATGAAGGCTCTATGACTTACCAATCAGAAGTAATGACCAAGGTAAAATTTTTTAAAGAAATTTGACCTTGAAAAGGACCTTGGTACCAACAGAAAGGTATTGTCCAAAGCAATTATCATGTGAAATATGAAGGCTCTATGACTTACCATTCAAAAGTTATGACCAAGGTTAAAATTTTTCAAAGAAATTTGACCTTAAAAAATGACATTGACCTTGACTGTTGAACTTGAACGTGGTACCTACAGGAAGGTCTTGTCCAAAGCAATTATCATGTGAAATATGAAGGCTCTCTGACTAACCATTCAAAAGTTATGACCAAGGTTTTTTTTTTAAGAAATTTGACCTTGAAAAATGGCCTTGACTGATGATTTTGAACTTGGTACCTACAGAAAGTTCTTGTTCCAAGCAATGATCATTTGAAATATGAAGGCTCTATGACTTGCCATTCAAAAATTATGACCAAGGTTAAATTTTGTCACGCCAACTCCAAGGCCATCATCAACGCCAACGCCATGCCAACGACTACGCAAACAACTCCAAGGTGATCATAATACCTCAGGTTTTCTTCGAAAACAGCCGAGCTAAAAAGGGTCATTCAAGGAACAATTATTACAAACAATCATATTCAATGATTGAAAAAGTCTAGCCATGATATACTGCCGAACTAAAGTTAAGGGCCGGCCTCTGATTTTCATATCTTTAGTCAGAAGTTTTATGCCAAACCATGAATAACCAATGGCTTTCAGCCAGTGGAGCTAAAAATGAATGAGGCAAATTGTGTTTTTCTGATGCTTTACCATCTGCTGCAATAGACTAACGTTATTTTGCGATCAATGGAGTCCAGCTTCACTGCTCCTATGGCCCTTTAAAAGATGGCACAACCAGAAAATATCCGACAAAAACTTTTCCAATTTAGCTGTAGAATCAGTACTGTTGGAGATTTTTAGCATTTTCCGAAAGCAACAGATAATTAAACTTAACACATTTCGACCGGATGGTAAACTCATTGGGTCTTTGTGGCACCGATTTGGGCTCCTGTTCGAAATGCTTCAAATGATTGAACTCGGAACATGGGAAATTGAATAGGCTCCAAGATGGCTTCAATACACTTGTCCAGATGGAAAACTGTCCAGGCGGCTTACATTAAGCCAATCTGTCATTCAGCGGCTATATAAACATTTTCAAATTACTGGTGCACCTGATAAGCGACCCCTGTCCGACGGTCTAGATATACTGAACGAAGGGTCCTTCTCTGCCGTCAACTCTAGGCTCTACACTACCAATGCATCATCCATATGCCATTGTCAGACAGTCTAAGGAGTGTTACCATCATCACCATAGGTTGCGAGACTGAGACCCGTTTCCTGATATAGGTGGGATGCCTCTAAGGTCGACTGTTAATCAAAATCACATCAATCAGCATCAATTTTGACTCCATACCACACTTTATTTCTCAATATGTTTCTCAACATATGCACAATGAAGGAAGAGATGAACCGTTGTGCCCGATCAACTGACTTGTTGCAATAGATTGACCCCTTGGATATCCTTCGGTGTCAGATGGGGGAAAAAGAACTTGCTCCAGCTTGTGTCAATCAGCTCTTCCATTTCTTAAAGAGGTAGCAGATGGCGATTAAAACAGGTGCCACAGAACCCTGCTAACTCATTGTTTCCTTGGAACATTAAATGCTTTTCATAAAATTATTTCAATATCTGGCCCTGAACTTACCAAAATCAACAGATTTCTGCAACTTTACCAAAGGGGGGTTGTGTAGATTCGGCGATTTGCTTACATTTAAAAATGCATTGTTGATAATTTTGTTTGCATTTCTCGAAAGTCAAAATATTGAATTCACTTCTTGCAAAATACAAAATTGTTTCAATGTTTTTTCAAGGAATGACAAGTGATTACTTCTCTGGCCCGTAACTTTTGTTCTGCAGTATATAATACTTGTCTCTAGAGAACGTCAGAATGAGATGATGTTCATAGATTTCAACGTGAAAAATGCCACATCCATGCCCATATTTATGGCTGCATGATAATGGGTCACCCAAGGATCAAACCAATATAGTTTGATTGATATCCATCAGTTAGATTCTGAGAAAATGATTTTCAAAGATTCCACCATATATCATTTTGAGAAATGACCTCCACCCATAAAAACATATTTTTCATCCGCTCACAATAATTTTTGGTAGACTGATAAAGGGTCACTAAAGGATCATTTCAGTGAAATTTGGTTGATATCCATCAATTACATTCGAAGAGCGGCACATATACGCCCGAAGGGGCTTGCCAGTAACCTTAATGGCTTGTCAGTAACATGAGCTTGAATGATAGCTTAAAAAAATTGCAAACAGACCGACAGACTACTTGGGCTATAACATATTATGACCCTTTGAGTGTAAATTGAAAATGGTTTTATACACAACTATACACTAAACAGTCATTTTGCCAATTTCAGTTCATTCCATTTCAAAGTATAAGACTAATTGCTCTCAAAAGAAATGTGAATTTCAATTATTTCAAGGGCAGATAATACAAGAACAAGAGGACCCTGAGGGCCCTAAATCGCTCACCTGATATTTCAAGTAAATTATCATTAAGACTCCATTTCCTATGATATGGCATGAACCTTCCCATTTTCAACAGAGTTCATTCTTGTGACCTGGCAAACATTTTGATCAAGTTTCATGAAGATTGGACTATATTTGTGGCGTTTGGAGCTCTTACGAGAAAATTGTCATTAAGGCCCCTTTTGGTGTGATATAGCATGTATACTTCCCATTTTCAAATGAAATCATCCTCATGACCTAACAAACATTCTGACAAAGTTTCATGATGATTGGACCATATTTGTGGCTTCTAGAGAGTAAACAAAAAAATAGTCATTAAGACGCCTTTTCCTGTGATATGGCACAGATCCTTCCCATTTTCAATAGACTTCATCCTCATGACCTAACAAACATTCTGACCAAGTTTCATGAAAATTGGACCATATTTGTGGCTTCTAGAGTGAAAACAAGAAATTTGTCATTAAGGCCCCTTTTCCCGTGATATGGCACAGATCCTTTCCATTTGAGCAATTTTCATAAGGGACCACCCAAGAAATATTTCTGCCAAGTTTGGTTGATTTTGACCCATAAGTTTAGGAGGAGATGTCGTTTGAAGATATTGTTGACAAAATTGTCATTAAGGCGCCTTTTCCTGTGAAATGGCATGGATCCTTCCCATTTTCAATAGACTTCATCCTCATGACCTAAAAAACATTCTGACCAAGTTTCATGAAGATTGGTACATATTTGTGGCTTCAAGAGTGAAAACAAGAAATTTGTCATTAAGGCCCCTTTTCCCGTGATATGGCACGGATCCTTTCCATTTGAGCAATTTTCATAAGGGACCACCCAAGGAATATTTCTGCCAAGTTTGGTTGATTTTGACCCATAAGTTTAGGAGGAGATGTCGTTTGAAGATATTGTTGACAAAATTGTCATTAAGGCGCCTTTTTCTGTGAAATGGCACCGATCCTTCCCATTTTCAATAGACTTCATCCTCATGACCTAACAAACATTCTGACCAAGTTTCATGAAGATTGGACCATATTTGTGGCTTCTAGAGTGAAAACAAGAAATTTGTCATTAAGGCCCCTTTTCCCGTGATATGGCACGGATCCTTTCCATTTGAGCAATTTTGATAAGGGACAACCCAAGGAATATTTCTGCCAAGTTTGGTTGATTTTGACCCATAAGTTTAGGAGGAGATGTCGTTTAAAGATATTGTTGACAAAATTGTCATTAAGGCGCCTTTTCCTGTGAAATGGCACGGATCCTTCCCATTTTCGATTGACTTCATCCTCATGACCTAACAAACATTCTGACCAAGTTTCATGAAGATTGGACCATATTTGTGGCTTCTAGAGTGAAAACAAGAAATTTGTCATTAAGGCCCCTTTTCCCGTGATATGGCACGGATCCTTTCCATTTGAGCAATTTTGATAAGGGACCACCCAAGGAATATTTCTGCCAAGTTTGGTTGATTTTGACCCATAAGTTTAGGAGGAGATGTCGTTTAAAGAAAAAGTTGACGCCGTGACGGACAGATGGACGCCGGACAACGATCGATCACAATAGCTCCCTTGAGCACTTCGTGCTCAGGTGAGCTAAAAACCCAAGCTTTTTAAATTTCTGAAGTCTTATGCTGAACTAAATATCAGAGATACATTGTGGCAAGATTCATTTCAATCCCATTAAATTTGTAGGAGTTGTGCACACACACACACACACACAAAATGTATTTTAAGCTATTTTGTAAAGTAAAGGGCAGATAAATCAGGAACTACTTTTCACATGACATTTTTTTTAGTCCTAAGCACAAATAAACAACCTACAGAGTCATTGTTGCACATTTCAGTTCATTCCCATTCAAAATGTAGGAGAAAAGGAGCTCACAAAAGAAATTGTTTTACATTTAATTCAAGGGCATATAATTCAAGATAACTCAAGAATGACAGGGGTATTTTGAATTTAAAATATCTTATGCACAACTAGACATCATAGGGAGTAATTGTGTCTAGTTTCAGCTCATTTCCATTGATAGTGAAGGAGGAGTTGCTCACACAAAAAAGTGTTTTTTGTTCGATTCAAGGGCAGATAATTCAAGATTTCTCAAGAATGACTAAAGCATTTACAATATGAAAAGTCTTATGCACAACTAGACATCATAGGGATTAATTGTGCCAAGTTTCAGCTCATTCCCATTGATTGTTTAGGAGGAGTTGTATACACAAAAAACAGTGATTTTCATTTCAAAGGCAGATAATTCAAGATTTCTCAGCAATGACTGAAGCGATTTGAATTTCAAAGGTCTTATGCACACTAAGACATCATAAGGAGTAATTGTGCCAAGTTTCAGCTCATTCCCATTGAAAGTTTAGGAAGAGTTGCGCACACAAAAAATTGCTAACAGACGGACAGACAGACAGGCATATAAAAATGGTTTTCAAAGTTTCCACTAAACAAGATATAGAGAAATGACCTCCACACATAAAAAACATATTTTCATCTGATCACAATAATTTTTGGTGGACTGATAAAGGGTCACTCAAGGATCATTCCGGTGCAATTTGATTAATATCCATCTGTTACATACAGAGCAAATGATTTTCAAATTTTCCACTAAATATCATATAGAGAAAAGACCTCTGCCCATAAAAATCCATATTTTTCATCCAATCACAAATGTTTTGGTACACTGATAAAGGGTCACTCAAGGATCATTCCAGTGAAATTTTGTTGATATCCATTGTTTACATTCTGAGAAAATGATTTTCAAAGTTTCCTCTACAAAACATGTACAGAAATGACCTCGGCCCATAAAATCCATATTTTTCTTCAGATAACAATAAATTTTGGTAGACCTATAAAGGGTCACCCAATAATCATTCATGTAAAATTTAATTGGTATCTATCAATTAGAATATGAGAAAAGTCACTTTTTACCATATTTGGAAATTAGCCACGCCCATTAAATCCATGTTTTTTATTGGATAAAAATTTCTTGAACAACTCTGAAAGAGGGTCACCCAAGGATCATTCCTGTGAAGTTTGGTTGAAATTCATCCATTAGTTTCTGAGGAGAAGATTTTTAAAGAAAAAGTTTTCGGAGGTACGGACGCACATACGGAGAGACGCACGACGGACACAACACCATGACAATAGCCCCAGTGGCTTTCAGCCCGTGGAGCTAAAAATATAAATATATATATAATTTTTTTTTTACTGATAATAATGTTATTACAAATAAGAGATGGAGAAGAAGCTGCATTCCAGACTAGTACCAGTGAGAGCAAGACTAGCACTACCAGCACCAGTGAGACCCCGTCATTCCAGGCTAGTTCTGGTATCCACCTTCCCATATGGGGTTGATGAGCTGACCAACACCTAGCCAAGAAGGCGCCAAAACAGTGGTCACAAAGTTGGATTCAACCCAGATAGGCAGCAAGGAAGACCCTGGCTAAAGTTACAGTTGATGTTAGTGAAGATGATACTACAATCATCCCCATGACCTGCACCCTGTGCAAGGAATTCAGTCCAATATTTCTACTGCCACTTGCCTAATGAGACCCATGGAGGGGATGAAACAGTCTCCCTTTTTAAATAACAAAATCCTTTTTAAACATGCTCATCTTAAAGCCCTTAAAAATCAAAATTTTCTTCAGAGAAACCCCCCTTGTAAGAGGGGGACCCCACACCCTCCCCATCCTTGTCACTTCACAAATCTAAAGTGCCTTTACAGGGCACTTTGCACCCTGACCTTTGGGAAACAAAGGTGGAGCACTGACAAAGACAGCTGATAGAGCATGTCCAAAGAATCCTTCTTGAAAATTTTGACAAGAAGTTTCAGAGAAAGTATGTCTTTTATTTCATCATATGGGACCATTATCAGGTGACGCAGCAGCCAGTAGAGCCCATGTTCATTCCCTAATATCATTCTTGGGAAAATTTATTGAATTTGGGCTAAAAGTTTCTTAGAAGAAGATTATTTTATCATTGAATAAAAGGGGGCAATTTTTAGGTGATGCGACAAACAATTAAGCCCATCTTATCAACCTGGGGCCTCTTTCAAGAAAGGTCCTACGATTGAAATTTGGTCGTATCGCAATCGTACGATAAAAATTGGCTTTCAAGAAACTTTTTGGCTTTCAAGAAAGGCATCCTATCGTGAAATCTATGATAAAATATTCGACACCTTCAGACCGGTCGTAAATTTTTCCATTTTGTCCCTATGAGCCCTTAGTTTTCTCAGATTCCTTTCTAGCTCCTGCGGATGTTAGAACGATTATTTAGCTATGTACATGCCAAATTTCCCAGTACAATATAGTGTAACAAACAAGATTTATTGAAAACAATTGATGCACCATCATTTTGATGTTTGATTTTTCTCTGCGATTATCCTACGATTGTCGCACACTGTTTAGATAGTGACATTAAGTTGTTTATTTACCGTAAGAATCAACCCTTTAATGATTATGACTGAAAATGTTTGCTTAACCCTTCCTAGTGACACAGAAAGTGAGAGATACCTAATCAATAGATTTTTTACATGTATAATAAATTACTTACTTTTTAAAAAAAACTACTCTCTCATTATACAATATGGATTTCTGTGTTTCATGTTTCAAGTACTACATTAATTAAAAGGAAAATTCCACAGCCTCTAGTCAAAACCATATTATTATTGATAATTAGGAGGATTTTCAATTAACAACAACAACATCAACAACAACAAACCGCTGCACCCGATATTTTTTTTCTCTCTGTCTTTTCGTCAAAGACAAACTGAGCAAATAATCAAGCAAATACAATAATTGAACAGCGGATGAAATATGTCTTAGCTACATGTAACTGTTGTAGTAACACTGATACGACAACAAGCACTGCACTAGAACCGTTGGTAAGAGTTATAGGTAATTTTGTATGAAAGCGATGGATTATAATATCCATCTTTGTTTCAATATCAACTTTATAGGCACAGATCTATTCAGATTTGAAGAATTACATAACAAATAAGAACAAGAGGGCCATAGTGGCCCTTAATCGCTCACCTGAATTAACAATCTAAAAAATATTCAAGGTATTTCTAAGATTTAACCCAATGACCTAGTTTTTGACCCCACTTGACCCAATTTAGAACTTGTCCAAGATTTCATCAAGATAAAAATTCTGACCAATTTTCAGGTTGTTTGGGCAAAAATTATGGCCTCTAGAGTGTCCACAAGCTTTTTTTAAGATTTGACCCCGTGACCTAGTTTTTGACCCCACATGATCCAATTTAAAACTTGTCCAAGATTTCATCAAGATAATCATTCTGACCAATTTTTAGGTTGATTGGGCTTAAAAATATGGCCTCTAGAGTGTCCACAAGGTTTTTCTAAGATTTGACCCTGTGACCTAGTTTTTGACCCCACTTGACCCAATTATGAACTTGTCCAAGATTTCATGAAGATAATCATTCTGAATAATTATCAGGTTGATTAGGCAAATGATATTGCCTCTAGAGTGTCCACAAGGTTTTTCTAAGATTTGACCCTGTGACCTAGTTTTTGACCCCACTTGACCCAATTTCAAACTTGTCCAAGATTTCATCAAGATAATCATTCTGACCAATTTTCTGGATGATTGGGCTAAAAATATGGCCTCTAGAGTGTTAACAAGGTTTTTCTAAGATTTGACCCTGTGACCTATTTTTTGACCCCACTTGACCTAATTTCGAACTTGTCCAAGATTTCATCAAGATAATCATTCTGACCAATTTTCAGGATGATTGGGCTAAAAATATGGCCTCTAGAGTGTCCACAAGGTTTTTCTAAGATTTGACCCTGTGACAGTTTTTGACCCCACACATGACCCAATTTCGAACTTGTTCAAGATTTCATCAAGATAACCATTCTGACAAATTTTCAGGATTATTGGGCTAAAAATATGGCCTCTAGAGTGTCCACAAGGTTTTTCTAAGATTTGACCCTGTGACCTAGTTTTTGACCCCACTTGACCAAATTTCGAACTTGTCCAAGATTTCATCAAGATATTCTTTCTGACCAATTTCCAGGATGACTGGGCTTAAAATATGGCCTCTAGAGTGTCCACAAGGTTTTTCTAAGATTTGACCCTGTGACCTAGTTTTTGACCCCACTTGACCCAATTTCAAACTTGTCCAAGATTTCATCAAGATTATCAGTCTGTCCAATTTCCAGGATAATTGGGCTTAAAATATGGCCTCTAGAGTGTCCACAAGGTTTTTCTAAGATTTGACCCTGTGACCTAGTTCTTGACCCCACTTGACCCAATTTTGAACTTGTCCAAGATTTCATCAAGATATTCTTTCTGACCAATTTTCAGGATGATTGGGCTAAAAATATGGCCTCTAGAGTGTCCACAAGGTTTTTCTAAGATTTGACCCTGTGACCTAGTTTTTGAACCCACTTGACCCAATTTCAAATTTGTCCAAGAATTCATCAAGATAATCATTCTGACCAATTTTCAGGATGATTGGGATTGAAATATGGCCTCTAGAGTGTCCACAAGGTTTTTCAAAGATTTGACCCTGTGACGTAGTTTTTGACCCCACTTGACCCAATTTTGAACTTGTCCAAGATTTTATGAAGATAATCATTCTGAATAATTATCAGGTTGATTAGGCAAATGATATTGCCTCTAGAGTGTCCACAAGGTTTTTCTAAGATTTGACCCTGTGACCTAGTTTTTGACCCCACTTGACCCAATTTCAAACTTGTCCAAGATTTCATCAAGATAATCATTCTGACCAATTTTCAGGATGATTGGGATTGAAATATGGCCTCTAGAGTGTCCACAAGGTTTTTCTAACATTTGACCCTGTGACCTATTTTTTGACCCCACTTGACCCAATTTCGAACTTGTCCAAGATTTCATCAAGATAATCATTCAGACAAATTTTCAGGATGATTGGGCTAAAAATATGGCCTCTAGAGTGTCCACAAGGTAAATGTTGACGAAGCACGACGGACAACGGCCGACGGACATCAAGTAACCCCAAAAGCTCACCTTGAGCACTTCGTGCTAAGGTGAGCTAAAAATGGGTGTGGCATTTTTTTTTTTATCTTACATTTTTAACAATGTTGTATTGTCATACATGCAAATACTTCACCAGAAAACAACCAACTAAACAAACAACATTGGTAGTAAAATATAATGAAAATAAAGTCATTTACTGAAAATGATCATTGTGCATTTTTACCATGCGGTCCAATGTTCGATTGCTCCACAATCGTTGCGACAGACGGTATTCTTTCACTGGAAATGGAATCGACAGTGTAAGCTAAATTAACTATGCAATAAAGAGCACTTGCTTATTTATCTTGACATAGATATTTAGATATCGATGAGAAATGTGTAGTTCGACGAATTAAGTTTAAATTTACCCACTAACGCGGAAGATTATACCATTTGATCAGCACGTGCAGAGGTAAAAGATCACCTTTACGATAATCTTATGAGGTCGTAAAGTCTGCGGTTTTCAACGATATTTTTGTGGAAGCCGTTTACGACCGTCTTAAATATAATCATATGATGATTATAAGATAAATCGTTTATCAAAGATCATGTCCTAGGCATGATTTATGTAATGTTTTAGTAATTTCTGACCAGTAGTTTCAGAGAAGATCTTTTATATTTCATCCTATCGGACCAATTTTCAGTGACATGGCAGCCTGTTGAGCTCATTTTATCAGCCTGATCAGAATTTTACAAAGTTTAGTTAAATTCTGAACAGTTGTTTCAGAGAAGAGGATCTTAATTGTTTTAACAATTTTCAACATTGCTGCAGCCTGTAGAACCTTTGTCATTAGTTTGATCATTAAAAGATCGTTAAAAGAGCATGATCTAACCATCATTTCTATGAAGTTTAGTTGAATTCTAAACAGTTGTTTCAGAAAAAAATATTTCATCATACGGGACCATTTCTCAGAGAAGCAGAAGCCTTTAGAGCTTTTATGAGCCTGATCAGAATTTCACAAACAAATATGAAAGAGCATGTTCTAGCATTATTTGTGTGAAGTTTGGTTGTATTCTGAAGAGTTCAGAGAAGGAGAGTTTATTATATTTCATCATATGGTCCTTTTTTCAGTGACTCAGCAGTCTGTAGAGCCCAGGTCATCAACCGAATCAGAATTTTATGAACATACATGAAAGAGCATGTCTTAAGCATAATTCCTATGCAGTGTGGTTGAATTCTGAACAGCAGTTTAAGAGAAGATATTAAGAGGGCCATGATGCATGGTCCTAGATTGCTTACCTGAGTCTCTTTGACCCCTGGGACATCACATTAATCAAATAGGCTGATGTTAATATAGATAATTTCTACTAAGATCAATACCATGGAAAAGTTTTCAGCTTAGAGCAAGAAAAATATGGCTTTTCACTATTAGATTCTAAATAAGAGGGCTGCACCGGGGCGGAGCTCAAATAAGACCATAGGGTCTTGATATGAACAAACTTGGTAGAGGTCCATTAGATGATGCTACATACTGAATATGAAAGCTGTTTTCCTTCTGGTTTAAGAGAAGAAGATTTTTGAAGATTTTTCCCATTTTCACCCATCATGCTCAGATGAGCTAAAAGGGACGTGCTCCGATGGAGCCCAAACATGATCCCAGGGTCTTGATATGAACATACTTGGTAGAAGTCCACAAGATTATGCTACATACCAAATATGAAAGCTGTCTGCCATCTGGTTTCAGAGAAGAAGATTTTTGAAGATTTTCCTTTTTTACCCTTATAGTGCTCTGAAGAGCTAAAAGGGATGCCCTGGGTAAAGCCCAAATATGACCCCAGGGTCTTGATATGAACAAACTTGGTGGAGGTCCACTAGATGATGCTAAATGCCACATATGTAAACTGTCTGCCATCTGGTTTCAGAGAAGAAGATTTTTAAAGGTTTTTGCTCTTTGACTATTTAACAAGAGTTTCGCAGAGCGGCGCATATACACCAGATGGGGCTTGTCAGTAACCTTGGCTGACAAGGTTGATTGATACCCTAAAAAATTGCAAACAGACAGTCAGACAACTGGGGCCATAACATAGTATGACGCTGAGTCTAAATTAATCAAAGGCCTGAAAGGCCTGAATTGAAGACAGGACTGAATATTAACAATTGGAATGAAAATTGTGGCGTTTTGAGAAGATCTCTTGAGTGGGAATCAAAAATTTAAAACAATCATTGATGGTTACATATGGAAACTGCACCTTCCTAACAAATGAATATGCTTTACTTTGAAGACTCATCACTTCCAGATAAACCTATCCCTCTAGCCAATTCAAGCTTAACAAGAGGGTAACTGCCTTCATAATCGCTATTCATCCCCAAGTGTAAGTTTTCAATATCCTAAATGAAAAATATTCATTTAACCAACAGAAATATGGTGGCAATTCCTGTATTCTAAAAACTCATATGAATTATTGCAACCCTGTTTTATAAAATTGTAAAGATTATCCCCAGCAATCCAATATGATCCAAATCCGATTTTTTTCCAGTCAAACTTATTAAGTGGATGTGTAAAAATCTTAGATAAAATTTTTATCCACATGACACACATTGCTTACCCCTTGATGAAGAGCTGAACATTTCATCGCCATGGTGAATATTGCCCTGAATTGGAAATTTGTTCAAATTTCTTTTACATTTATTATCTGATCCAGGATTTGACTAATTATCTCCACATAGAAGAAGCAATGAAAGTAATACCAATATTCTTATACTTTTATTAGTCAAAGTCAATACTAAGAAGAAGTATTTTCCCGTACAATAGCTGTAGCTTTTTTTATGAATACCGTTTAAGTTTCTTCCAGGAGTGAAACATTCTATATCTATTTTTCCATTGAGATATTTCGATCTCCATTTCAGGTTATTCTCCTTGCAGATGGTCTTACTTAGTAGAAAATTATTTTTACTACAAAATAATATATAAACCTGTTAAGACAACCAACCTTTCAGGCCTTTTCCACGGGACTGCTTTTCTAGATCAAGATTCGGATTGAACTATCCGTTGAACTATCAATTTTGACAAAACTGCCAAAATGACAGATCGTTAAATGAAATCCCGAGCTACAGCATTTATCACCTTGAGTAGAATTCTTTCAAAGTCCACTCCAGAATGTTACAAACAAGTGCATGTCGTATTGCGATGCAATACAGGAGTCCCCCATCGGATAACAAAAAATCCTTTCTTATAATATATCTCCTTCTTACTAGATCTATAACTGTATACAAAATTTGAAGTTGCTAGCACATTAGGTTTTAAACAAAATGTCCCAAACAAAAATATAAGAGTAAAAACAACAAATGGCAAAAACTCCAAAAGTGGGCAGAGAAGAATGATTCTTGTACATACCACTTGTCCTCAATGAGATCTACCAGTGTACAAAGTTTGAAGTTGCTAGGGCTTATGGTTTAGGAGATAAGTACTGGACAAAAATGTAAGGATAGAAACAACAAAGGGCAATAACTCAAAACGTGGACATGGCTTAGTGACAGTTCTTGTACATGACACTTGTCCTCAATGATATCTATAAGTGTAGCAAGTTTGAAGTTTCTAGCACTTATGGTTTAGAAGATATGTTCCAGACAAAAAAGTAAAGGTAAAAACAACAAAGGGCAATAACTCAAAAAGTGGGTGTGGCAGAGTAACAGTTCTTGTACATGACACTTGTCCTCAATGAAATCTATAAGTGTACCAAATTTAAAATTGCTAGCACTTATAGTTTAGGAGATATGATCCGGACAAGAATATAAGACTCAAAATAACAAAGGGCAATAACTCAAAAAGTGGACATGGCAGAGTAACAGCTCTTGTACATGACACTTGTCCTCGATAAGATCTATCAGTGTACAAAGTTTGAAGTTTGCTAGCACTTATAGTTTAGGAGATATGATCCGGACAAGAATGAAAGGCTAAAAATAACAAAGGGCAATAACTCAAAAAGTGGGTGTGGCAGAGTTATGGATCTTGAACATGACACTTCTCAATGAGATCTATAAGTGTACAAAGTTTAAAGTTGCTAGTACACATAGTTTAGGAGATATGTTCCAGACAAGAATGTAAGGGTAACAAGAGCTGTCACTGTAAGATGACAATGCCCCCGACACCGCTTTGATTTAGAAGTTATGGCCAATGTTAAAGTTTTTGGACGGAATGACGGACGGACGGACAGACGGACAGACGGACGGACAAGTCAAATTTATGATGCCTCCCTATCGGGGGCATAAAAACATCAAAGGGCAATAACTCAAAAAATGGGCGTGGCAGAGTAACGGTTCTTGAACATGACACTTCTCCTCAATGGGATCTATAAGTGTACAAAGTTTGAAGTTGCTAGCACACATAATTTAGGAGATATGTTCCGGACAAGAATGTAAGGGTAAAATCAACAAAGGGCAATAACTCAAAAAGTGGGCGTGGCAGAGTAATGGTTCTTGAACATGACACTTCTCCTCAATGAGATCTATAAGTGTACCAAGTTTGAAGTTGCTAGCACATATGGTTTAGAAGATATAGCCCGGACAAAAGTGTGACGGACAGATGGACAGACAGAAGGACGGACAGATGGACAGACGGAATCGAGCAAACCTATAGTCCCCCAACCGGTAGCCGATGGGGGACTAATAAATCCATTCCAGTTTCCAAAACAGTTTCTGTTATTGTCAGAAAATTGTCGAAAACAAAAGCGGAAACTCAAAACCGGGATCGCGCATGCGTGGTACTACTGTATAGGCCATTCGGAACACCACTTGGCCAATCTAACGCATTCGTCACAACTCGGTCGATTCCGTAACCTACATTTATCTGAGACTTCGGAGATCGCCCGATGATTGCCGAGTGAATATCACGATCACGATCTGTTGCCGTTTACGGATATGACCGAGTGATGTTCCAAATGCTGTACAATATGGATAGACAAAACAAGCCTAATAATAAAGTAATTTGATAAGCCATCGAAATTTCTCCGTAAATCCAAGTAAAAATTCAAACCTAGGAAATTCCAAGGGTTTACGAGTTAATTCAAATAGCCTTGTGCTATTTTAGTTTTTATCCATTTACACTACGACAGGCCCGGGAGACAGATAAATAAAGCAACCTTAAGGACACACAAACACACAATTTGACGAGAAATAGGGATTCTAAAATGGGGAACTGAAAATAGCTTGCCAATGCTATGTATAAAAACAGTTGTAGGATGCAATTGAAAATTTGGAGCAAATGCAAAAGATTGCCGCCAAAAACGCCCTAAAACAGCACCATTTACGAAAGTAAAACACGTTTCTGCAGGCAACTTCTGCATGGATCACGTGTTCACTCCCCTGAGGTCCCGGCCAGAATTTAGGTCAGCGCCAAAATTTTACGGTATATTGCTACACTATTGATTATTTTTGCTGCGTTTATTTTTATGAATGGGTCTACTTTTTTGAGCGTAATGACACATGTAGGTTTGTTATCAGATTCTGATGGCGACGATCCCTATATTGAAAAACAGGTAAACCTGTCTTCAATAAAAATGGTTTTATGCACAACTATAAGCCAAACAGTCATTTTGCAAGTTTCAGTTCATTCCAATTCAAAGTGCAACGAGTTGCTCACAAAAGAAATATAGTGAATTTCAATCAATTCAAGGGCAGATAATACAAGAAAGACCACAGCTTTTTGAATTTCTGAAGTCTTATGCTGAACAAAATATCAGGGTTATTGTGGCAAGATTCATTTCAATCCAATTAAATTTGTAGGGCTTGTGCACACAAACACAAAAAAATCTGTAATTTTAAACTATTTCGTGAAGTAAAGGGCAGATAAATCAGGAACTACTTTACATATAAAGAATATTTAGTCCTAAGCACAAATAGACAACCTACAGAGTCATTTGGGTAAGTTTCCTTTCTTTCCCATCCACAATGTAGGTGAATAAGAGCTGACAAGAAATTTTGTTTTTCATTTACCTCAAGGGCAGATAATTCAAGATAACTCAAGAATGCCTGGAGCATTTATAATCAAAAAGTCTTATGCACAACTAGACATCATAGGGAGTAAATGTGTCAAGTTTCAGCTCATTCCCATTGATAGTTTAGGAGGAATTGCACTCAAAAAGAATAGTGATTTTTGTTAAATTCAAGGGCAGATAATTCATGATTCCTCAGGAATGACTGGAGCAATTTGAATTTCAGAGGTCTAATGCATAACTAGACATCATAGGGAGATTGTGTCTAGTTTCAGCTCATTCCCATTGATAGTTTATTAGGAGGTCCACAAACAAAAAATAGTGGTCTTTGTTAAATTCAAGGGCAGACAATTCAAGATTTCTCAGGAATGACTAGAGCGATTTGTATTTCGAAGTTCTTATGCAAATAGACATCATAGGGAGTAATTGTGTCTAGTTTCAACTCATTCCCATTGATAGTTTAGGAGGGGTTGCGCACACAAAAAACAGTGATTTTCTTTAAATTCAAGGGCAGATAATTCAAGATTTCTCAGGAATGACTGGAGCGATTTGAATTTTGAAGGTCTTATGCACAACTAGACATGAAAGAGAGTAATTGTGCCAAGTTTCAGCTCATTCCCATTGATAGTTTAGGAGAGGTTGGGCACAGAAAAAATTGTTAACGGACTGACAGACAGGCGGATGGACAAATGACCTAGGCCATAACATAATACGACCCTTTGGGCGTATAAAAAGGCTTGCGCCCATGCAAAGCCAAATATGACCCAAGGGTTTTGATATGAACAAACTTGATACAGGTCCACTAAATTATTTTACATACCAAATGTGTTAGCTCTCTGCCTTCTGGTTTCAGAGAAGAACATTTTTGAAGATTTTCCAATTTTCTCCCTAAGGATAAAAGGAAAGTTACGGGTGGATTTCATTTACTTGAACAATTTTCTTAGAGCTTGACCCAAGGAACATTTCTGCCAAGTTTCATCAAGATTGACCCTCTGATTTAGGAGAAGATGTTTTAAGAAATTATGGACAATGGATGACTCACGTCACATGATGGACGACTGACGATGGACACTGTACAATCATTATAGCTCACCTTGAGCACTTTGTGCTCAGGTAAGCTAAACAAGAGGGCCGTTGGACCTGGGTGCGCTCACCTGAGAAAAAAGCTTCATTACCTAGGTATGTCCATGCAACCACAGAAAAAGAGATTTTCACTTATTCAATCGATAACATTTGAAATAATCCTTCCCCCCCCCCCCCTGCGCCTCCCCTGGTCATTATTTATCTAAGCCTTTTCATAAAAGGTCTGTGATCAGCTAATCTATGCCAGATATACAGGCTGAGTCTGAGACTTTTAAAGTTTTCTTTAATGAGTTGATCAATCCATGTCAAATATAAAGGTTGTAGGGATTCAAAATTCTCAACCAAGCACTCCCCCCCCCCTCCCCCAAGATGCTCTGCACCTGGTTAATCTACAGTCATGATTTTAGCTAATTCAATTAATGTCCATATGCTGATCATCCATACCAATTTTCAAGTCTGTAGGACTCCTGGTTCATTAGAAGAAGTTTAAAGATTTCAATCAAAGGCCTGAAAGGCCTGAATTGAAGACAGGACTGAATATTAACAATTGGAATGAAAATTGTGGCGTTTTGAGAAGATCTCTTGAGTGGGAATCAAAAATTTAAAACAATCATTGATGGTTACATATGGAAACTGCACCTTCCTAACAAATGAATATGCTTTACTTTGAAGACTCATCACTTCCAGATAAACCTATCCCTCTAGCCAATTCAAGCTTAACAAGAGGGTAACTGCCTTCATAATCGCTATTCATCCCCAAGTGTAAGTTTTCAATATCCTAAATGAAAAATATTCATTTAACCAACAGAAATATGGTGGCAATTCCTGTATTCTAAAAACTCATATGAATTATTGCAACCCTGTTTTATAAATTGTATAGATTATCCCCAGCAATCCAATATGATCCAAATCCGATTTTTTTCCAGTCAAACTTATTAAGTGGATGTGTAAAAATCTTAAATAAAATGTTAATCCACATGACACACATTGCTTACCCCTTGATGAAGAGCTGAACATTTCATTGCCATGGTGAATATTGCCCTGAATTGGAAATTTGTTAAAATTTCTTTTACATTTATTATCTGATCCAGGATTTGACTAATTATCTCCACATAGAAGAAGCAATGAAAGTAATACCAATATTCTTATACTTTTACTAGTCAAAGTCGATACTAAGAAGAAGTATTTTCCCGTACAATAGCTGTAGCTTTTTTAATGAATACCGTTTAAGTTTCTTCCAGGAGTGAAACATTCTATTTCTATTTTTCCATTGAGATATTTCGATCTCCATTTCAGGTTATTCTCCTTGCATATGGTCTTACTTAGTAGAAAATTATTTTTACTACAAAATAATATATAAACCTGTTTAGACAACCAACCTTTCAGGCCTTTTCCACGTTACTGCTTTTCTAGATCAAGATTCGGATTGAACTATCCGGTGAACTATCAATTTTGACAAACTGCCAAAATGACAGATCGTTAAATGAAATCCCGAGCTACAGCATTTATCACCTTGAGTAGAATTCTTTCAAAGTCCACTCCAGAATGTTACAAAAAAATCCATTCCAGTTTCCAAAGCAGTTTCTGTTATTGTCAGAAAATTGTCGAAAACAAAAGCGGAAACTCAAAACCGGGACCGCGCATGCGGGGTACTACTGTATAGGCCATTCGGAACACCACTCGGCCAATCTAACGCATTCGTCACAACTCGGCCGATTCCGTAACCTACATTTATCTGAGACTTCGGAGATCGCCCGATGATTGCCGAGTGAATATCACGATTACGATCTGTTGCCATTTACGGATATGACCGAATGACCGAAAGATGTTCCAAATGCTGTACAATATGGATAGACAAAACAAGCCTAATAATAAAGTAATTTGATAAGCCATCGAAATTTCTCCGTAAATCCAGGTAAAAATTCAAACCTAGGAAATTCCAAGGGTTTACGAGTTTATTCAAATAGCCTTGTGCTATTTTAGTTTTTATCCATTTACACTACGACAGGCCCGGGAGACGGATAAATAAAGCAACCTTAAGGACACACAAACACACAATTTTACGAGAAATAGGGAGTCTAAAATGGGGAACTGAAAATAGCTTGCCAATGCTATGTATAAAAACAGTTGTAGGATGCAATTGTAAATTAAGAGCAAATGCAAAAGATTGCAGCCGAAAACGCCCTAAAACAGCACCATTTACGAAAGTAAAACACGTTTCTGCAGGCAACTTCTGCATAGATCACGTGTTCACTCCCCTGAGGGCCTGGCCAGAATTTAGGTCAGCACCAAAATTTTACGGTATATTGTTACACTATTGATTATTTTTGCCGCGTTTATTTTTATGAATGGGTCTACTATTTTGAGCGTAATGACACATGTAGGTTTGTTATAAGAATCCGATGGCGACGATCCCTATATTGAAAGACAGGTAAACCTGTCTTCAATAAAAATGTTCCAAAGTACTACCCCCTCCCAAAGACACTCAGCACCTGGTGACCCTACAGTCATCATTTTAGCTACATGTATTTTTATTAAGGTCAATATATTGATCACCCATGACAATTTTCAAGTCTGTAGGGTTCCTGATCCAGGAGAAGAATAAAGTTAAAGATTTCAAAATTGATCCAAAGTACTACCCCCTCCCCCCTAATGCTCCGCATCTGGTGACCCTACAATCATGATTTTAGCTATTTAATTTAAGATCAATATGCTTATCATCCATGCCAATATTGAAGTCTGTAGGGCTCCTGGTTCATTAGAAGATGAAGGTTAAAGTTACAAATTTTCACAAAAGTACTCCCCCCTCCCCCCTGGTGCTCTGCACCTGGTGGCATTACAGTCATGATTTTAGCTATTTTTATTAAGGTCTATAAGCTGATCCTCCATGCCAATTTTCAAGTCTGTAAGGTTTGTGGTTCATCAGAAGAAGAAAGTTAAAGATTACAAAATTTTCACAAAAGTACTACCCTCTCCCCCCTGGTTCTCCACACCTGGTGAATCTACAGTCATGATTTTAGCTAATTCAATTAATGACCATATGCTGATCTTCCATGCCAATATTCAAATCTGTCGGGCTCCTGGTTTAGAAGAAGAAGAAGGTTAAAGATTACAAAATTTTCACAAAAGTACTACCACCTCCCCCCTGGTGCTCCGCACCTGGGGGCCCAACAGATATGATTTTAGCTATTTTTATTAAGGTCTATGAGCTGATCCTCCATGCCAAATTTGAAGGCTGTAGGGCTTCTAATTCAGAAGAAGAAGAAGGTTAAAGATTACAAAATTTACCCAAAGTACTACCCCCTCCCCCCTGGTGCTCCGCACCTGGTGGCCCAACAGATATGATTTTAGCTATATTTATTAAGGTCTATGAGCTGATCATCCATGCCAAATTTCAAGGCTGTAGGGCTGCTTGTTAAGAAGAAGAAGAATTTTAAAGATTTTCTTAAATTTTTAACTTTTGTTGCCATAGCAACCAGAGTTTTTCACCGATTTCAATTCTTTAAGCAATTCTTAAAGGGGATCACCTAAGGAACATTTCTGCCAAGCTTGGTTAAAATTGGCCAGGTAGTTTAGGAGGAGATGTCATTTAAAGAAATTATTGACGGACGACGGACGAATGCCGGACAAAAGGTGATCACAATAGCTAACTTGAGCATTTTGTGCTCAGGTGAGCTAAAAAGTTAACCCATGGACAGACGGATGGATGCACTGAACCACTTACGACAGACACCAGGCTAGACTTAGTCCAGTGGAACTAGTAAAAACCATGATAAATTTTCAGTAGTTTAATAACAAGCTGTTCAAAAGATTCCATCAAATTAAGATAAACAGAATAAGTACTATTTTGTTTACTAACTATCACATTTTAATGTTTAAATACGTGTTTTGATGGTTTTTGTCTTTAACTCCCGCCATACTATTTTGTTTACTAACTATCACATTTTAATGTTTAAATACATGTTTTGATGGTTTTTGTCTTTAACTCCCGCCATACTATTTTGTTTACTAACTATCACATTTTAATGTTTAAATACATGTTTTGATGGTTTTTGTCTTTAACTCCCGCCAATCCTGTTGTATAACTCAGAGAAATTTTCCATCAGGTTATTCATCTTTACTCATTTGGTGACACTATATGGACCAAATTGGTCAAAATTTTGCCACTTAATCAAATTATGGAAGCTGTCAATGTTGTTGATCCCTTTTAAAACAAATATTAAAATAAATCCATATAAAACAAGAGGGCCGTTGGCCCTGGGTCGCTCACCTGAGAAAAAAGCTTCATTGCCTAGGTATGTCCATGCAACCACAGAAAAAGAGATTTTCACTTATTAAATCAGATAACATTTGAAATAATCTTTCCCCCCTCTGCTCCTCCCCTGGTCATTATTTATTTAAGCTTTTTTCATAAAAGGTCTGTGATCAGCTAATCTATGCTAGATACAGGCTGAGTCTGAGACTTTAAAGTTTTCTTTAATGAGTTGATCAATCCATGTCAAATATAAAGGCTGTAGGGACTTAAAATTCTCAACAAAGCACCCCCCTCCCCCAAGATGCTCTGCACCTGGTTAATCTACAGTCATGATTTTAGCTAATTCAATTAATGTCCATAATTATGCTGATCATCCATACCAATTTTCAAGTCTGTAGGACTCCTGGTTCATTAGAAGAAGTTTATAAAGATTTCAAAAATGATCCAAAGTACTACCCCCTCCCCAAAACACTCAGCACCTGGTGACCCTACAGTCATGATTTTAGCTATTTTAATTAATGTCAATATATATATCACCCATGACAATTTTCAAGTCTGTATGGTTCCTGATCCAGGAGAAGAATAAGGTTAAAGATTTCAAAATTGATCCAAAATACTATCCCCTCCCCCCTAATGCTCCGCATCTGGTGGCCCTACATTCATGATTTTAGCTATTTTATTTTAGATCCATATGCTTATCATCCATGCAAATATTGAAGTCTGTAGGGCTCCTGGTTCATTAGAAGATGAAGGTTAAAGTTACAAAATTTTTCACAAAAGTACTGCCCCCTCCCCCCTGGTCCTCTGCACCTGGTGGCATTACAGTCATGATTTTAGCTACTTTTATTAAGGTCTATGAGCTGATCCTCCATGCCAATTTTCAAGTCTGTAGGGCTTGTGGTTCAGAAGAAGAAGAAGGTTAAAGATTACAAAATTTTCACAAAAGTACTACCCTCTCCCCCCTGGTGCTCCGCACCTGGTGAATCTACAGTCATGATTTTAGCTATTTATATAAAGGTCCATATGCTGATCATCCATGCCAATATTCAAATCTGTCAGGCTCCTGGTTCAAAAGAAGAAGAAGGTTAAAGATTACAAACTTTTCACAAAAGTACTACCCCCTCCCCCTGGTGCTCCGCACCTGGCAGCCCAAAAGATATGATTTTAGCTATTTTTATTAAGGTCTATGAGCTGATCATCCATGACAATTTTCAAGTCTGTAGTGCTCCTGGTTCCGAAGAAGAAGAGGCTTAAAGATTACAAAATTTACCCAGAGTACTACCCCCTCCCCCCTGGTGCACCGCACCTGGTGGCCCAAAAGATATGATTTTAGCTATTTTTATTCAGGTCTATGAACTGATCATCTATGCCAAGTTTTAAGTCTGTAGGACTACTGGTTGAGAAGAAGAAGAATTTTAAAGATTTTCTTAAAATTTCACCTTTTGTTGCCATAGCAACCAGAGTTTTTCATGGATTTCAATTCTTTTAGCTATTGTTGAAGGGGACCACCTAAGCAACATTTCTGTAAAATTTGGTGTTAATTGGCCTAGTAGTTTAGGAGGAGATGTCGTTTAAAGAAATTGTTGACGGACGCCGGACGACGACCGACGGACGGACGCCGGAGGAAAGGTGATCACAATAGCTCACATGAGCACTTCGTGCTCAGGTGAGCTAAAAATTCCTGTGCACTATTTCATACTTGTTTTGCTGTGTTTAATAATTTATGATACACATACAAGAGGACCCTGGGACATCACATTGGAAGATTTTTAACCGCAGCAAAAAATATTTAATTAATTTACTGCAGTGGATGTATTCCTTTAATGATACATGTTTTTATTTCATTGGATAATAAGTAACTTAGCAACTTACAATACCAAGATAGTTTTCGCTATTTGATTGGTTCTTGATTGGACAAAGCCCAATTGTTTGTCTAAACCCGCACAGTTTGAATAGTTATTGACCTGATAGGAAGTCTTGTTTGAAAATTGAGAAGTAGCATATTATGTGAATTGTTGTAGTCTTGGTTAAATGGCACAGACGAAACCTTTGTCTCCACATGTTTTGCTTAAGACAGCCAGAAAAGACTGTAAGAGAATGGATGAAGGGTTTGATCTCGAAGAATTTCAATCGGTAGCAGAGGAGCAGTCCGATTATATCCCGTTGGGTGCCCCAATGACTTCAAAACAACAACAACAAATTAAGAGACAACTAGAAAGCCATGAATGGCTTGAGTCGCTCCACAGGCTTGAAATTCTTGTAAAAGCAATAAAAGTTTTGACTAGATTTTAACATATTTTGGGTTCTACTGATGTTGAAAATAATTTTCAAAGTTTCCACTATATAACATATAGAGAAATGACCTCCGCCCATAAAAAACGTATTTTCATTCCAATCACAATAATTTTTGGTAGCCTGATAAAGGGTCACTCAAGGATCATTCAAGTGAAATTTGGATATCCAAAAATTAGATTCTGAGAAAATGATACTCAAAGTTTCCACTATATAACATATACAGAAATGACCTCCATCCATAAAATGCATATTTTACATCCGATCACAATGATTCTTGGTAGACTGCTAAAGGATCACTCAAGGATCATTCCAGTGAAATTTGGTTTAGATCCAAACAATAGATTCTTAGAAAATGATTTTCAAAGTTTCCACTATATAACATATAGAGAAATGACCTCCGCCAATAAAATGCATATTTTCCATCTGATCACAATGATTAATTGTAGACAGATAAAGGGTCACTTAAGGATCATCCCAGTGAAATTTGGTTGATATCCATCAGTTACATTCAGAGAAAATGATTTTCGCAGTTTCCACTATATAACATATAGAGAAATGACCTCCGCCAATAAAATGTATATTTTCCATCCGATCACAATGATTTATTGTAGACTGATAAAGGGTCACTCAAGAATCATCCCAGTGAAATTTGATTGATATCCATCAGTTACATTCTGAGAAAATGATACTCAAAGTTTCCACTTTATAACATTTAGAGAAATGACCTCTGCCCATAGAATGCATATTTTCCATCTGATCATAATGATTTTTTCTAGACTGATTAAGGGTCACCCAAGGATTATTCATGTAAAATTTAATTGGTATCCATTGATTAGAATCTGAGAAAATTCACTTTTTACCATATTTAGAAATTAGCCACGCCCATTAAATCCATGTTTTTCATTGGATCAAAATTTCTTGAACAACTTTGAAAGAGGGCCACCCAAGGATCATTCCTGTGAAGTTTGGTTGAAATTCATCCAGTAGTTTTTGAGGAGAAGATTTTTAAAGAAAAAGTTTACGACCGGACACATGTACAGACTGACAGACGCACGACAGACATAACTCCATGACAATAGCCCAGTGACTTTCAGCCAGTGGAGCTAAAAACAACACATAGTTCCGGTTTCGAAGGAAAATACGGACAAATGTCATTCATTGAAGGCAGTTTCAGGCTTGTCGGAGGAAAAAGAAGATGCTCAGATGATTTATTCGATGAAAGAGAAGCTTAAAGAGTAACGAGAGGAGAAATTCGGTTGAGGCAACAACAGGAAGCTGAAAAATTGAGACGAGAGCTTCAGGAGCAAAGGGAGAGAGTGCGAAAATTAAGAGGTAAAAATTCTGGACAATCTTTATCATATTCGCACATTGACAAAGACAATAGAAATAAGAAAGATTTTATTGGAATACAACATGATTTTTCACTTCCAGAAGAAAAGAATATTAAAGAAGATCGAGGGGTGTTAAATTTAAATGATTTAAGGCAGGATGATAAATTACAAAGACTGGTAAAAAAAGAATTAAGAAAATTGGGGTTAGGAAATATAGTAGACCAAAATGATATTACTTCTTCTGAGTGAGAGTCTGAGGAAGATTCTGAATTTTCATTAGATTCTGATATAGGAAGAGGTAAAAAGTCAGAAAAGGTAAGAAAAGGTAGAAATAAATCTGGTATAAATGCAAAGGCATCCGATAAGGTAAATACCCACAATTTTAGCCACATGCACATTTGCAGTTTGAGTATGTCAATTATAGCAATTGCAATATGATGATTTGGATTTTAAGATGTTTATTGCAGGAGAATTAGAAATTATTTCTATGGATGAATTATCAAAATCAGAAAAAGCTGGCAGATTGGAATTTTTGAAGAAAATAGTATATTATAGCAATACATATGAGTTCAATGGTTTGAAAGATTTTTATGCTGCCTGGTTGAGGGAGATAGAGCTAGGAAAGAGAACATGGAGGCATGACCCTCAACAAATGGAATCAGCTATTCTATCTAAATATTTGAGAAATAAGTCTGGTTACAAGCAATCTGCAGGGAAAGGCACATCAGATTCTGATGAGCGGGTGTGGTTTTGTTCTGAATATCAAAGAAATAAATGTATGCATACAAGAAGTCACTTAGTAGTTATTAAGGGCAAACAAAGGTATGCTAATCATATCTGTGCGTCATGTTGGTTAAAAGACAGAAAGAAATTGGATCATCCAGAGAGTTCTTCATGTTGTCCACATCTAAGTATTTGACTTAAAACAGGTTTAGGGAGTGGTAATGACTCTAACGGGTTAGTCAATTTATTTTTACCACCTTTCATATTGAGGCAAAAACAGAATTTAATTGAAAATCATAATGGGAATGAACAAAATCATTTAGAGAAAGAGAAGGAACAAAACAATTTAGGGAAAAATTTAATTGGAGAGACAATAGATTATTCTAAGCATATATGCAAACATTCCAAGAAATGTGAAATTTTCCAGGTAACAAAGAATAATTTATCAATAAAAGATGTAAATTTCCTTTTAGAAGCACATCATCAAGTTAAGATTTCAGGAAAATATAATCATCAAAGTTGTAAGATTAAAGTGAATGAAAAAATGAACATTTATTACATGAGAGAATTGTTGTTTGATTACAAGGATAGAATAATTTGTGACTTATTAGAGTTTGGTTTTCCAATAGAATTTTCAGGCAATTTAAATAATATAATGCAGTTTAATGTTAAAGTAAACAAGAGGGCCATAGTGGCCCTAAATCGCTCACTCACCTGAGTTAACTGTCTGGTACTATTTGGAGAAGGGCTTTGGTTTAATGACAGGGCAGTAACAACAAATGTCACAAATTTGAACTTGTCTGAGATTTCATGAAGATAATCATTCTGATCAATTTTCAGGTTAATTGGGCTAAAAATATGGCCTTTGAGTGTCCACATGGTTTTTTTCTAGATTTGAGCCAGTGACCTAGTTTTTGACCCCACTTGACCCAAATTCAAACTTGTCCAAGATTTCATAAAAAGAATCATTCTGACTAATTTTCAGGTTGATTGGGCAAAAAATATGGCCTCTAGAGTGTCCACAATGTTTTCCTAGGATTTGACTCTGTGACCTAGTTGACCCTAATTGGAACTTGTCCGAGATTTTGGTAAGATAATCATTCTGACAAATTTTCAGGTTGATTGGGCTGAAAATATAGCCTCTAGATTGACCACAAGATTTTTCTAAGGTTTGACTCTGTGACCTAGTTTTTGACCCTACTTGACCCAAACTGTTACTTGTCTGAGATTTCATCAAGATAATCATTCTGACCAATTTTCAGGTTGATTGGGCTAAAACTATTGCCTCTGGAGTGTCCACATGGTTTTTCTAAGACTTGACTCCGTGACCGATTTTTTTACCCTTCTTGACCCAAATTCGAACTTGTCCAAGATTTCATCAAGATTATCATTCTGGCCAATTTTAAGGTTGGTTGGGCTAAAAATATAGCCTCTAGAGTGTCCACATGGTTTTTCTGAGATTTGACCATGTGACCTAGTTTTTGACCCCACTTGACCCAAATTTAAACTTGTCAGAGATTTCATAAAAAGAATGATTCTGACCAATTTTCAGGTTGATTGGGCTAAAAATATGGCTTCTAGAGTGTCCAAAAGGTTTTTCTAGGATTTGACCCTGTGACCTAGTTTCTGACCCCACTTGACCCAAATTCAAACTTGTCCGAGATTTTGGTAAGATAATCATTCTGACAAATTTTCAGGTTGATTGGGCTGAAAATATAGCCTCTAGATTGACCACAAGATTTTTTCTGAGATTTGACCCCATGACCTAGTTTTTGACCCCAGTTGACCCAATTTCGAACTTGTCTGAGATTTTATCAAGACAAACATTCTGACCAAATTTCAGGTTGATCAGGAGAAAAATGTGGCTTCTAGAGTGCATACAAGGTTTTTCTTAGATTTGACCTCGTGACCAAGTTTTTAACCCCGGTTGACCCAATTTCATACTCGTCCGAGATTTCATCAAGACAATCATTCTGACCAAAATTCAGGTTGAAAGGGCAAAAAATGTGGCCTCTAGAATGCATACAAGGTTTTTCTAAGATTTGACCCCATGACCTAGTTTTTGACCCAAGTTGACCCAATTTCAAACTCGTCCGAAATTTCATCAAGACAATCAATCTGACCAAAATTCAGGTTGGTTGGGCAAAAAATGTGGCCTCTAGAGTGCATACAAGGTATTTCTTAGATTTGATCCAGTGACCTAGTTTTAGACCCAAGTTGACCAAATTTCGAACTAGTCTGAGATTTCATCAAGACAATCTCTCTGACCAAAATTCAGGTTGATTGGGCAAAAAATGAGGCCTCTAAAGTGCATACAAGGTTTTTCTTAGATTTGACCCTGTGACCTAGTTTTTGACCCTAGTTGACCCAATTTCGAAACTCGTCCAAGATTTTATCAAGACAAACATTCTGACCAAATTTCAGGTTGATCAGGCAAAAAATGTGGCTTCAAGAGTGCATACAAAGTTTGTCTTAGATTTGACCCCATGACCTAGTTTTTGACCCCTGTTGACCCAATTTCGAACTTGTGCGAGATTTCATCAAGACAATCATTCTGACCAAAATTCAGGTTGAAGGGGCAAAAATTGTGGCCTCTAGAGTGCATACAAGGTTTTTCTAAGATTTGACCCTGTGACCTAGTTTTTGACCCCAGTTGACCCAATTTTGAACACGTCCGGGATTTCATCAAGACAATCATTCTGACCAAAATTCAGGTTAATTGGACAAAAAATGTGGCCTCCAGCGTGCAAACAAGGCAAATGTTGACGACGGACGATGGAAGACGGAAGACGGACATGGCACGTCGCACGAGGGACATCCACCTAACCACAATAGCTCACCTTGAGCACTTCGTGCTCAGGTGAGCTAAAAACTACAAAGGTGCATTGGAATATGAAGACAGTATGTTATCTGATTTAGAACAAGAGGACCCTGAGGGCCCTAAATCTCTCACCTGATATTTCAAGTAAATTATCATTAAGACTCCATTTCCTATGATATGGCATGAACCTTCCCATTTTCAACAGAGTTCATTCTTGTGACCTGGCAAACATTTTGATCAAGTTTCATGAAGATTGGAATATATTGTTGGCTTCTAGAGTGTAAACAAAAAAATTGTCATTAAGGCCCCTTTTCCCGTGATATGGCATATATACTTTCCATTTTCAAATGAGTTCATCCTCATGACCTAACAAACATTCTGACAAAGTTTCATGATGATTGGACCATATAAACAAAAAAATTGTCATTAAGACGCCTTTTCCTGTGATATGGCACCGATCCTTCCCATTTTCAATAGACTTCATCCTCATGACCTAACAAATATTCTGACCAAGTTTCATGAAGATTGGACCATATTTGTGGCTTCTAGAGTGAAACATGAAAATAAGAAATTTATCATTAAGGCCCCTTTTCCCGTGATATGGCACAGATCCTTTCCATTTGAGCAATTTTCATAAGGGACCACCCAAGGAATATTTCTGCAAAGTTTGGTTGATTTTGACCCATAAGTTTAGGAGGAGATGTCGTTTAAAGAAAAAGTTGACGCCGTGACGGACAGAAGGACAGATGGACAGACGGATGCCGGACAACGATCGATCACAATAGCTCCCTTGAGCACTTCGTGCTCAGGTGAGCTAAAAAGAGAGTAGTAACCGGTTGTTTATAGGGCCTTTTAAAAGTAACCCATTTGAGTCGGGAATTATGATTTCGCCATTAAATTCCCTACCTAAAAAAGATACAACGGAAAGAAGGGATTTCCTTGATCTCAGTCATCCAAAAGGCAATTCAGTGAATGATTTTATCTAAAAAAAATTTATCTGAAACAAAAAGTAGAATTGATTTATCCAAGAGTTGATGATTTTATTCAAATTATTAAACAAAAAGGTAAAGGTTGTTTATTGTTTAAAACAGATTTAAGGAGAGCTTATAGGCAACTTCATATTTGTCCATCTTCTTATAATCTTGTTGGTTTCAGGTGGAAGAAGCATATATATGCGGATACGGTCCTTTCCATGGGAAGCCAGTCATCTGCATTATGCTGCAAACGTTTCACTAATGCACTGGCTTTTATCATGTTTAAATTTGGAATATCAGTATTGAATTATCTAGATGACCTGGCTTCCACAGAGAAAAGAATAAATGCATATTTTTCTTTTAAGTTATTACCAACAATATTACAGAAATGTGGGGTGGAGGAAGCGTTGAATAAGGCAAGCCCGCCATCAACAATTATGACATTTTTAGGGGTATTATTTAAAACTGAAACAAGAGGACCAAGATGGTCCTAGATCGCTCACCTGAGTCTCTTTGACCCCTGGGACATCACATTAATTAGATAGGCATCTGCCTAAGATCACTACCATGGAACCTTTTCAGCAAAGGGCAAGACAGATATGTCTTTTTGCTCTTTGATTCTATGTAAAAAGGGATGCACCAGGGTGGACCCCAAATGTGAACCAAGGGTCTTGATATGAACAAACTTGGAAAAGGTCCATAAGATGATGCTACAAACTTAATATGAAAGCTGTCTGCATACTGGTTTCAAAAAAGAAGATTTTTGAAGGTTTTCCTATTTTCATCCTTCGTGCTCAGATGAGCTGAAAGGGATGCACCCGGGTGGAGCCCAAATATGACCCAAGGGTCTTGATATGAACAAACTTGGTAGGGGCCCACTAGATGATACTACATACCAAAAATGAAAGCAGTGTGCCCTCTGGTTTCGATTAAAGAAGATTTTAAAAGATTTTCGCTCTTTGAATCCATGTAAAAAGGGTTGCACCTGGGTGGAGCCCAAATATGATCATAGGGTCTTGATATGAACAAACTTGGTAGAGGTCTACTAGATGATGCTACATACCAAATATGAAAGCTGTCTGCCTTCTGGTTTCATAGAAGAAGATTTTTGAAGATTTTCATTTTTTTACCCTTCGTGCTCATAAGAGATAAAGGGATGCACCCGTGCAAAGCCCAAATATGACCCAAGGGTCTTGATATGAACAAACTTGGTAGAGGCCCACTAGGTGATGCTACATACCAAATATGAAAGCTGTCTGCCATCTGGTTTCAGAGAAGAAGATTTTTAAAGATTTTCGCTCTTTGATTCTATGTAAAAAGGGTTGCGACCGGGCAAAGCCCAAATATGACCCCAGGGTCTTGATATGAACAAACTTGGTAGAGGTCCACTAGATGATGCTACATACCAAATATGAAAGCTGTCTGCCTTCTGGTTTCACAGAAGAAGATTTTGAAAGATTTTCATATTTTCACCCTTTTTGTTAAGGGTAAAGGGAAAGTTAAGGGTGGATTTCATTTATTTGAACAACTTTGGTAGAGCTTGATCCAAGGAACATCCCTGCCAAGTTTCATCAAGATTGGCCCACTGGTTTAGGAGGAGAAGATGTTTAAAGAAATTGTGGACGACGGATGACGGACGACGCACGACTGACGACGGACATTCTAAGATCCCAATAGCTCACCTTGAGCACTTTGTGCTCAGGTGAGCTAAAAATGACAATAGAGATAACACCAGAGAGACTGGTTGAAATTAAAAATGTGTTACTTAGTTGGTCTGGAAAAGATACAGCATCTTTGAAACAAGTTCAATCGTTGGTAGGAAAATTGAATTTTATAGCTGCCTGTGTTAGGCCAGGTAGAATTTTTGTTTCAAGGTTGTTACTGTGGATGAAGGTCTTTTATAAATCAAAGGATAAGGAACATATTATCCCAGAATATGTCAAAAATGATATTTATTGGTGGGATGCCTATCTTCCATTTTATAATGGAGTGTCCATGATGTTATATGAGGAATGGTCAAATCCAGAAACAGTGTTTTCCTCAGATGCTTGTTTGACTGGATGTGGGGGATCTTGGCAAGGACATTATTTTCATGCAGATTCCCCAATGAAATAATGCAATGTAATTATAGAATCAACATTTTGGAAATGTTGGCAATTATAGTATGTCTAAAGTTATGGGGCAAATGATGGAGGGCTGCATTTGAATACGGAAGGTACTAAAAGATTAAAACACTTTTTAGCTCCCTCGTGACAAAAGTCTTGGAAGAGCTATTGTCATACCCTCGGATGTCGGCGTCGGCGTCAGGGTTGGTGTCGGCGTCCGCATTAGGTTAAAGTTTTTTATTTCTATCAATATTTATCCTACAGCCTTTATTTTTTACAGAAACACTCATTAGGGCATAGGCTTTCATTTGAGACCAACATCCATGTCAAAATGACCTTTAGACTGTGACCTTGACCCTTTCAAAAAAACTTTAACCAAAAACTTTAACCAAAAAAACTTTAACCTTGCTTATATTTTCTGTAAGCTTTAAACTAGAGACATCATTACTTCATATGCACACTCATAAGGTGATAGGCTTTCACCATAGACAAAGGTCCTTGACAATTTGACCTTGACCTTGACCCTTTGTGGACTTAGAAAAACTTTAACCAAAAAACTTTAACCAAAAACTTTAACCTTGCATATTTTTTAATGCTCTAACCTAGGGACATCATAGCTTCATATATATACTCACCAGGTGATAGGCCTTCACCAGAGACCAAGGTCCTTCACAATTTGACCTTGACCTTTACCATTTGTGGACTTAGAAAAACTTTAACTGAAAACTTTAACCAAAAACTTTAACCTTGCTTATATTTTCTGAATGCTTTAACCTAGGGACATCATTACTTCATATACATACTCATTAGGTGATAGGCTTTTGTGAGAGATCAAGGTCCTTGATAATTTGACCTTGACCTTTTATAAACTTAGAAATACTTTAACCGAAATTTTTTTACCAAAAACTTTAACCTTGCTTATATTTTCTGAATGCTTTAACCTAGGGACATCATTACTTCATATACATAGTCACCAGATGAAAGGCTTTCACCAGAAACCAAGGGCTTTGACAATTTGACCTTGGCCTTGACCTTTTATGGACTTTGAAAAACTTAAACTGAAAAGCTTTAGCCAAAAATTTAACCTTGCTTATATTTTCTAAATGCTTTACCCAGGGATATTATTACTTCATACACATACTCACTAGGTGATAGGCTTCTACAGAGACCAAGGTCCTTCACAATTTAACCTTGATCTTGACCTTTTGTGAGAAAAATTTTAAAGAAAAACTTCATGTTTGATACCAAGAAATTTCATTGGTAACCTCATCTGCTTGTAGGCTTTCACTTTACCCTAACCTTATACATGCAATTAAAACAAAAAAGTTTTTATATTTCTTAATTACTACTCAAACAGATATATATTAGATCATGGACTTTAACATTGATTGTTTTATTGAATTCTCACATAGAGAGTCATTGGGGTGCAGGCCATCTGGATATAACTGTTTTACTGTTGAAGGTATTGTTAAGTCTTATACTTTTAAATTATTATTAGTTTGAAAGTTATTAAGCTTAAGAAGTGTATCAGTTATGAAATAATTAGAGTTTATTGTGATTAATGCTCTTCTTATTATAGAATGATTGTAGTGTTCAACAATACAAGTCTAAGTTGCCAAGGTAAAATATTAAATTGCTACTTATTAATTGCATGGATTTATGTTTAAGTTGTTGCTTGTATGCTGATGTTATTTTTGAGTCACTTTTCATATTCCTGCTTATTTTTGTTTGTTTTCTTTGCTTCATTTTTGGACGTTTGGGTTAGCGTTTTTTGAAAATATCAAATTTTTCGTAAAGCAATTTGATGATTAAGACTATAGTGTTAAGTCTAGACTTGCGTTGGATATTCTTTATTTGCAAGATTTTGTATGTTAAAGAAAGACTTCCATAATGTCACAATACCGAAACCAAATTAAATATTATATTAGTAGAAAAAGAGTTGTTCATGTTAATGTTCTTCAGATACTGATCTGGTGAACATTCAAGGTATGGCTTTGTGTGTGTTTATTTAGTTATTCACCGGTCCATCTTGGTTAGTAAGGGCACAGAAAGTATTGTATATCTAAAGAGAAGTTTGGCAGTAATATTAATTGGAAGATTTTTAAACGCAGCAAAAAATATTTAATTAATTTACTGCAGTGGATGCAGAGTTGCATCTAGAAATTTTCAAAATGGGGGGCTGTCCCCCATTACAGTCAGAAAAAGGGGGGACCAAGCCGAAATAATAGGTAAAAGGGGGGGGGGGCTTTTAGATTCAGTGTTGTCACAGTAAATTTACCTGTTAACCCCAGGAAAATATAAAACTTACTTTTTATAACAACAAAACAAATTACTTTTTTTTATCTCCCCATCTGTAAGCTTTTAAAAGAAATTTCAACTACAGTTTCAAGCGTATTATCACTCGAATTTACAATAGTAACAATTTCACCGAGGCTTGAGGTGTCATCATCAGTCCTGTTTTCCGTTTTATTCTCTTTATCTCACATTCGCTTTCTGAAAAAAATGTTGATCAGACGATTGCCGATACGTCATCCGAGGCTGTCAATTAAACTGGAAGCTCCGATCTTTTTCTATTTCCCCAAAATGCACAGAAGCTCGTTTCTCGCTAAATTATCAAAGGAATCATGAGTCCTGTGCGTTTTTTTTTTCTTAATCAAAATTATGACATTGGTCATACCGTATTTCATCCATAAATTCGGACACAATAAAATGATAATTTTTTTTTCATGTCCAAATTCATGGATAATTAATTAAGCCCGTGTCCGAATACACAAAGAAATCATCAATTTCGGGGGAGGGGACTCGTTGCCGATTTCGGCAAGTAACATCGCCGACCGTTTTGATCAGTGTTTGACTTCCTTATTATTCAAGATTTTACAAGATGATAGGCATGTAATGTCCACAGGGAAATGTTCTGCTGATTTTTTTCAGAACATAAATGATAATATAGACTTGTCTATATTATCATATATGTTCTGAAAAAATCAGCGGAACATTTCCCTGTGGTGATGTCAATCATTTATTGATATGTAGTCTTTTTCAGACGGCCGATCGCTGATTTCTGATAACAAGTACAATGAAGAAAAAACGGACGAGAAATAAATAAAGCTCTTTTTTACATTTTATAAAAATAATTCAAACTCGGCCCCGTTTGATTAAGAGACATGAATAAGATTATTCAATATCGGCTTCGTATTTTTGGAAAGTCCTACCTGTTGCGAAAGTAATAAAGTAATCCTGTTTTCCCAAATGAAATCCATAAACAGAGCCGAATAAAGCATGTCAATTTATCCTCTTTAAAGAAAGGGTTTATCATGAGGTTTAAAAGCGTGTTGGATGAATGCCAAGTCAGGAAGCTACCTGAAAATTAGCTGAACATCTGGCGTCGGCGCCTTTGATCACCCGTTGTTCTGGACGCTTTACTCCGTGACGAGAATGAAATGTTAACTTTTTCGTGGATTCGCCAGGAAGCATCTCGGACTTAATTTTGGATTGCCGGTATTTTCTTTCTTTGGAAAAACACTGTACGAATCTTTCATTTTTTTCCAGTCTAATTTGGAAGACGAAAACTATTAAAGTGTTGAAATTCATCGCCCGTAGCACGGACCCTGAATATTTAGTCACTGCCTGTAGTCACAATCATCACCCGCTCGTTTTGAAGTTAAAAAACTCATCCTTATTCTATGAACGTAGAATCAAAATTTCATTTTACTAGAAAATTTTAGAATTACAGGTCCAATTAACCGGTTATCTCACCTTCAAAAAATAATATAATCACCCACGGCAATGTAATTTTTGCGGGCCAATTAATTTTTTAGGGGGATCGGGTACGCATAGAAATGTTAATTATGCGGGATTATGATTATTTTAGCGGGATTCCCGCAATCCCTCGCTCTAGATGCAACCCTGTGGATGTATACCTTTAATGATACATGTTTTCATTCAGGATTATAAGTAACTTAACAACTTACAATACCAATTTAGATTCGTTATTTGATTGGTTCTTGATTGGGCAAAGCCCAATTGTTTGTCTAAACCCGCACAATTCCCAACCGACCCGCCCTTAAATTATGGAGCCAAATGTGACCCCAGGGTCTTGATATGTCAAAACTTGGTAAATATGAAAGCTGTCTGCCTTCTGATTTCAGAGAAGATTTTTAAAGATTTTCCTATTTTCACCTATCTTGCTAAGATAAGCTAAAAGGGCTGCTCCCGGGTGGAGCCCAAATATGACCAAGGGGTCTTGATACGAACAAACTTGGTAGAGGTCCACTAGATGATGCTACATACCAAACATGAAAGCTGTCTGCCTTCTGGTTTCAGAGAAGAAGAATTTGAAGATCTTTCTTACCCTTCGTGCTCAGAAGAGCTAAAAGGGATGTGCCCAGGCAAAGCCCAAATATGCCCCCCCCCTCCACCCCCATCTTGAAATGAACAAAATTGGTAGAGGATCACTAAGTGATGCTTAATGCCAAATAAGAAAGCTGGCTGCCTCAGGCTTCTGATTTCAGAGATGAAAATTTTTTAAAGATTTTCTATCTTTGATTCTAGCTAATAAGGGTTGCACCCGGTCGGGGCCCAAATATGACACCAGAGTCTTGATATGGACAAACTTGGTAGAGGTCCACTAGATGATGCTACATACCAAATATGAAAGCGTCTTCCTTCTGGTTTTCAGAGAAGATTTTTAAAGATATTCCTATTTTCACCCTTTTTGTTAAGGGTAAAGGGAAAGTTAAGGGTGGATTTTATTTACTTGAACAACTTTGGTAGCGCTTGACCCAAAGAACATCCCTGCAAATTTCATCAAGATTGTCCCACCAATTTAGGAGGAAAAAATTTAAAGATATTGTGGATGGAGGACGACGGACTACTGATGACAGACATTGTACGATCGCAATAGCTCACCTTGAGCACTTTGTGCTCAAGTAAGCTAATAAAATACACCAAACTCAGATTTCATCTATCATTATTAAGATCTACACCTGAGAAGCTGAGGTAATCAATATCAAGAAGAAAATGTAACATTTACATCATTTATCCTCTAAAAAATATACTATAAACTTTCAGATGAATTTCAGTACATTATTTAAAACAGATTACTGTGTGAACACTACAAAATTTGAGGGGCAAAATCAATTTTTAGCAGTGGCTGCCAACTCCTAGAACGTTATCACATAATAACCCTTTTTGTGTGATATTTTTTTCTCTAGTTTGTTTCTAGAAATTGTATTATTAACAAGAAAAACACAAAACTTGCGAATGATATTTCAATTATCAGCTCAGGGGTGTAAAATTCCACTCATCAGCTCGTACTGACGAGTAACACTTGGCTTCGGGCAAGTAAAAAAAAATGATAAGCTTGTCTGACTGTGTGCTTTTTTAAACAAGAAAGAATTAAATTTGTCATTCAAAACTCAAAAGTACAGGTAATTGTCCCTTATTTCCAAAACGAAAGTAAAACTGGAGTTCCTGAGTGTCTGAAGGATGTTTATTTCTTTCACTCATGCGCATTTTTGTAAGTGCGCGACGGGCTCTCTGTACAAAGCGTCTTTAAGAGTGGGAACTCAGTCTGATTTGCTCTACAATTAAGGAACTGGGTAACCCAGTCAAGTGATTGTAAATATAAGCACGTAACACAGTCTACAGTTTACAGTTTTCGTCTGTCATCGAAGTCTGAAACTAAGGACAAGTGAAATTGTAAGGACGAGTTTATTTTTCCATCAACTCGTCCTACAGGACAGAGGAAAAAATTTACACCCCTGTGCCAAAGTGCCAAATTACAATAATTAGTGACATGGCAGCCATCTTGGAAAATTGCCGACAGGGGAAATTGAGGTGGCTAACATTTTTTTTTAAAACACTGATGTCATATGTATACCAATGGAAAGATTCATGCTTGCATCACTAAGTGCATGATTTTGGTGAAAAATGGGATTAGCCTGCTCAGCTATCTCAGCAAGTTTGAAGACAATCGAATGAAAACTGTGGACTTTAGAGCGTTAACAAGGACTTTCTAATTAAATTTTCAAAAGGCTCCTTTTCCTTTTAGACAAATGGTGGATCTGACTTATTTTTGCCTGGAACAATCCTTGCGATGGTCAGTTCATTCTAGCCAAATATGAAGACAATCTGATAAGAAGTGAGGACTCTAAAGCGTTAGAAGCAAAATTTAACGAATAGACAGACAGATGCCAAATTGTATCTGTTATGGCTATAGGATTTCTTACCTACACTCAGCAAAGGTCAAAATAACCTGACCAATCAGAACTAGAGCTTGTCACTGAATGTGACTTAATACCCCCGCAAGTGCTTTCAGAGAATGAGATACTTTGACAGAAGCGGCAAAAAATGCTTCAAATATAAAGTTAACTCTTGGATTTGAGACCTCTAAATTGCGTCTTGCAAAACTTAAACATGTGATAAATGTTTTCATGCTATTGAAGGAAAACTGAAGGAGGAGTTTGTAACACAAAATTATTAGTATATGTGAACGAAAAAGAAGAAATGTAGTAAGTGTAAGGGCAGATAATTCTTAAACCAGGACGAGTTGGGACCTCATAATTGTGTCTTGCAAAACTTCACGTGGTAAATGTTTGTATAAAATTTCAAAGATATTACACGAAAACTGATTAAAGGAAAACTGAAGGAGGAATTTGGGAAACAAAATTACAAGTATACGTGACGGTGTTCACAAAGAAAAATTGTCTTAAGTTCAAGGGGAGATAATTCATAAACCTGTGGGAGTTGACACTTGAAATTTGAGTCTTGCAAAACTTCAACATGTGATAAATGCTTGTATACTGTTTCATTACTTTTAAATGAACATTGAAGGAGCAGTTTGCAACACAAAATTATAAGTACATGGTGACAAAAAGGAAAAAATGTCAAAGTTCAAGGGAAGATTACACATGAACCTGGGAGAGTTGACACTTGAAATTTGCATCTTGCAAAACTTCAACATGTGATAAGTGTTTGTATAATGTTTCAAAACTATTGAATGAAAATTGAAGGAGGAGTTTGCGACACAAATTTATAAGTACATGGTAACAAATAGGAAAAAATGTCTTGAGTTCAAGGGGAGATAATTCATGAACCAGGAGGGTTTGAGACTTGAAATTTGCATCTTGCAAAACTTCAACTTGTGATCAATATTTGCATAATGTTTCATTACAATTGAATGAATATTGAAAGAGGAGTTTGCGACACAAAATGATAAGTACATGGTTACAAATAGGAAAAATTGTCTAAGTTCAAAGCGAAATAATTCATGAACCAGGAGGGTTTGAGACTTGAAATTTGCGTCTTGCAATACTTCAACATGTGATGAATGTTTGTATAATGTTTCATAACTATTGAATGAAAATTGAAGGAGGAGTTTGAGACACAAAATTATAAGTACATGGTAACAAATAGGAAAAATGTCTTAAGTTCAAGGGGAGATAATTCATGAACCTGAGAGAGTTGACACTTGAAATTTGCGTCTTGCAAAACTTCAACATGTGATCAATATTTGAAAAATGTTTCATTACAATTGAATGAAAATTGAAGGAGGAGTATGCGACACAAAATTATAAGTACATGGTAACAAATAGGAAAAAATGTCTAAGTTCAAGGGGAGATAATTCATGAACCAGGAGAAGTTGGTACCTAAAAATTGCGTCTTGCAAAACTTCAACATGTGATGAATGTTTCTATAAAGTTTCAAAGCTTTTGAAGGAAAACTGAAGGAGGAGTTCGCGACACAAATTTACTACTATATGTGTCCACAGACGGACGGACAGACACACGGACAGACCCACGGACAGACAGGCTGATTCCAGTATACCCCCGAAAACATTTGTTTTGCGGATTCGTTTTGCAGGGGTATAAATATAGAGAAAATAGAGGTTTCATTATGCAGTTGCTTTGATGCTGGATCAGTACACAGGGGTGTGGAAATACAAGTTTTCTCCACTTGTCCCTGGACAAGTAAAAGCGGATTTTCTACTTGTCCAGGATCAAAATGAACTTGTCCACTAAAGAGTAAATAGAAAAATTTGAAAAGAAACATTGCCTTTTAATGAAGAAAATGCTGGTATCCAGCATTTTCTTCATAAACTAGAAAGCCATGAATGGCTTGAGTCGCTCCACAGGCTTGAAATTCTTGTAAAGCAACAAAAGTTTTGACTAGATTTTTAGATATTTTGGATTCTACTGATGTTGAAAATGATTTTCAAAGTTTCAACTACATAACATATAGAGAAATGACATCCGCCCGTGAAATGCATATTTTCATCCGATCACAATAATTTTTGGTGGACTGATAAAGAGTCACTCAAGCATCACTCATATAAAATTTCATTGGTATCCATCATTTAGATTCTGATAAAATGATTTTCACAGTTTCCACTATATAACACATAGAGAAATGACCTCCGCCCATAAAATACATATTTTTCATCCAATTAAAATATTTTTTTGTAGACTGATAGAGTGTCACTCAAGGATTATTCCAGTGAAGTTTGGTTGATATCCATCACTTAGATTATGATAAAATGATTTTCACAGTTTCCACTATATAACATATAGAGAAATGACCTCCGCCCATAAAATACATATTTTTCATCCGATCACAATAATTTTTGGTAGACTGATAGAGGGGCACTCAAGAATTATTCCAGTGAAATTTGGTTGATATCCATCATTTAGATCCTGAGAAAATGATTTTGAAAGTTTCCACTATATAACATATAGAGAAATGACCTCCGCCCATAAAATACATATTTTTCATCCAATCAAAATAATTTTTGGTAGACTGATAAAGGGTCACTCAAGGATCATTCAAGTGAAATTTGGTTGATATCCATCACTTACATTCAGAGAAAATGATTTCCAAAGTTTCCACTATATAACATATAGAGAAATGACCTCCGCCCATAAAATACATATTTTTCATCCCATCAAAATGATTTTTGGTAGACTGATAAAGGGTCACACAAGGATCATTCATGTAAAATTTCAATGGTATCCATCTATTAAATTCTGAGAAAATTCACTTTTTACCATATTTGGAAATTAGCCACGCCTATTAAATCCATGTTTTTCATTGGATCAAAATTTCTTGAACAACTTTGAAAGAGGGTCACCCAAGGATCATTCCTGTGAAGTTTGGTTGAAATTCATCCAGTAGTTTCTGAGAAGATTTTTAAAGAAAAAGTTTACGACCGGACGCACGGACGACGGACACAACACCATGACAATAGCCCCAGTGGCTTTCAGCCAGTGGAGCTAAAAACAATGTTTTCTTCCCTATGATATGAAAATTAGGATGATTTCTCTCTAAATTCTTTTAAGTAACATTCCAAGATTTGCCCTGGTATTTACTTGTCCTTGGACAAGTGGCTTAGAAGAATTTATTTGTCCTCAAGTACAAAAGCCCGAGTCGGACAAGTCGAGCATGGGAATTCCACACCCCTTGTACAACTCATTTAATAATGAAGGACATATAAAATGATGGCATTACAAATGAATTTCAAATACAAAGAGCAATCCTTTTGCGGCAGGTACTTGTAAGAACTTTGAGACAATATGTCAACGTGTTATACTGCAAGTCAGGTAAAAGATAACAGAGTCTAGCACAGTCCAAATGGCTTACTCCATCAATGGGTTGATAATCTTGGACCTATGTGTGAAAGCAGCTGGAGGCTAGGAAAGGATGTAATGGTAGTGCTGGTGTAAGAAATACCAGGAATCCATTGTAAGGTGCTCCAGACCCTGAAATATGACTGAAAGATTGTTTATAGCGGCATTAAACCTCATTTAAACAAACAAATAAACCAAAAGACTCACTTATCCTTGAATGATGGATGATATTACTGGCTAGAAACTTTTATTTTGAAAATATGAGTAGATGGTCTACTTTTTTCAAAATTAATGAGCTTTTTGGTCAAGGGGTTTGATTCTTAGGCAGATCCCTGCAGCTTCTGTATGAAAACTCTTCAAAATATAAATGAACCTTTGTGTGATATTTCCAGCAATTTGAAAATTGCATCGGGTGCAAACTTTGAGTTGCATAGACAGCCACCTATTGTAAATGTAATGTTACCTGATGGTGAACAAGTATTTTGAGACCTTATTTATCTACTAAACACATAGTAAAGACTGTTCAGACTGTGCGGATGCACAGGCTGGTCAGAGTCTTTGCTATGTACATAAGAAATTTTTGGAAATCTCACGCACAGGCTCAAAGAATATTTTAGTATGGGCCCATCTCCTGCTGTGGTATGTAATAGTTCATGGGTAAGGGTGTGTTGTTAGGTATTGGAAAAATGTATTATGTCATGACAATCTGGGCAGATCTGTGGAACATTGAGTTTAACAGGAGATTGAAAAGACAAAAATATTATTGTAATTTATCACTTCTCAGTACTGATACAATTTCTATTTAAAGTCTACTCTAAAATATAGTACTGGGCACCACATTACTAAGCATTATTCAAGAAATAAAACGAACTTCTTTATATATCACCTTTACTGCTCAAAAGCAAATTACAAATGACTGATTTGTTATCATTCTTATCATTCAGTTATTATTTAATGGCCATCATTCATGGGTGATTGATGGGCATGAAAAAAATATTAATAGTAGTTGATGGGCATGAATAATGCTAAAACAAGAAGTAATGGCCCATTACTTTTTTAATGCCAATATTTTTATGCCGGCCCATTATATTAATCTGCATTTCATGGTTTTTTAATGGCCAAATCATGAAAGAATGGCCATTAGTTAGCATTTTAATGGCTAAAAGCGTTACCCTACCACAGTTTCTTAGATAATGTTAGTTTGTTTATTCTAAGCCTTTGATATTTAAATCATACTAAACAACTTTTTTTTAAGTCATACAGATGTCATCCCTGAATAGACCGACGCCCTTTCTGGCACGCCTTGGCCCGTCTTTGGTGATACAACAGAGCTGTTATGACTTCTACATGTATACATGTATGATATATGAGGCAAAAAACATAACTAACCTAAAAATGTGGTATAGCTAACTTTCACACTACTAAAACTTTTGAGTCTAATCTTTAAACATAATTGTTTGCCTTTTCAATCTTCCCTGAAAGCGGTGGTTTAAATTTGTCAAACCTTGCTGTCATGGTAACAAACTGCATGTAGCTAATATGTTAACATGAGATTACAAGGAGCATAACTGGGGAAAGAAAGTAAAGCTTTAACCATCAACCAATGCATCTTTATCGTCATGACATAATGCATTTTTCCAATAACCATCCACACACCCTATGAACTATATAACAGTAGGAGATGCACCCATACTAAGATATTTATTTTTTAAAGAGCTGCAGGGACCTGCGAAAGAATCAAATTCATGGGGTCAAATAGCCCATTAGATTTGAAAAAAGTAGGTCATCAACTTATATTTTCAAAATGAAAGTTTCCAGCCAACACTACCATCGTTCAAGGACAAGTAAGCCGTTTGGTTTGCTTGTTTGTTTAAATGATGTTCAAGGCCCCTTTAACAATCTTCCATCAGTCACATTGTAGTGGCTAGAGCACCTAACAACCGATTCCTGGTATTTCTCACACCAGTTCTACCATTATATTCTTTCCTAGCCCACTGCTGCTATCCCACATAGGTCTACAGATTATCAAGCTATCGGTGGAATCAGCCTTTTGGACAACTAGGCTCTTTTATCTTTTACCTTACTTGCCATAAGACACATTGCCAAACTGATCTTAAAGTTCTTACAAGCAGCTGAGGCAAAAGTATTGCTCTTTTGTTTTTAACTCATTTATCATGCCATCACATTACATTTCTCTTCATTTATTTAATGAGTTGCATTATTAATTAACCCTTGTCATGCTGAACCCAGAATATTCCTGCATTGCCTGGAGTTATAGTCAAACATCAGCCTGTACATATGCAGGCTGATGTTAGTCTACATCACCTGTTCCTCACTTTTTAAACCAGAATGGTCAATAGATTTAGTTTTTCAAAACAAAATAGACCTACACTTGGTATTTTCAGGGCTTTTTGCCCTTTGTTTTTGATGAAAATTTTTAGCCAAAATTTTTTCAGCAAGACAAGGGTTAAAGGATCAATGAAAACCAAATTTTCTCTATATTTCTGATCAGCCATGTTATAATCTTTATTTCAGGGTGTTAGGCTGTTAGCCTGCTGAAACTAACTCTTAACTAACGCTCTTTTGGACAAACTGGTGAAAAAGAAAAGTTATATGTATATCAAAGTGCTGAAAGCTCTGTAATTCCTACTTATGAGTCAGCATTTGATTTTGAAAAAATGATTTCTGCAATTTTTCTGATTTAAAAAGAGACAAGGGGTAAATTTCTCTTCATTATTTAATAGTTGCATTGATAAACGATCAATGAAGACCCAATTTTTCTATATTTCTGACCAGCTGGGTTATAATCTTTATTTCAGGGTGTCTAAGCCTCGCGAAACTTTGATGGGAATCAAATACATTGAAGGACAATGAAGTCTAACCAGAGCCATGAGTACTCAGTCCAAGCTCTGAGGAGAAACTACTTTGTCACTCAACAAGAGGACCATTGGCCCTTAAGCGCTCACCTGAGGTATTTGGTTGACAATGGTGGCAAGCGTCAAAACTACTTATTTGAAATTCATTACTGGCTCAATCTTAAGTCCAAGATATCAAGAAGACAAACATTCCGATAACATTTTAAAACATTTGAATCAAATACTTTGGCTCTAAAGTACTAAAAGAATTTCAAAATTCGAAGAGGTGTCCTAGTTTTTGACCCCCTTTTGAGCTTCTCTAAGATTTCAAGACAAACATTCTGATGATATAAATTAAATCAAATATGTGTCTTCTAGGATGAAAACAAGGATTTCTCTAGATCTGAACCATTGACCTTATTTTTGACCCTACTTAACGCAATTTTGAACTTGACTGAGATTTTGTGGAGACAAACAATTCTGATCAAGTTTCAACACATTTGAGTAAACTAGAAAGCCATGAATGGCTGGAGTTGCTCCACAGGCTTGAAAGTAAATCTAAGTTTTGACTAGATTTTTAGATATTTTGGGTTCTACTGATGTTGAAAATGATTTTCAAAGTTTCCACTATATAACATATTGAGAAATGACCTCCGCCCATAAAATACATATTTTTCATCCAATGACATTAATTTTTCACTGCATGATAATGGGTCACCCAAGGATCATACCAATGAAGTTAAGTTGATATCCATCAGTTACATTCTGAGAAAATGATTTTCAAAGTTTCCACTATATAACATATAGAGGAATGACCTCTGCCCTAAAATACATATTTTCATCTAATTACAATGATTTTTGGTAGACTGATAAAGAGTCACTCAAGGATCATTCAAGTGAAATTTGGTTGATATCCATAAGTTACATTCTGAGAAAATGATTTTCAAAGTTTCCACTACATTACATATAGAGAAATGACCTCCGCCCATAAGATATATATTTTTCATCCTATTACAATATTTTTTTAAAAATCTGAGAAAATTCTCTTTTTACCATATTTGAAAATTAGCCACACCCATTAAATCCATGTTTTTCATGGGATCAAAATTTCTTGAACAACTTTGAAAGAGGGTCACCCAAGGATCATTCCTGTGAAGTTTGGTTGAAATTCATCCAGTAGTTTCTGAGGAGAAGATTTTTACAGATAAAGTTTACGACCTGGACGCACGGACGCACATCGGACACAACGCCATGACAATAGCCCCAGTGGCTTTCAGCCAGTAGAGCTAAAAACTAACTTGTATCCCAGGCGAGCTAAAAAGTGATGCATTTATACTTTCATTAAACAAAGCTGACTTATAGAAAACAAGACTTTGAGGTCTCTTTAGAACTATCTTGTAATGATTCACTTGGTCTTGACAACTTTGCACTAAAATACTCAATCACCATTAGCCAGCATACCCTTTACTTTTATTCTTACCAAAATGAAATGATTGCATTAAGTAGACTATTCTTAACATAATTTAAGGTTGAATTTTAGTAAATGGCCATACATGGAACATTCATGACAAGATTCATGTGAATTAAATTGATTGTGGGATGATGATTTTTGAAGATTAAATAGTGAAATCAAGCCGACGCTGCCACATCCATATTAGGGAGTCAATGACAATTTCTTGAACAATTTAAGTTAAAGGTCACCCAAGGAACATCAATGCCAAAATTTTGAAATTGGCCCAATGGTTTGGGAGGAGAAGATTTTGAAAGATTTCAATCTGAAAAAATGCCACACCCTGCCACGCCCATATTTGGGGATCAATCAAAATTTCTTGAACAAGTTAAGTAATGGGTCACCCAAGGAACATCCATGCCTTGTTTCAATGAAATTGGTCCAATGGTTTTGGAGGAGAAGATTTTTAAAGATCTTAAAGTGAAAATATGCCCCACCCTGCCACATCCACATTTGGGAGTCAATCAAAATTTCTTGAATAATTTAAGAAGAGTGTCACCCAAGGATCCTTTCTACCAAGTTTCGTTAAAGTCCACCCATTGGTTTGGGTGGAGAAGTTGTAAAAAGAAAGTTTACGCATGGATGGATGGATGCACGATGGACACTCTGCCATGACATTAGCTCACTGGAGCTAAAAATCGGTATTTGAACTGCACCACAATATAAAAGCAACATTAAAATATATTAGAATCAAATCATTTAATGGGACTCTTTTATTTTAGGTGGCTCCAGCAACAATTACTGACATCTTCCAGCAATTAAAGGGAGCAAGAAAGACAGAGATAAGCCACTACCCAAGCCACAGGTTTTAGCAAACTGCCCTCAGAACAGGTGTTGCAGGAATTGTACAAGTTAGTTCCTGATTCTGCCTTCTTTACATCTGTCCAAACCAAGTGTGCAGTGGGACATATAAGAAGTAGGAATACATCTTCACCAGACTATCCAAAACTTCCAACTAGTTACAGTGACATGTAAATAGCTAATGACAAAATTGAAGAAGAAGCTTTGAACATATTTCAAAGCTACAGTGTTACTGAGGAACAAGCCATGAATTTAGAAAAGGCTACTAGAAACCAACCAGTCAGTAAACTTCAGGTATCGGCACAGATAGGGTTGGGTTCCTGCTTCCAAAGCTAATGATGTTTTAATTTGCCAAGAAAAACAAAACCAGACAACCTTGTCGAGAAAATTCTACACAACATACAATTTGTTAAAAAAGAAAGAAGTTTGCTGGGGAATAGTGCAAGCAAATGAGTGTAGGCAGCAATATATCACATACCAGAAACAGGCCCACTTGGATTTCACATATAGGGATACAGTATTTGTAGTTAATCCAATGCAACCATTTTTGGTCTTGTGTAAGTGCTGTGGAAATGGAGCTCTTGAAATTAAGTGTCCCTACATTAGTTTGAAAATAAAACTGTCAATAAAACTGTGTTAAAGGACTCTCAATTTTGTTTGGACAAGAATCTACATTTAAATAATCACACCACAACTATTATTCAAAAATATAGCTGCAAATGTATCTGACAGAAACGTATTATGATTTTGTTGTCTACACCAAGTCAAAACCAAAACCAAGTACCATCATTGTTAAAGTACCGTTTGATACAGCATTCTACCAGAACCTGATTGTAAAGTGTGAGAACTTTATCAAGCAACATACTTTTGAAAGAAATGATATGTAGATCACTTGAAAACGAATTGTGCCCTGCTTAGGTAGAAATAGTGAATGACAGTGTAAATGAAGAGGAGACATGGTGATTGTGTTCTGAACCTGAATGAATGAATGATTGGTGTTTTAAGGCCCGTCGACATTTAAGGTCATGTTGGGCGCGTTCTGAACCTGAATATGGTAGAATGAATCAATGTGATAATTCACAATGTCTTTATCAATCATCAAGACAATGGTTTCATAACAAATGTGTAAATATCAGACAAAAACCAAAAGGAATGTCAGACTGTGCTTCAGTTGTGAGGGGGGATATAGTTTAATTCTACAAAGGGAAAGTATGTGATTCCCCCACCCCCTATCTTTATACCGGAATGTCACAGTTGAGTAAATGTAACAATCAATTGAGACTGTATAAGACTTTGTCCAATATTAAATTTTAGGAGATATGAGTCTAGTTTTAAGGCTACACTGATATTCTGTTTGTTATTTATCTAATAAACTGTGAAATAGAAAGTCTTGACTTGTTAAACTATATGTACAAAACCTAGTGCATCATTATATCCTTTTTTATGCCCCCCCCCCCCCATCATTGACAGATCAGAGGCATAGTTTTTCACTGGTGTTTGTCCCTCTGTCTTAAATCAAAGTGCTAAAAGCACTAAAGGCCTGGTTTATAAAGAGGCAAGGTGACATTTGAAGGCATGCTCTCCAATCTTTTAATCTTTTTAGCAAGACTTTTTTAGGCAAGGGAAACCAAGGGTTGTAGTAATGCTTTTTCTTGGGGCTCAAGCTAGTCGGCTCTTTCTTTTACATTGAACTGTGTTCAATAAAGAAGTTGTATTTTACTGTGGGAACACAAGAAATTAATAGGGTCAGTTTCTCCCTTTCCCAGCATATACTCATACCCCATTATCTTTTTAATTTCTACCCTAGATATATATCAAATTACACTCATGTTGAATTATTGTCTGCAACCTGTTCCAAGTTGGCCCAGTCTAGAATTTCGTCATCTGTTAAAGGGTTTAAGGATTATGGACAAGACTTTAAAATTTTTCTAATTTAGATTAATCTATTACAAGACAACAAATGTTTAGACAGGTCCAAATTGTAAAGGGTTGCAGATTACATACAATGTGTGGACAAAACAGTAAAATTTGTAGAAGAAAGGGAAGATAATATTAGGGAGACAGGAGAAAGTGTTAGTTTGCAGCTTTTTCTTGTTTTTTGTATTCAGGCAAGGTCATCTGTCAAGATCAAATATAAATGCTATGTATCTTTAACACAGCAGTGATTTTTTCAGCAATAAGTAAGAAAATATCTGGTATACATGATAAGAACAAGGTGAATAAATCAAGACCTCATGTGTTGTTTTGTCTATTCTATGGGGTCAATAAAAATTTCACGTATGAAGGGTCACCCAAGGAACATTTCTGCAAAATTTGGTTGAAATCGGCCAAATGGTTACTGAGGAGAAGACATTTAAAGATTTCAGGGTCAAAACTTCCCCTCCCTGCCACGCCCTTATTTGTGGGGTCAATCAAAATTTCACAAACAAGTTTTGAGAGAGGTCACCAAAGGAACATAATGGTTACTGAGGAGAAGATAATTAAAGAATTGTTGATGACTCCAATTCACAAAACAAAATGTTGTGCTCAGGCCAGCTAAAGAGTTGAAATTTTCCTGTCCATTTCAATTAACTGATTGCTCTTATCATTCTTTTATGTCCATGACAGATAATTATTATATTGACTAATCTTTGAATCAGCTTTAGTACATTTTTACGGAACAACTGGAACAATCCCATACCAACCAGAGGTCACATTTTAAAAACAGTGATATAGGGAGGTACTCGTGTACACTCTGACTTCAGGATTTGTGAATTGTGAGTGAAAAGTGTTGATCCTGTCAGCTTGCAAAGCTCTCAATGTTTAATTAGTGCAGACTTAATAGGACCAACACTTTCCGTTCTTCCAAGATGGTCCCATTTTGCATGACAGGTAACTTGCCTCAGTGAGGAATACAAGACAATTTCTACAATTATTACTTGATTTTCTTTTGAAGTTTTTAACCCTTGTTATGCTCAACCCAGAATATTCCTGCTTTATCAGGAGCTAAAGACAAACATCAGCCTGCACATATGTGCAGTCTGATGTTAGTCTACACCACCTGATTTTCACTTTCAAACCAGAATTTTCAATAGAAAGCAAAAAAAAAAAAGATGAACAAGAAGAATGACTAATGAGTTTATGTGTCTATGTTACTTAATTCTAGAGTATTTGATTATCTTTTGAAGTTTTTAATCCTTGTTATGCTGAACCCGGAATATTCCTGCTTTGTCAAATGTGCAGTCTTATGTAAGCCTTCACCACCTGATTTTCACTTTCAAACCTATATTGTAAATAGATTTAGTTTTTCAAATAAAAATTGACCTACATTGGGAACATTCAGTGCTTTTTGTCCTTTGATTTTGATGAAAATCTTTAGCCAAAATTTATTCGGCATGACAGGAGTTAAAGGCAAGACTAGTCTGGATAATCTTCATCTCTTGTATCAAATGTAATGAGGAGAACAGGCCCTAGACCTACCCTTAGTTAACCCTTGTCATGCTGAATAAAAATCTCTGCAATATTACACTCTAATCAAAGTGCTGAATACTCTAAAAAAAAAAAAAGCAGTCGTGTGCAAATATTGCTCTCAAAAATTAAGTCTTTACAAGCTTCTTGATCAAAAAACATACAGGTGGTCTAGACAAAAATTAGACTGCACATATGTGCTGGCTGATTTTTGTCTATACCTCATGCCAAAGCAGGAATATTTCGGGTTCAGCATGACAAGGGTAAGGCAAATATAAGGTCGCCAGATTTTTTTCCCATAAGGGAGGGGGGTCATTTATGGCTAACCAAAAGTTGATTGTCATTTGCAAGTAAAAACAAGAGGACCAAGATGGTCCTAGATCGCTCACCTGAGTCTCTATGACCCCTGGGACATCACATTAATTAGATAGGCAGATGTCAAAAAGAAGATAATTGCCTAAGATCAATACCATGGAACGTTTTCAGCGAAGAGCAAGACAGATATGCCTTTTTGCTCTTTGATTCTATGTAAAAAGGGATGCACCCGGGTGGACCCCAAAACTGACCCCAGGGGTTGATATGAACAAACTTGGAAGAGGTCCATAAGATGATGCTACATTCTAAATATGAAAGCTGTCTGCCCTCTGGTTTCAGAGAAGAAGATTTTTGACGGTTTTCCCATTTTCACCCATCATGCTCAGATAAGCTGAAAGGGATGCGCCCGGGTGGAGCCCAAATATGACCCAAGGGTCTTGATATGAACAAACTTGGTAGGGGCCCACAAGATGATGCTATATACTGAAAATGACAGCAGTGTGCCCTCTGGTTTCGATTAAAGAAGATTTAAAAGATTTTCGCTCTTTGATTCTATGTAAAAAGGGTTGCGCCCGGGCAAAGCCCAAACATGACCCAAGGGTTTTGATATGAACAAACTTGGTAGAGATCCACTAGATGATGCTACATACCAAATATGAAAGCTGTCTGCCTTCTGGTTTCAGAGAAGAAAATTTTTGAAGATTTTTATTTTTTTGCCCTTCGTGCTCATACAAGATAAAGGGATGCACCCGTGCAAAGCCAAAATATGACCCAAGGGTCTTCTTATGAACAAACTTGGTAGAGGCCCACTAGGTGATGCTACACATCAAATATTTAAGCTGTCTGCCATCTGGTTACAGAGAAGAAGATTTTTAAAGATTTTCGCTCTTTGATTCTATGTAAAAAGGGATGCACCCGGGCAAAGCCCAAATATGACCCCAGGGTCTTGATATGAACAAACTTGGTAGAGGTCCACTAGATGATGCTACATACCAAATATGAAAGCTGTCTGCCTTCTGGTTTCAGAGAAGAAGATTTGTAAAGATTTTCATATTTTCACCCATTTTGTTAAGGGTAAAGGGAAAGTTAAGGGTGGATTCCATTTATTTGAACAACTTTGGTAGAGCTTGACCCAAGGAACATCCCTGCCAAGTTTCATCAAGATTGGCCCACTGGTTTAGGAGGAGAAGATGTTTAAAGAAATTGTGGATGACGGACGACGCACGACTGACGACGGACATTCTACGATCCCAATAGATCACCTTGAGCAATTCGTGCTTAGGTGAGCTAAAAAGTGATTGATTAATTGAATGGAGTTTTACGCCATTTTCAACATTTTTTCAGTTATATCATGGCGACTGGAGCACCTAACAATGGTCTCCTAGAATTTTTCTCACCAGTACAACCACCGTATCCTTTCCTAGCCTCCAGCTGCTATCCCACATAAGTCTAGGATTATCAACCCATTATTGAGAGACAAATAGTCAGAAAGAATGAGTACCAACGCCCGGGATCGAACTCTGGACCTCTAGATAGACAGTCCGATACCCTACCAACAGTGCTATGACAGCGGCTTGTGTTGGAGGGATGAGAATTTGGATAAGAAAGATTGTAAACAGAACAATGTACATTAGACGTTTGACAATATGATTTCTGATTTCTGTGTTTTTGATTGTTTGATAACTGATAAGGATGTCCAGGTGCAGTTTTCAATATGTTTTACCAGATTGTTGAAAGTTCATTCAGTTCTTCTAGTTCATACTAATGTATTCGTTTTTCCTTTTGTCCAGTCTTATTAGCGTCCAAAGGTACCAGGGGACATCACCTGACTCTGTCATTACATTGAATAACTTTCAGAAGAAAATTAAGTTTGAAGGTAAATTGTAGGATAAATCAGGGATTTCACTAGCATCCAAAAGCCAGGAGTCAATGACCCTGAGTCAAAAATTCCAAGTCAAAATGAAAATCTCAAGAGTCAAACTGCGACAAAATCTTGCATAGACCCCCTTCCCTCCTGAAAAAAATAAAGTATTAAATTGAAAGAAATATAATAAATTTATTGAAATAGATTTAACTAATTAAGGTACAGATCATTTTTCCAAAGGTGACTGAAAATAAACTCAGTAAATGATTTATAATTTTCCACCCTCATAGTTCACTACAAATTCCAGTCATTGAATAATTACTACAGATCTTTATTTTAGACAAAAGGCTTGTTTTTTCATAAGTACAATAAAGTAGAAAGAGTTTTGAAAGTTGCAATTGCTAGTAAGAGCTTTTAATGATTTTTACTTTTCACAAAAAGAAGTAGATCTAGAGTTCAACCACGAAAACACAGGACATTTCACAATGATTCTCCTGACGTTTATTGCCTTACTATTTAGATACTGTTTGAATTAAAGTGAAATTATTCGAAAATAGGTTGATTTAAGCGAGATCAGGGTTAAAACAAAGGGGTTTGGCTGAATTTCACAGTTGTCATTGAACTGTCACAATTTTCGATCGTCAATGCATATCCAACCTTCGGAGTGTGTTAATTGCAAATCAAGCTACCGTAGGTATTTAGACCCATCAATTAACCATTCTCCAATAATAATATGAAATTTCAGAAATGGATGGATTCAAGTTATCCTGCAAAAAATATAACGCAGTTTGCCAGTTGATATCATCAAATGCGTTAGGACGTCATTTCCACAACAAAAATGTAACATTGCCTTCTGTTCTTAGCTCATTTGCATAATTGTTCCACTAGTGTATAACACCTATGTAATATAAACCCTTAACGCATCATGGCTGCAAATTTTGAAGAGTCAAAATAATGCACTTACCTCAAATTTCCAAGAGTCAAAACCACATCATTCTGGATTTCTGAGCGTCAAAAATGATGCAATTTGTTAGAATTATCAGGCAGTTGCATTACTTATACCTATATAATAATTGCCGCATGGCTAAATTGGAATATATCCTGCAACCTCTAATAAAGATGCAGTGTTCCCACTGCTGCTTCAATCTGGGGGTAAAAATTGGTATTTAACAGTATACATGTACCCCCTCTATATGAGACAAGGAAGGCTGCTTGCAAAACTAGGGGGTACAAGCTTAAATTTGGGGGTAAATAACCCCCAACTTGAGGGTTTTTGGGAACACTGAAGGTGAAATGTCAAGCCACACTACTGGCCGATAAACAAAGTCCAATTCACATCAGATTGCGTCCTAATGCGCAGCACAAGCTGCTCAGGCAGTGCCAATATTGTATGGGCAATGCTAAAATCAATGTAAAATAAAATAACAAGTAATGTAAAAACTTACCCTTTGGTTCTCCGCAGGACAACTCAAAAAAATCTGTATTCAATGAATTACATCATTTCTACGAGAGACTGGTGCACATGTTTCTTGTGCATTTTCCACCCATTTATATCCAGGAGAAATGGCCATTTATTCCCAGGAGATATGATAGAAGTGGTTTTAAGTTTCAACCACTGCCTCTCTGGAACTAAATAATTTAGCATAAACTACATGTATGGCAAATAGGATAAAAAGGATATTATTTCCTTAGTATAACAGAATTTTGATTGAATATTGCCATGAAAAATTTCGCCATCTTTTCATTGTCAATCTGTCGTGGAAGAGTTTTACTCACGCATGCGTTTGAGATTCCCGCTTTTTGTATATGGTTTCCGTTAGAAATACCACATGTGATAATTACAATACTGTGGGGGATGTGTTTTCATTTAATGGTCGTTTCACAAGAAACAACACAAGTCTTTTTGGCCAAGCTCCCGAATCAATGTTTTCTATTCTGCTACGGGTTAAACCATCTCATATTTAAGAATTCGTCAAAGTGAAATTGAATTAAATACTGATATCTGCATGAAACGATGTTTAAAAGCCCATTTTTGAAATGTCTTAACTATAGGATCTTTAACAATTAATTCGGATTTGAAAATTGCTTTAATATTCTATCTATCTCATCTTATCTTATCTTATCTTATCTTATCATTTCTTATCTTATCTTATCTTATCTTATCTTGTCTAATCTAATCTTATCTTATCTTATCTCACCTCATATATCTATCAATCTATCTATCAATCAATCTATCTATCTATCCAATTATCTATCTAATTATCTATCTATCACTGTATCTATCCACCCATCTATCCACCCATCCACCCATCCATCCATCCATCCATCCATCCATCCATCCATCCATCCATCCATCCATCCATCCATCCATCCATCCATCCATCCATCCATCCATCCATCCATCCATCCATCCATCCATCCATCCATCTATAAGAATTGGTTACGATGTTTTAAAAAATGATAGTGTTATACTGTTAAAAAGTCTGAAATAGATAAAAGTGATTGTTAAAAGGATGGAAACAGCGCACTGACATCTCAGGCATATCGTGGTCAATCATGTATACTGCAATCTTGAATGACTCAAGGGTGGGCATCAATGTTATCTTTGGAGTCAGATTATTGCACTGCACAATTGCGGAGGGAAAAAATATATATTTTTGATAGTCACAAACCTAAATATACATATATTGTGTGTCTAGAGTCCCTGTAAAGTCTACTCTAGTGTGAAGCCGTTGAAAGACTAGGGGGAAAGGATTATTGGGGGAAGATCTGATGGGATGAATGACTTGGTGGTATATTTATTGCATCCAATACATGGAAAAAAATTGTAAAAAAAGATAGAGCCGGGAATAATTTCTTAACTGTTCTAGAGAGCGCCAGGCAAGCCTGTTTTGCAGTGATACTTGACTGCCTAGAATAGTCATCAAGGGTCCATCAGGCTAACCTGCGCTGTATCTTTTCTATCCTGTTTATACTTTCGTAGGTATAAGGGCTCCAGACAGGAGGAGAATACTCAACCAAAGGGCGTATCAAGGTTTTGTAAGGCATTTCACGTATGGCTGGGGATTAAGTCCTTATGTTGCGCTTGATAAACCATATGGAGCGGTTGGCGTTTGTGCAAATCTTTGAATATAATTTTTGAATGAGAGATCTTTGCTGATCTCCACACCCAGGTATTTGGAGCTCCCAACTGATTCAAGAACTTGGCCATGCAGTGTATATGTGCTAGGGACAGGGTTTTTGGACCTAGTGATGTTTATAACCACACACTTGCTTCCAAGGGTTAAGTTCCATGTCCCATCGCAGTTCCCATTCACGAAGACGAATCTTCCAGATGATCTATTAAAATCTCTTTGCTCCTTCCTATCACTAGACGACAAATTTTACTTATTTTGAAGATACCAGAAAAGTCTATTTGCCAAGAAATATCATTATGCGCCCAAATATGAATTCTCTTTATAGCATTATGACCTCCGGTGATGTAACAACTATTTTTAGAGGTGCAAAATTTTGAAATGTAATTCCGAAATCATTTCAAGAGAATTTTGAACATATTTAATTGAAACTGTTTCTGAATTGTTAAGCTGCTGTGGAAGTATTGCAAGGACATATATATATAAGTATTTGGGCCAGGAATAGTTGTTGCCCGAGACAAGGGCGTAACTACCATTACGCAAATTTCGCAAGTACATAAGAGAAATAAGTCCTCTGTAGAAAAATGTCGTTAAAGAATGAGCATTACATCGAAACTACAGCTTATTCAAGTAACAATGTTTTAGAAATTCACCAACGCTCAAATCATAGAAAAGAGGAGCGGGGGGAGGACATTCGTCTTTTGTCACAGTCCACTTATCATCTTTATCCTATTTATAGTCTATGTTGGTCGCCTTCTGAGTGCGTATAAATTTCAAAATCCTAGTTACGCCTATGCGTGATAGGAATATATCTAGTGCTCCCAAAGGCAGTTGCACCATATCCTATATGTTGTATGTACACTCGTTTCTTTCAGTGTAAGATAGTTATTTAATCATTGATTGAACAAAAGCTTTCATTCCACCTGTAGCAGAGCCACACGTAAAAATATAGCTTTTGATGTTCATGAAATGAAATATCAATTGATCCTACTCGAAAAACAAACTTTTTTTGAAAACAACATTGAGACATATTGAGAAGACAGTTTAAGACAAATTTTCTTAAAGCGCGTCGGTTTGCACCGATTGCTATGCAAGGTTTACGATATCGTCACTAATTGGGTTCCGCTTAAATATCCCCAGATAGGGTAAAATGAACAAAAGCGGGGTATAAGTGTTTGATAATTTAACATTTAGGCGTTGAGTTATCTACTGTTCAATCCAGATAATCCACAGAAAAGCATCAAATATTTTTTGTGCCATTTAAACAAAAAAAAAAATCATGTCGAGGGTTCAGCGCAAGACAGTACTAAGTGTATATATACAGTGTATATACAGTTCAGCAATTATTGCCACTACTAGGTTTTAACAACTGTTCCGCTTCCATATCTGACACTTTCGCTTTTTTGCTCAAACATTTTGTAAAATGAACATATTTCCGTAATCACATGAAATTTTCGTACTTTTTATTCTAAGCTAAAACTTAACCGCAGTCTTATAAGTGGTCATTATAAAATTTTGAGTAGTATATATAATGAAAGGTAAGTAGAAAACTTCCTTAATTCTCAAATTTAATTTGAAGAGAATGCCATAAAAACGAAAGTTTTTCATCATAAGAAATTATCTTCTTATACCAAATTTTGTGTTGCTGAATAACTGCGTGATATTGAAGTTAAATACGCTACTTTTAAAATTCAAAGCAAACCATGCAAAAGAAATGCATTTTCCATCCCTGTCCCATTGAAAATTACTTGCGGAAAAGATTATGGTTTATAAAAATTTATGTTACTTATTAAAACTCTGGTTAGGGGTAGAGGTCCATTACAGGATGATACATACAGAATATGAAAGCTGTCTACTACCATCTGGTTAAAGAGGAGTAGATTCCGCCCCTTGTTTCTATGTGAGATTGGATCCGCAAAGGCGGAGCCAAAATTTAACCCCAAGTTAAGGATATGAATAAACTTGATGAAGGTTTACTATTACGTTACGTTTCAAATATGAAAACAGTTTACTGTTTGGTTTCAGCAGCGAAAAATATAAAATTTCGCTCTTTATTTCAATGTACTGAAATGAATACGCCCGGACGGACCCAGAATTTGACCCCGGGGTCACGATATTAACAAACTTGGTAGTGGTCGTCAATAAGATGATGTTACATACCAAATATGAAAACTGTCGGCCTTTTTGTTCCAGGCGAAGATTGTTAAAGACATCGTTCTTTGTTTCAGTGTAAAAAGGGATACCCACGGGTGGAGCCTAAATTTGACCCATGGACAGGATATTCATTAACAAACTTTATGAAGGAAGACTAGATGATGTAACAAACCAAATATGAAAACCTTCTGCCTTCTGATTTCAAAGGAGAACATTTTTATTCAGGTTTTGATGGAGCCTAAATTTGACACCAGGTTTACATTACGAACACACTTGCTAGAAGTCCATAAGATGACGCTTCAAAACAAATATGGAAGTTGTCCGCCCACTGGTTTCTGAAAATAAGATTTTTAAAGTTTTTTTCCTTCTTATTTTCCCCCTTATTGTTGCCTTGCCAACCAGATTTAGGGCGGGTTCAATTATTAAAAAAAACTTCTGCAGATCTTGCCTAAAAACCATTCCTGCCAAGTTTCACCAATTTAAGCCAATTTGATGCAGGAGGGGTAGATCTTTGATAAAAAACACATTGGAAGATCACAATAGCTTTCATGTAGCACTCCGTAAAAGCGAGCTTAACATCTAAGATACGTGTGATATGTAATTAAAATACGTTACTTTTATTTCTATTAATATTTGTACATCCGGAGGACTAAAGAGCTCTTTTATTATATGGCTTGAAAATCCATCCCTTTAAGAGGTATATATTAAAGAAATTTGAATTATATGTACGCAAAAAGATACTGTTTATTCTTTCTGCCAAACAGGGAATTTTGATTGCTGTATTCTTCTTAAAGCTTGTGTAGTAAACAAATTATTTCACAGTGATTTATAAAATAATTGTCAAGTAGGCCAAATTACATTATCTATGAATTCGTCATAATATGTTATAAAGTTTACCAAAATTTGTTGACTCTGTATATCGTGGTGCCAATATACCCAACAAATACGCAGGAATATTTTTTGTAATTATAACGTAAATACCAGGTGACAAAGTGATTCCTACAGGACCCTTTGGTTATTTGATCTTAATACTTTAGAATGGTTCATGACATATTACTTAGATTAAAAGCCTTTCTAAAGAATTTCACAATATCAGCAAACGATAGCATTGCATAAGGTAAGGATTGGACATTTCAAAGTAACGTATCTTACAAAAGCCCCGCTCGCAAGAATACTAACATATCGTATATAATGTTGCGTGTATGCAGAGCACGTGGGTGGAAGTGTGCATTATGATGATATGAAACGTACGTTGTGGATGTGCACATTTACAGTTTGGTCACTTAAAGCAAAGACTATGTTCACACGGTGACCCAGAGTTGAATTATCATTATGTTTATCTGGTTAAATTCGATCTTTATTTTGTTATAAAGTTAAAATTTTGTTTCGATGAAAACAAGAGATTGTTCCATACTCACTGGTGCACGTATAAGTCCACCGTAACAGGTAAAAAGATGCGACATCTTTTTATGATCCTTAAGGTATTCGCCATTACTACCCAGCAAGCATGAAAGTTTGGGGTTCAAATGGGAAGAATCTGGGAAAAATGATAATATAGGGCTCGTGTGGGCCCTTTTTGTATAATTGCCCATGTATGTCCGACATACTGGGACCCATGTGAGTATTTTCTTCTTGTTCGTTGTGTTCCGGCATATGGGCAGATTGTGGGCAAAATATTTTACGGGTCCCATATTGGTTCCTTACTGAAAACATTGCCAATAAAGGACCCATGAAGGGCCCATAAAAAGTAACGTTTAAGTCACGGTTCCGGGGTGTCTGAATCATTACAAAGATATCATCAAAATTAGGGTAGTACCAATTCAACAAGGTGGATTTTTTTCTCCATATTTAACCAAACAAACATTTATATAATCAAATTCTTATTGCCTAATGATTAAATAGCATACTTTCAATATATATGAAACTTCCTGGTGGGTCCCGGTGCGTCCCGGGCCCAAATTTATATGATACTGGCAGTTCAGTTCATTAAGTTCATTATGTTAAAAGTATGCAGACGATGATTTTCAGGTAAAACGCTGAAATTAAAAAAAAGTTATTTTTTTGGATATAATACATTTACGGTACAACATGCAATATTTCATTAAGCGTTTTGCACCAGAGGCGCTAAACACTGCTGGAATTGACTGGCTAGTCCGATAAATTTGACAGAGTCTCTAGTCTATTGAGGACAATTTCCACTCTAAAACATTTTCTGCGGGATTACTTTGCATTCTTGGTTGATTTCCGGTGTCAATGAAGCCAAAATCCTGAAATAAAATTCTTGAATAATTACAGATTTAGACCCCACAAAATGATGGAATTAAACTTAACGCGGGTGGATTACACCCAGGTATTCTTTAGAACACCTATTTTACTTGTGTCGAACCTGTTCGCCCTAAATATACCTTCGCCACGGCTCTTTTCGCCCCATGACTGGAAATTGGATATTAGGAAGTACTTCTTTTCCGTGAGAATTATAGAACCTTGGAATAGCTTGCCTGAATATGTCATTAGTGCACCAACTTTAAACCAATTCAAAAACAGCCTAGACGACCTGATTGGAGAAGAACAATTCAGCACTCCTTCAGAATATAATGCAGGGTGGCAGTCATTTCACTATTTAGACGTTTCACTATTGGACGTTTCCTACCAGGACATTTCACTACTATTTGGTAGTGAAACGTCCAAACAATGTTAAACTGTATTTTGTTCATACATTACTATAAATTATAAATTTTATAGTTTTTAATGAATTTATTTGAAAGTATCAAGACCTAACAATATTAACACTTTTTATTACAATTGGAATTGATACATGCAAGAAACGCAGTTGAATAAGTTAAATTCCCTCTTTCTTAGTTATCTATATAAATCATCTGTATGATTATGTTATAAATGAATTATTATAAAATTATTTGCATTTGTAATGAATGTGATTTATAACCAAAGATTTGTTTCTTTTTCAATGGCAGATCAATAGTGTGGGTTTATGAGCAGCATCGTGTATGAAAACCCTTTGTAACCTGATCTTTCATTTCATCACAGGTGGCAGTGACAAAGAACTTATAGATAATGTCTTTATGTAGAATCATATATTAACATTTTTAAAAAAAAATGTTTTGATACCGCCACCTATGATTTTCATAGTGAAAACAATAGTAATTCAGTAATAATTGTTTGCAGATTACTTTTGTTAAGTTATATGATTTGAAATAAAAGTTTTATCAGCAACATTCTTTTTATATGAATGTTATTTCTCATCCATCTGGTAATCTTTCATTTTTTGAAAAAAAAAATGTTTAAAAAATGGGGAATTCTTAAATTCGTTAATAATTCACTTGCACATAAACACAAGATAAAAGAATCTCATTCTCAAATTAATCTTTTCCACGCTTATCTAATAAAAGATTATTCACAAGGAGATTTCAGAAATGATCCTGAAATGCAAAAAAGACTTATAATCTGCTAACTAAGGAAAAAAAGAAAACATAAAAAAAAGATAGAACATTTGAGAAAATCATTCTTTTTTTCTTATATATATTATAATACAAGTTTTCTTAATTGTTCGTCTTTTTATTTACTACATTTTTTACAATTTATTTGGAGACATGCAAGGTTAATTGGTTGATTTGTGGCCTGTTTAAGAGATAAGAAAAGGTGTTATAATGGCTACTGTTAATGCTCTGGTAAGTGTGGCACACATTAAAAAGGTGACATGTATATTGGAGCCAACTGAATATTAAACCTTAGCTGTAAAAATCATCTGCTACTTACAAGTAAATCAATCTAACATAATATCCTTTAATTGGCTAAATATAATACAATGAATCTGAAGCAAATGCTGTTTGGAGATGCTTTGAGTATGTCTTAATAGGTTGCATTAATATAAAACTGTTTTCTCTTTTACATAGGATCTCATTCTAATCAATCAATTTAACCTAATATCAATTATATCTGTATATTTTCTCAAAATGCTCATTGATAAAATCAGTGTTCCCACTGCTTCTTCAAAATGGGGGTAAAAATGGTTATTTTGCAGCATACATGTACCCCCTCTATATGAGACAAAGAAGGCTGCTTGCAATAAATAGGGGGTACAAGATTCCATTTGGGGGTAAATCACCCCCATAATGGGGTTTTTGGGAACTCTGAAAATCATAAAAATGAAAACAAATCAAAATGCCTATTCACATTTTCCTAATTTTCAATCTCATTTCTTTTCATTTGGCACAGAATTATGAATTCTCTTTTTTTTTCAATTGGTAACTTCCCCTTTTCATTGCCAATATTTAATCTGTAAATTGCATACATATGATGTTTATTTCAATTATCTTTTTTTTTTTTAAAAAAACCCAATCAGATTAAATAATCCAGACAACATATTATTCCTATTTATCGGAGGATTTTAAAGTGAACATTATAAGCTTATATCATTTCATTGGAATTTGTGATGGGAAATACACCCTAAAGCTACATAATTAAAATAAAGATTCATCAGTTGAATAATGAATTGCATAAATAACTTGTTTTCAAATGTGAAATTCGATAAATAAATAAAATAATGGCATAAAATACCCCTATATAAAAATGGGTAGTGAAACGTCTACACAAGTTCAAATCAGTAGTCAAACGTCCAAAAGTGAAATGTCCTAATAGTGAAATGTCCCTAGTAGGAAACGTCTCAATAGTGAAATGACATTCATATAATGCATGGGTGTCAATAATCAAGAGGGGGTTACATAAGTCAACATAGACTTGCGACCTCTCAACGATGGTAAATGGTAAATGAATGTCGGCTCCCTTCGCCCTTATTTTTGGATTAGCCCGTAATATAATAATAGAGTTAACCTATGGACGGGTAAAAGAGTTATAATTCAACCAAGTAAGGCTTTTGTTCAAATGAGAACAGTTCTGCACCCCAGTATTTCGCTCTTTGTTGGTGGTCTGAATAACTTCATCAAATTCAAGTTGTCTCTAGTGATTGATCATGGGTAGACTCATGACTCGGTGCCCGGTTAACTCAGTTGGAAGAGCACCCTGCTAGTGTTCTGGCGGTCAGGGGTTCAAGGGCTTTTTTTGTAAACAGAGTTTCCTAAGTATTCAACTTGAAAACACTGATTTTGGTTTTTACACAAAAAATTAATGACATTATCAGGGTTTTCGTTTGACCCGGGACCCGGGTTTTGACACGCAGAAATAGAAAATGATGCAATTTTGACTCTTGGAAATTTGAGCTGGTGCGTCATTTTGACTCTTCAAAAATAGCAAGTGTGCGTCAAGGGTTCATAGAAGTGTGTCATATTATTGGAAAATAGTTAATTGGTGGTCTAATAACACTTAGCTTGATTGGCAATTAACACACTCCGGTGATCGGATATGCATCTGCGATTGTTATTGACAGTCTTTTGACACCTGTGAAAATCAGTTAAAACCTCCTTGCTTTACCTGTGTCCACACTGAAATCAACCTACTATTGAATAATTTCACTATAATACAAACAGTATCTAAATCTTTGAAATTTTGACTCAAGGGTCATTGACTCTTGGCTTTTGGATGCTAATGAAAACCCTGACATTATCATGTTTGATGTTTTCACTGAGCAGCATGTCATTTAAATGGTGCGCGGACGTTTTGGCCCCGGACATTTTGGCCCGGACGTTTTGGCCTGGACGTTTTGGCTTAGGACGTTTTGGCCTCAAAAAAGGGCAGAGTAGGACGTTTTGGCCTATATCAGGTTATTAATAAATATATTTGTTTATTGGGGATTAAAGCTAATAGAATACAAATTTTAGTCAAAATAACATAATATGACATAAAAATTGTAATTTATATTTGATATTTGAAAAAAAAAAAAAAGGTCTAAATTTAATTTAGTTTAACCAGTATGTTTTTCAAAGTTTGTTTATCTTATTATTATCGTAATTGGGTTTATACAATTTATGGCAATTAATGAAGATCAAAGAAGGGAAAAACTTTGGTGAATTGAATTGAAATTTTCCAATCAACTTTAATTGATTGATTATTTCAATTACATGTATATGAAACTGTTTAAATTAATTGCACGTAGTAATTGGGATTTTACAATTTATGGCAATTAATGAAGATCAAAGACGTTATCAATAGCAGTTTGTAATATGTTTTGTCTACCAAAGGATTTAGATTAAAAACATTAATTAACATGATTAAAAACACTTTACAAGTAATTAATATCAGTTTGCAATGTCTTTCTTTAACTACAGAACTCCACATGTATGTATATATATCCTTTGAAACAATTCTTAATATCTCTACCAGCCCGATTAGCTCAGTTGGTAGAGCACCGGACTTCAAAACCATTGGAGTTCGGCGGCGTGGGTTCGATTCCCGGGCTGGTACACTAATAAAAACTAATTGTCTTTCGGATGAGACTTTAAACCGAGGCCCCGTGAGACGGTGCTTTACACCGAGCACGTTAAAGAACCATGGCGGATCTCAGCAGTAGTTTCGTCATGTATCCTTGCACTATCCCCCGTAACAACTAACCGTCTTCTGGGGGCGTCGCTCATATGGGCATGTGCTACGGTAGCGACGATAAATAAACGAAAATACAAATTCTTAATATCAAATCTGTTTCGACAATATGGATGTAATCAACACGAAAAGAGGGGGGAAAAAGATCGTTCTTGATGGGCACATGTATACAATGAAATCCGACAAACTGAAAGGTGATTCTATATCGTGGCGTTGTGTCAAGCGGACTACCCATGGTTGTAATGCCATTCTCAAGACAACGAGGCAGTATGAACAGCCCAACCTTCAAAGAGAACACAACCACATCTCAGACAATGTTGCTGGAGAAGTAGAGAAACACAGACAACACATGAAACTATCAGCACAGAACTCGAATGACAAACCCAACCAGATATTGACACTCACAACAGCTGTGTCATCAGACGAAGTAAAGGCCAGGCTTCCTGACGCTGAAACCATGAAGAGAGTGCTTCGTCGTACAAGGTCATCACACAGGCCAAAAGACCCTCAAAGCCTTCGACAACTGACGATAGAGAACCAATGGACACAAACTATCGGTGATAACCCAACAGATTTCCTGCTATTTGACAATGGTCCAGAAGCAGATGAACGTATCATTGTCTTTTCCACGGAAGATCATGTTCGTCGACTTTCGAGCTGCAGTCATTGGTGTATGGATGGCACCTTTGCTGTAGCTCCTCTTCTATTCAGCCAGCTTTATGTGATCCAGGGAATGGTTGCTGGCGTATTCTTTCCATTTGTTTATGCACTACTACAGAGAAAGACTCAGACAACATATGAAACCTTATTCAGTATACTTGAACAGGCTGGTTGTGACCCTTCTACTATTATTGTGGACTTTGAACGTAGTGTAGAACATGCTATTACTGGAGTATTTGGTGATCATGTGGACATTCAGTTCTGTTTCTACCATCTGACTCAATCCATCTGGCGCAAAATTCAATCACTAGGACTTACTCATCTGTATGAGACTGACAACAACTTCCGTCTGTTTTGTGGCCAGATAGACGCTCTAGCATTTCTTCCAGTAGATGAGGTGGTTGATGGAATGGACTACCTGAAACAAATCGTCCCAGAACCAGCAGAACCACTCCTGCACTACTTTGATTCCACTTATGTGTCTGGACAGCTCCGCCCTCGGCGAGACAACAATGGCCTAGTCATCAACTTTAGACGAACCCCACCAATGTACCAGCCACATCGATGGAATGTCCATGAAACAACCGTCTCAGACCAGCCAAGGACAAACAATGCAGCAGAAGGTTGGAACAATAAGTTCCATTCTCTTGTGGGACAGGACCATCCAACTGTGTGGAAATTAATTGAAACTCTACAGTGTGAGTGCTCTCGTGTAAGTGCTGTGCTGATTCAGGAAGAACGTGGTATCAGACCTAAAAAGCGAGTAAAGAAAGTGTACAATGAGCTGCATAAGAGACTGAAAAATCTGTGTGTTGACAAGGCCGAGGGACGTAAGACATTACAAGAGTTCTTGCTAGGTGTGTCTCACAATCTTCGTGCTGGTGAACCAAATATCTAAATATGGGTGAACGTGATACGAATGATACGCATAGTGGGAAAGAAGAAATTGTTTGTCACAAGCAATTTCTTCCTTTCCATTATAAAATCAAAAAGACACGAAAATAAGAGATTTAACAGGAAATGTTAAAATGCTTGTGATATACAAAATTTGATTTCCATGTAACTTAGTTGTAGGAACTTGGAATTTACTGAAAGCCATTGTTAGAAGGGCCAAAGCATTGAAAAGTTACATCAGACTTCGGCCTCTGGTTGCACAAATGAGAAAGCTAAAATCTGCTTGCATACAGCAGAGCTGATAATTAGAGATAATTCTGATCTTTTTTTCTTCAAAACATTTGTTATGGGTACTCATTAGAATCACCTCGTTGAGGCGATTCTAACAAGTACCCACAACCAATGTCTTAGATCTTTCTTTACATATTCTGATTTCTAACATTAATCAATAATGATGTACTCACGACCCCTGGCTTACAAGGCGAGTGGGTTAACCACTACGCCACGGAGGCTTCTTATGTTTTATATTTACAATACTATTTATATGAAGGTAAACATTAAGGTAGTGTAATGCTAAATTTATAACAATAAAATGCTATCTAATTCAATTCCATATTTGTTATTTTTATTAAATTTTAAGATCCTAGCTAATAGTATACCCAATGGTCTGTCTGTCCGTCCATCCCTCCGTCCAAACTTTCAAACATACAAACAATATGTTATGGGTACTCATTAGAATCACCTCGTTGAGGCGATTCTAACAAGTACCCACAACCAATGTCTTGGATCAGAAATAAGAAAAATTATCATCAGTTACTCCCCCTTATGTGGAGCTCTGATAAGGTTGGAAAGTTTTCTTTACATATTCTGATTTCTAACATTAATTGATAATGATGTACTCACGACCCCTGGTTTACAAGGCGAGTGGGTTAACCACTACGCCACGGAAGCTTCTTATGTTTTATATTTACAATACTATTTATATGAAGGTAAACATTAAGGTAGTGTAATGCTAAATTTATAACAAAAAAATGCTATCTAATTCAATTCCATATTTGTTATTTTTATTAAATTTTAAGATCCTAGCTAATAGTATACCCAATGGTCTGTCTGTCCGTCCGTCCGTCCGTCCAAACTTTCAAAAATATTATTCTCAGAAACCACTGTGTCGTTTGAAGTCAAATTTCTTGTGGAAGGTCCATGGATTGGGGGAACGAAAGTTTGTAAAAAAAGGTGCATGACGTCATGGAATGAAGGTAGAAAATTAGGCCAATATAATAATAGGGCCAAAACGTCCGGGGCCAAAACGTCCGGGGCCAAAACGTCCGAGGCCAAAACGTCCGGGCCAAAACGTCCGGGCCAAAACGTCCGGAGCCAAAACGTCCTACATTCCATTTAAATACTTTAATTGAAAGAATTAGAAAAAACATGAACAAGTGGGTCGGAATAGCCCTAAGTCGATAACCGGAAAAGTATAAAATGATTCAGAAGTAAATTGATATCAAAAGAAAGAAGGGCCAAAGTAAGCCCTGCCCTGTCATGCCCATATTTCAGGTCCATTCTAAGTTTTATAATTAATTTTTACGAAAAGTCACCCAAAAAGTATTGGCCTGGCACTGTTTACAGATGAGAAAACGATTAAAGATGTCATGAGCAATATATGCCCCATCATGCTATGCCCATATTGGGGGGGGGGGTCAAAATTTCTCAAACATTATTGAAAAGGGTCACCCTAGGAAAATTTCTGTAAAGTTTAGATGAAATCTGCCCATTCATTACCAAGGAGGTTTTTAAAGATTTCAGGGTCAAAATAAGCTGAACCCTGCCACGCCAATATTAGGGATCAATCAAAATTTGAGACTAGGAAACTATCCATGTAAATATACAAGGAATGATCCAGAAGTATGTATAATGGGCTAATAACTTTCAAGTTTCTGGCATGTTCAGTGTATAATTTGGTGAATTTTGAGTTAAGTAACTACAGAGTGCATATATGTTTTTATTATTACAGAATTATTGTTAGCGGGCTAAAAATACGTTACATAGTAACATGCGTATGCTTAGGCGGGGGAGCAGAAAAAATATTGAAATCTGTTAAATAAATTAAGTTTTCTAAAATTATTGCGAAACTTTAGCTGAAATTCCTTGGCTAATGAAATAAGTCAGAACTAGAAAATTATTTTTTACGTTTTAAGCTTTCTTGGGAGACTTTAAATGAACACGGAATATTTCAATAATATAGAATACATAGTAAAAATGACAAGACGTTAACACCAAAATAAAATTGCTGTTTATTTTTCGAATTTTGTCATTATCCATGTTATTTACCAACTCAGAGACATTACAGATAAATTACAAAAATGATGGAAATGTGCAGAAGAGCTTTTTTCCAAAAGCAACCCTGGGTATTCAAAGAGGATCAGCCTGAATAAGGGAAATGAAAAGGTCTAATGGAGTTTCAACAAACAAAATTGTCTCAATTGATTCTCATTATTTTCCCCAAATAAAGGTCGTGTATCTAGGACTCCACTTGACTAGAAATACCACGCTGAAAGAAATTGTAAACAAGTTTGATTCCAAATGTTATGTAGATAATTTCTGCAAGTTGGATTATCAGTTACAGAAAGGCATGGGGAAAAGTGGAGATAATATAGAAGAACGTTAATAATGACGTCGCATTTGACATTCATGCTCCCCCACCTTCGTCTCTGTCTTGATTTATGCAATTTAAAGCCATATTAGAATGTAAAGATTTAAAAATTTCCACAATTATTAAACAGATTTTGTATTATAATCCTGTATATTTTCTATTTTGATAGTTAATTCCCTTCCTTTCTGACAAAAATTGTTTGTGTTAGCAGGGAGCCCGTTTTTCAAGGGTGGTCGGAAGGAGGTGTTTTGCTGTATGTGTGATCCGTCACACAAAAAGGGACAGATTCAAGGACCGGTAAACCAGAGGTCCCATTTTTCAAATAAAAAAAAAATTCTCAATGCCCAGATCGTTCCATTTTGAATTGCGGGTCACATATATAATCAGCTCCCCAAACCCCACTCCCCCCCCCAAATACTCTAAGTTTAAAAAAAAACTCTTAGAATTTTCTAATTAGTGTGAAAGATAAATTAGTGTACACATCCACAAAAAGCGCCAACTATCTATATTAGTAAGGAACAAATGAAATCTCACAAATACAACTGATTAATGATATCGAAATTGCAAATGTGTTTTCTACCTCTCACTCTACTCGCATATTCCATTATCAAATTAGATTGAAGGATGTTTTATATACTACCTGTTGTCTTTCAGACATCAGGCTTAATGAACAGCCACTTAGTTGTTGTATCCATACACCATGGATACCGCAAATCACTGACTTGTTGTTTAATAACATTCTTGCATCAAAGTTTAAAACATGTGGGGTAGGATTGACAGCTGATTTTGCATTTAAAAGGAGTCTTTGAATAATCTACAAATTGTATAGAATACTTGTATAATGCCATTTTCAAAATGCTCAGTTGTAGGTGAAAACAAGTCTTTTTTGAAAAGCTATTAACATCTGACCGGATTTTCCTCATGCACTGGTAGACATAAAAACGTCCACCTAAAACCCATAACCTATGTTGGAAAAAATGATTAATACAGCAACTCAAGAATTTACTGCAAGCATCCTTATGTTAAACCCTTGTTGCAATGCTAATATCCTTTCCAACAATCATTTTGTGGTGGAAAATCTTAAATGTAGTAGAATGAACTGTTAGAGGCTTGGAAAGGATGCAGTTTTTGTAGTCATGTGAAGAATACCAAGATCAGTAGTCCAGATTAGAGGGGGGTGAAGCCAGTCTAAAACCTTTATTAAACAATGAACCCTATGTTGTTGGAACTCATTTGATTCTTCTTGATGAGACAATTCAATTGAGAACCAACAACATAGGGTCTAAGAAAGGAATAATTAATGTTTAAATTTGAAAACCAAAATACCCCTTCTATCTATAGCTCCGAGAAATCCAAGGTTAGATGCTTGAGCAACTGCAATATAACAGAAATAATGTTAAAAAGGGTGTAAAACCCCTTTAAATGAAACAAATAGATTATACTTATATACATTGAAAAGGAATGATATCACTCTTTCTAGGTTGGTGTAACCTCCCCAAAGTGCCTTAAACTGTTGCCCGTAGCTGGAAAAACTCAAAAGGTAGGTGGTCACTTTAAAAGTGTTTAAGGTAGTGGACCTGTAATAGTTCCGCAATGTTTCGGAAGTAATTAACTCTAACAGTGTTAACCTTGGTTTCCTAATGATTTTCTGTGGGAAACCTCGGTCAACATTGTGAAAGATCATGAGTTACGAAATGTTGCGGAACTATTATAGTTCCACTACCTTAAAAAACAAATCATGTGAATTGTTTGATCTACTTCCCCTTGTTCGAAAGGGTTTAGAGGTATCATTTATTATATGAGCTGAGTTACTTACATGTAGATCTAGTTGTGTTTCAGTTAAACATACAAAATTTAAAAACAGCTTTTAAAGCCCATTTTAAATTTTAACCTGATAAAACAGGAAATACCATTTCATTTCATTTCATTTCATTTATTCAGGTAATGAGCACAGTCTGTGCTTTTGGCAATTAACAATAACATGTGGCAATTAGCATAAACATGTACAAATACTATACATATCATCAAGTTCACTTAAAGTTTAATCTAAATAAACAGGAAATACCATTTGATCAGTTTCTCTTTCATAAAAGTGACCCATTACACAAAAAGGGACCAACTGGGAAATCCGCAAAATGAATATTTAGAAAAGGGTTGGATCCAGCATAAGTCAACAAGTAGGCATATTTTGTAGAGAAAAATACATAGGGTAGAAAAATCATTTTAGATTTATAAAATTCATAATTTGTGAAAAAGTTTTGACCCTGGTCAGTCTGCACAGATCACACAGTCTGACTGGGGTAGAAACTATTCACACTTCCCAGATGGTCCCTTTTTTCGTTACATGTCACAATTGAATAACTAAAGTTTTATTTTTATAGTTCATCAACTTCAAATTTTTGTATTGAACTTCTGTGAATTTGGACTACTGGAATTTCTGTGAATGTTGACTAGTCTAAATTTTTGTCTATCTGGCAATGGATGTATAATTTTATACTATTTTGTGAATGTATAAGTTATTTTATCCTTTCTTCAGGTTGCAGTTGCAGATCATAAAGGTGTTGCACAAGTGTTTGGAGTTAAAAAGGGGGAAATACAGGTAAATAAATGAATTTGAGCAGGAATAATACAATTGTAACTTAAAGGCTAGCAGGCTGAAAAAAACCCAAACAATATTCAATACAAGGATGTGGAAATATTACTTTTCTCCACTTGTCCATTGACAAGTAAAAGTCAATTTCCAACTTGTCCATGATCAAAATGAACTTGCCTATAAAAAATGAATTAACAAATATTGAATAAAACATTGTTTTTAGTAAAGAAAATTCTGTAATCAAGCATTTTCTTTACTAAAGATAATGTTCTCTTCACTTTGATACAAACAAAAGGATGACTTTTCTCCTAGATCTTTTTAGTACTGTATCAAAATTTATCTGGTAATTACTTGTCCACTGACAATTGGCCTAGAAAAATGTACTTGCCAGGAAGTGGGAAAGCCTGTGTTGGACAAGTCAGGCATGGGAATTCCTCACCCCTGTTCAATAGATGTGTATCTACTCATTAAGTGGTGTAAATGGAAAGACTAAGACTGTGTAAACTTTTAATTTTCATCAGTGTTGATTCTTTTAAATGTAGATGTATTTAGAAAGTATGATATGTCTATGTCTATAACAGGTTGCTGCAATTGATAAAGATTTAATTGACCAATCAAACATAAAATAAATTCATAATGGGATGATTTTCATATCTGTCATTTCTGCCTTTTAGTTTCAAGTATTTTAATGGATTATAAGAACTATAATGTCTTAACTAATCAGCTGTAGTAACAGCATTAAACATATCTGCAGTTTGTTTCATGTTTGTGACCAAATAACTAATTTTGCAAATAAAGGACATTTGAATATTTGAGGGGTGTTAATGTGGGCCCATGGCAGAGGTCAGTATGGGAAGGCAGGGGATTCCCTAATTAATTAATTTTCTTTTGGTTCACAGCAAGTATTCAAGTCAGACAACTCTACCAAATTGATGAGGCTTGAGCTTGGAGGCCCAGTGGGTGGGGTAAGAGAGAGGATATTTGTTGCGGCTGGAACAGAAGTGAAGGGATTCACAAAGAAGGGGAAGAACTTTCTCACATTTGACACCAACATGTCTGAACCTATACAATCCATGTAAGTTTATCTTGTTAAAATACTGAGCTGTTGGTAGCTCGTATGAAATATTTAGGTTGTACTGCATTCCAACATCACTCGGCCATTTCCGTAAACTGCAACAGACCTTGGATGTATGAAAGGTGGATGGGTACGTAACAAAATCCTGCATTTTGTTATGCGGAAACAGTTGTAAGAAAAACTAGCTCTGTAAATTTATATCTTTTACATTAAAAAACGGCTGAAAAATCTTAATTTTTGAGAATGACGAATCATTCTCAAAAATTAAGATTTTTCAGCCGTTATTTAAGAATCTAAAGATATTTATATTAGGATACGATGGTTTCACGTCAGTGACTTAAACGAGTAGCGTTGGTGATGTGGAATGTTTTCACTCACAGTTTCGAGGGCTAACGCCATCTGATGTCATCGAGTTTTTCCAAGGTTTTCCCGTAATTTTTAAAAAATAGTCCATCTATATACATCCGAGGTTGATCGTGAGATTGGCCGAGTGGTGTTCTGAATGGGTTGTTCTGGTCTAAGAAACAACTGGAAACAATGCATAGTGCACCAGCGACTACTATGCAACAGCATTTTTTTTGTGGTTTTAATCCCATACAAACAAACAAAGAAACAAACAACCCCAATTGATTTGTGCTTTTATTGAATATTATTTAATACATGTAGTTTTATGGACAGCTTTAGTTTTATCTTTCTAAATCAGTTTGCATAGTTAAATAATTGATTGTAATCAGTTTAATCTTTATTTCTCTTAAGAAATATGTACAAAAACCATATCCGTTCTTTATTGATCTGTATAAATTTAAATTTTGAATGCTTCTTTAAATTTGAACCCTTCTTTATTTCATTATAGGTATGTAGAGGGTGCAGACCTATTTTGTTGTGGTATGTTTATGTACAACCATTATCAAGATTGTAAAGACATGAATTTTTTCCGTTCTGGGGACCAAGTCAGCGATGTTATATGTCTACCATCCAATATTGTAACAGAACTGACACCAGTGTTAGCCTGTCAGGACAGAGTTATCAGAGTTTTACAGGTTTGTGAATCACTTCGAAGTACCAATGGTGTGAAATTAGGGGCGGTAATGTAAGAAATGTAGGGGTAAAATTGACATTTTACCCAAATAGTTTTAAAATACTGAAACACAACCTATATTGAGTGGACTCATTGGAATCATCTTGTCATAACAATTCAAAAGAGTACCCACAACATAGGTTTGCAGTGGGAAATATCAGTTTAGGAGGTATTACACTCTCTTGTCTAGAACATTCGAATGGGGACCATGTCTGCCCTACAATATTGTAACAGAACTGAATCCTGTAATGACTTGTCAGGACAGAGTTATGTAAGAGTTTTATAGATTTATAAAAACTAGTAAGGTATTATGTTATTTTAATCGGCTAAAGATATTCATGGTCTTCCATGAAAAAAACCTTAGTTGTAGGATAAGTTTTACCCAACCAATTGGCCTTTATCTTAAACAAGAACACAAGGTAAACAGCCTTCTTGTTTTCACCCCTAAATGAAAAAAAGTGTTTTCTTTATCTCTTTAACTAGCCTTATAATAGGGGGAAATCTGATTGCTAGAATTATAATTTTTGACGTCTTCTTCAAACAGATTGTTTTCTGTCAACAAGGTTTCACAATGTACAAAAAATTTGACAACAAGAGTAGCAAAAGTATTATCAAGTTGCTAATTGCAACTGCATGTTAACAAAACCAGGGTTGTGGAATTCCCCTGCCCGACTTGTCTGATATGGGTTTTTTCACTTGCGGGCAAGTACAGTTTTGTAGGCAACTTGGCCGTGGACAAGTAAATACCAGAGCAAATCTTGTCACCGTACTAAAACATATAGGAGGAAAGTCATCCTATTGTTTGTATCAAAGGGAAGAAAACATTGTCTTTAATGAAGAAAATGCTGGGTTACAGCATTTTCTTCGTTAAAAATAATGTTTTTATGCTCTCCGAAGGGAGAGCATATAGCCGCCGCTTTGTCTATCCGTCCGACCGTCCGTCCGTACGTCCGTAATTCCTTCCGTCCGTCTGTCCGTCCGTCCGTCCCCACCTATTTCTCCATAACCCCTGGGCCAAATTGAATGAAACTTACCATGTGAACTCCCTATGATATAGGGATGATGCATCTGTGACGATTTTTGGATTTGAGGCCTCGTCACGGGAAAAGGGGACTTAGGGTAAAAAACAGTTTTTCCCAAATTTCTCCTAGTCTAACAGTCAGAATTCAGTGAAATTTCATATTTGAGTAGCAAATCAGATGCCCTTTACTATAAACAATTTGAAATTAACGTAAAAAAATATATATCATGGAAAAAGGGGGCTTAATGTTTGTTACATTTACGTTAGCGCGTAAAATACAGTTATTCTTTCATTTCTCCTAGTCTTATGCTCAGAATTTGATGAAATTTCACATTTGGGTAGCAAATCAGATGGTCTTTACCCTAAACTATTTGAAATTTGTGTCTAAAATTATGTCATGCAAAAAGGGGGTTAAATGTTTGTTACCTTTATGTTAGCTGTATAAGATAACAGCTTATTTGAGTCTTTGAAATTTGACCACAGAGCATATCTCCTAAAGTATAATAGCTATCAACTTGAAACTTTATGGGTGGATAGATCTTATGGAGGAGAAGTGCAGTGCACAAGAACTACAACTCTTGCTTGCATAATTTTGGAGTTATTGCCCTTTGTTATTTTTGATACCAAGATTATGTCTGGAGCATATCTCCTAAAGTATAATAGCTATCAACTTGAAACTTTATGGGTGGATAGATCTCAAGGAGGAGAAGTGCTATGCACAAGGACTACAACTCTTGCTTGCATAATTTTGGAGTAATTGCCCTTTGTTATTTTTGATACTTAGATTATATCTGGAGTATATCTCCTAAAGTATAATAGCTCAACTTGAACATTTATGGGTGGATAGTTCTCATGGATGAGAAGTGCAGTGCACAAGAACTACAACTTTTACTTGCATAATTTTGGAGTTATTCCCCTTTGTTATTTTTGATACTTAGATTTTGTCTGGAGCATATCTCCTAAAGTATAAAAGCTATCAACTTGAAACTTTATTGGTGGATAGATCTCATGGAGGAGAAGTGCAATACACCAGAACTATAACTCTTGGTTGCATAATTTTGGAGTTATTGCCCTTTGTTATTTTTAATACTCAGATTTTATAGGAGGTAAATATCTGACAGTACAAAAGAATCTTTAATCTAGTAGGCTTCAGTTTACTATCAAGCTTTTGTGGCGAGGGATGTCCATGTCCAACATGGCTCTTATTTTTGTGACAATGCCTTATTCGGGGAGCATAATCCGTCTCTGACGGCTCTTGTTTCTCAATATGTATCAATTTAGTTTTTTTCCAGCAAGTTCTTTTTGATTCCGGACAAGAAGGAAATCGACTTTTATTTGTCCATGGACAAGTGGAGAAAAGTCGTATTTCCACACCCCTGACAAAACAAATCTTTTTTTTTCCAGGAGTCAGAGTTATTGTATGAAGCAGAAGTACCTGGTCCCCCAGTTACCTTATCTCTGTATGAAAATACTGGAGGGGAGGATGGGACAGATGTGTTGTTTGGAACTTCTGATGGTAGAGTGGGACTTGTACAGTTGGGCAGGTAGGTACTGTAAATGGCTTTATATTGGCAGTGTCAACATTTTGCGGTTTTTGTGTTTTGATTTTAATGGCGGCGATTTATTTTTGCGCATCTTACATGAATCGACACAATAAAACCCCAGAACTTATTTTCGTGTTCTATAGTTTGAAATGACGAGAGTATAAGAGAGACACTTAACTAAAGGAATGACAGCTTTTTACAAACTAAACAATAGATTGTTTTCACACCCAATTTCATATACCAGCTATTCACATTTTGCCAGACTCCATTTCAATATATCAACCTACTTGAATCTGCAACCTTAAAAGGGGACCTTAAAACATTAAAAGATTTTATGTAAGCAGACATTCTTATGTGAAGTGTAATAAGTAGGTCCAATTATTCTTTAATATAGAGCACATATTTGTTAACTTATCCATCCCGCCAACCTACATTGCCAGCGCAAGGAAGGATTTTTTTCATTTAATTATGACAAATATTGGCCAGGGGATTAATTTTGGTGCATCTAACCTTGACCGCCAATATAGCCAAAATAAAACCACCGCCAAAATTACCCCGTTTACAGTATTGTTTTTATATCATGTATATTAGATAAAGGTGACCCGTGATGGGAAAAGGGACCATCCGGGAATTCTGTAAAAATGAATTATTGAAAAAGTGATTTTTATCCAGCATAGGTCAACCTGAAGACGCATTACAAAAATTCTTTCACTGGAATGTAGATTGAACATTCTAGATTCAGAGAAAAGGCCGGGAATTCTGCAGTCTGACAAGGCTTGCACTTTACGCACCACCCAGATTGTCCCTTTTTGCGTGACGGGTCACATATAATACCTCTGTATGAAAATCGGGTAATGACAAACAGACATAGTTTTTGGGACTTTCAGATCCAATCGTATGAAAGTTAACATCGGTTATCATCGGTTAAACATATGAGCTGTGCATGGCATTTCCAACAATTTGGCATGTGCATTAATTTGCCGTTAAATGTTAACAATGAGCAGCTCAGACAGCAACACACTGCAATTTTTAGGTTACCTGACTGTCTGAAGATACCATGAGACCTTCTCTATCTACATAGCGAACAGTGAAGGCTCTGGCCAGAGTCTTTGCTAGGCGCACATTCGAAATTGTTGGAAATGTCACATACTGGCTCATATAGGTAGGACATTGTTTTCAACCATTCAGGTATGTTGTTTCAATTCACTCAATTGAAAAAAACAAACCTGTTTGGCTGAAAATAACTTCCTGTTTACATTCAAGCAATAGTTATATTTTATACAACCAACAGCTGATGGTAGAGTGGGACTTTTACAATTAGGAAGATAGTTATTGTCTTGTCTGAGTGACTTATCTCTGCGGTGTATATGAAAGTCATTTAATTCTTAACCATTTATATGTTGCCAATGACCTAATAAAGTGCCCTAGAGACTCAAGTCACAAATTCAAAGGTTATGGTAACAACACATTTTTTAAACAGTTCCCTTCTATAAAGTCACAAATTGTAAGTGAGCAGTAATGGGAAAAAACTGATAAGTGTAGCTCATAACTATCATTTGTAAAGGTCAAGGTCATCTAACAAGAATTTAAGTACAACATCAAAATCATACCATTGCGACTTGGATATTACCATGATTACTTTTTAAACGAGGCCAAAAATGGCTACATGTAGATATCATCTTTTCTGTCTGTCTGTCCTGATATCAGTGTGTCTGTGCATAACTTTCTCCCCCAAAACTGTGAATGCATTTCCTAATACAATTATGGATGGATTGTGATGAAATTTATACAGACTGTTCCTTATCTCCTAACCATGTGTAAATTATTTGGATTCGCTGATATCTGCTTGGCAATTTATTTTTGGTTGCAAATTTTGTGACTCTGACAATCTTGTGTTCTTTACTTCTCTCTTGCTGTTCAATTTATTGGGATATTTGAGCCTGTGTGTGAAAATTCCAACAATTTTAAACATGCATGAGTCCCAAACATCAGCTCCCTCCCCAGCAACACAGTTCAATTAGAAGATCTGTCTTACTGTCTTTTAACACGACAAGACCTTATCTATCTATAAAGCAAAAGGTAAAGACTCTAACCAGCTGTGCGGATGCACAGGCTGGTTAGAGTCTTTGATTGGCGAACTTTTGAAGTTGTTGAAATGTCATGCACATACTCATTTATACTGTACACAATGCTTTGGCAGACATTAAAAAGCCAAGTTCAGCCTGCACATACATGCAGTCTGACTTAAGCTAACACTCTCTGGGCCCAAGGTTATAAAACTTTTCTCAGGCTCAGGCTCAATTTTCTCAAATTTTAGATTAAAATAAATGTATGAAAATTAAAGAAATTATTGATAAGTTGTTATTTATAACAACTTATTAATACCATCTTTTATGTTAATACATGTACATTAAAATGAGTAATAAAACAGAAATACAGCTTTAATCTCAAATTGAAATCAGAGAAAATTTAGAATTGAGCCTGAGAAAAGTTTTATTATCTCGGGACCTGGTTTCTACTTTTATAATTGTGTCTTGAGTCTGAAAGATTGAAATGTGCTAAAAAAAGAAAAAAATGAAATTAGTTTAAAACAAAATTTATAATCAGCAGCAGGATAAGGTTTAATCATATCTTGAATGTTTCAGGCTAGTTCCATCCCATAGATGGGAGTTACCAAATGAAAAGAGAAATGGTGGTGTGTTGTGTATTGACAACTATGACATCACAGCCGACGGTGTCCTTGACCTTATAATTGGTAGAGATGATGGGCTTGTAGAGATCTACAGTTACGACGATTCTGATGAGCCTGTACACAGACATACACATGTGAGTATGCAGATCTTTCAAGAGATATATATGATCTGTCACAAGAATTTGTTTGAGACATGCTGATCTGAAGGTAGTAGAACCTGTAATAGTTCTGCAACATTTCGGGAGTAATGAACTTGAACAGTGTTAACCGAGGTTTCCTAATGATCTTGATTAGGAAGCCTCATTCACCATTGTGAAAGTTCATGAGTTCCAAAATGTTTTGAAACTATTACATTTCCACTACCTTAACCAAGCCTTGAATGGAAATGGTATTAAATGAAGTTAAGCTCAGCCTGTCTCAAACAAAATCAAGTAACAGATTCTTGTTTGTCAATCCTGCTTGCAGCAAGCGAGGCAAAGTCATCACTATGACAGGGCAGTGTGTGAATGTTTGTCTGTCTGTCTGTCCAAATAAGTTCAGAGCATAACTCCTACATTTATGGATTGATTTCAACATAATTTCACGTAAAATTGCTCCCCACAAATGAGTAGGTGTGACATTAGAAGAAATTTGTTCTGTACTGCAAAGGTCAAGGTCACATTGAAGGTCAAAGTAAATTTTTAGCTCACCTGAGCTTTTGTGATCACCTTTTGTCCGTTGTGCGTTGGAAGACGTCAACAATTCTTTAAACAACTTCTCCTCAGTTACCATTTGGCTGATTTCAACCAAACTTGGCAGAAATGTTCCTTGGGTGACCCTCCTCGAAACTTGGTCATGGAATTTTGATTGACCCCCAAATATGGGTGTGGTAGGGCCGGGCAGTTTTTGACCCTCAAATCTTTAAACATCTTCTCCTCAGTAACCATTTGGCTGATTTCAGCCAAACTTGGCAGAAATGTTCCTGTTGGATGACCCTTCTCAAAACTTGTTCATGAAATTTTGAGTGACAGGGTGGGGCTTATTTTGAGCCCGAAATTTTCGACTGACATCTCCTGAACTACTGGGCTGATTTCAATGAAACTTTACAAGAATGTTCCTTTGGTGACCCTCTTCAAAAATTGTTTTTGAAATTTTGATTGGCCCATAAATAGGGAGGGGGGGGGGGGTTATTTTGAGCCCGAAATCTGAAAACATCTTCTTCTCAGTAACCAATGGGTGGGAGGGGTCTATTTTCTTTTTGAATTCTTAGCATAACATCTCTTCAACAACTAGGCAAATGTGAATGAAACTTTGCCAGAAAGGTTCTTGGGTGAGATCCACTGGACAAATAAAATTCAGGCGAGGGGTTTGGGCCATTCTGGCCCTCTTGTTTGTCTGTGTTATAGCTTCCACATTCATAAGTGGATTTCCAAAAGTAAAAACTAATTTTTGAGCATGGAGATGATAAAAAGTAAAAATGTTTGTTAAATAATGTTCTGATAATTAAAACAGCTGGTTTGATTAATATTAAAAATGTTTCTTGTTTACATGTAGTGAATGTGTCTTCTCTGTTGAAGGGGATAGTTAGAACAGCTGATTATTACAAATTATTTTATACAAACATTTGTCTATCTTATTTACAGACAGGCAGTGAGAGTGTGACATCTGTACAGGGGGGTATAGTTGGAACAGCCGGTTATGATGAAATAGTATGTTCTACATATGCAGGTTGGTGTTACAGGTTGCTTGTTCTTTGATAGAGAGTCAAATAAAATTGGTGTTAAGAATTTATCATTTTGTATATGAATTTTTCAATGAAGATTTAAGGTTATGTTTGGCCGAAAATTTTGATGCACCAGAATTACAGCTAAAATGTTTTTATGTCTTAGTTCCGAACATGATATAATTTGGATTTAGTGTGAACAAAAGTCAAGGTCCTAGAATTAGTTCATAGTTGAACATGATATTTTGGAGGCATTAGTGTTTCCTTAATGAATATTGGTGTTCCTACTCTCTTTGGGAGTCCTGGTATCTTCTATATTTAATAAGAGTGACTGTCATAACACATTTTGTAGCAGGTTGGCCTCTAAGTCATAGGGTCCAGGATTAATTCTCAGGTTGTGGTTTACATCCTGTCTAATATTTGTGTGCCAGCAATTGGTGTACAGAGCTACAGATAGAGGGGTATTTTGGATTTCAGATCAAAGTATATTTAAAATTACAGCGTGAATCCTATGTTGTTGGTACTCATTTGAATTGTCTTATCAAGACAATTCAAATAATTACCAACAACACAGGGTTTCTTTCAGAAATAACAATTTAAGATTGACTTTACTGCCTCTCATTTGAAACGTCTCATGAAGACGATTCAAATGAGTAACTACAACATAGGGTTTCATTGAGGAATAATGATTTTAGATTAACTTTACCCCCCTCCTATCTGTACCTCTAGGTGTATTTTCTTAAATCTATGTGTTAAGAGTAGTTTGATACTAGGAAAGGATGTTCCAGATGCTATAATGTCAATGAAAAATTGTTATAAGCTGCCTTAAACAGAGTCTTAAATAGAGGGAGTATTTTGGATTGAAGATCAAAATATTTCAATTATAATTGGACAAACCCTATGTTTTCAAGACAATTGCAATTAGTACCCACACATAGGGTTTCATGGAGAAATAAAGATTTTAGACTGGATTTACCCACTGTTATGTGTACCTCTGCTAAAACCACAAGGAATTATACATGCTGGATTACTGAATGATATTATTATAATTCTGTTTTTGTTGGCCTATTAAGGATGGGTATTTGGAATGACCACAGAAAGTAAGAGAAAAGCTGCGGGTCCAAATGCCAAAATACTGACCGAAGAAGGGCGTGAAAAAATAATCAGCTTGAGGTAGAAAGTTGGATTCCACCTTGTGAAATGATATACATATATATTTGTTGTGTGCTTTTCCAACATGATAGATATAGCTTTACACGAGTGTGAAACTTCCAAATAACAACCTCTTTATCAGATGTGCATGCATGATAAAATACATTTGCTTAGTATAGAATTCTGATTTGATAAATATATACCTTGCTTCTTACTTTCAGTATTAATTACAAAAGTCATGTATTGGCCTTGATTTCATGGCAAATATGTTATACCAACCAATGACGTTTTCCATTTATATGATAATTGCTTAGCTTGTTTCTCAGTCCTTCAAAATACACATACAACCTCTCAGATTATTTAATGAGTTTTAAAAAATGTTTTTTGGATTGAATTTGTCTTTATCATATGACCTACGGAGTGAAAAGCCTTGTTGAATATTTTTGATATTACATGGGTGTTATTACACTAGAGGAATCTATATGCAAATAAGCTAAGAATGTTAAGCAACGTTTTATTTTGTGAAAATAACGTCATAATGCATTTGCTGATATCATTTTTGCAAACGGCCTTATATGTTTGGTGGAAAACTATAATCTATGAATTTCTAGAATTTCCTTGCTTTATAGCAAAAATTCAGGTAATATTTCAAATAGAAGATCAAATCGTGCTCATAAAATACCAAATTTATTAAACTCATCATCTAAAACAGATAAAAATTCGGCAAAGCCTCATTTCTATCTGTTGAGGATGATTCATTTAATAAATTCTGTATTCAATGACCACTAATTCAATATCCTATATATCATTTAGAAAGTGATATACCATTACAAGGTTACGTTAGAAATTTAAATATCAATTAATGTAATAAAATGAAATAAATAGTTCAGAACCTTGGATTTATTAACTGTCTTGATTCTCTTAAGATTTTGACTGGTAAAGAAGGGTGTCATCTTATTTATTTAAAAAAAAATTTCTTGCAGGGTAGCAAAATTACTTACTGTTTAAAAAAGAGCATGATACAATTTATTTGATATGAGCCATTTAGGTATATTGTTGTTTAGGACTAAAAGTGAACTATTACACACAGAGTCAGGGCCACTGATGAAAATAAGCACATCATTACTTTGTACATGTGTGTGTCAATATTGTAATGCTTTTTTGCAAGTATAAAGATAAAGCACAATTTTATTTTCACTATTTGAAAGAATTCTTTGATTGGTTTTCTTTTAATGCTTTGATCACAGCATTCTGAGATATTTACAAAAACTACCTAAGCTTCAAAATGTTTTTTTTTAAACTGTTTAACACAAATACAATTGCATGTGTGTGCACCCTAAACTCCTAAGTATATATTTGCTGTGCCTAAAATTGCATGCAACAATATCCTATCTACATTCACATTGTTGAGAAAGTGTATGTCATGTCTGAGCTATTTTTCCACAGGAAGTGTCTTCAATCCTTTATCAAACAATTGGAGATTTTCAAATCTGGATAAAAAACGATGTAGTACATACATCAGATTATTCAATGTAGTATAAGTACACTAGACAAAATTTTGCAGGACCAATGGATAGATTTGCATTAACCCTTTGCTGTTTAATCCCTGCTTTTTACGTGCCTGTGATTTTATGATTGAGAAAACATTGTGAAAAAAGAAGAAATTGCTTCTGACAAGCAATTTCTTCTTTTTCCACACTATTTTCTACCCTACTGAATGGTTATTTTTCAAATAAAATCCACTTTAAATTCTCATCTGCAAAACCTTTGAATTTGGACAGGTCTAAAATTTTGTAAAACAGGAAAGGGTTAAAGTGAGAAAAAACATGGAACCTTATTAAAACTTTAGATAGCTATATTTATAGCTTGGCTGTTTTTGGAAAAAATCTAAGGTATTGCTACAGCCTTGGTGAGGTCGTTATTGTTGTCTTGGTCATCATACAAAAACCTAGACATTTTGTTATATCTCTGGTTCTACAGAAGGAATTCACTTGAAACTTGGCTTACCTGTTCACTATCAAAAGAGCAATCTTTACTATCAAGAGGGATAATTATTGATGCATTTTGTGCAAATTATGCCCCTTTTTTCTTCTAGATTTTTATCTACCATCCAGCATGCAAAAGCCGAGCGTACGCACCCATAGGAGGTGCTCTTGTTAATATGAGACACAATGTGCTATATTTTTGAATTTCAACAAATTTTCAATTAAGTTAAAATCTGCTACTGTATTCATATAGCTAATCTTGGATTGTTTGATAAGGGTTTGACAAGAGTATGTATATTAGTACATGTATTATAGATACAGAATCACTTAGAAAAGAATAAGTATTTTCACTATTGACCACCATTTTGTTTTGTGCTAGGCTGGGTGATAGGTTTGACCACAGAACAACAGACTAAAGCCCTAGGACCAACAGAAGTGATATCAAATCCAGTAGCTGTCACTAAAATATCGGGGCTAAGGTAGTAATTACAGATTTGTGTCAAATAATATCTAACCAGAAGTGGTTGTTGTTAGATAGATAGATAGATTTATTTGGGTAAAAAGTACATACAACAATAGAGTAGTACAAAAAAGGATATTTAAATGCAATTTCAATTTAAATGACACAATTTAGTAAAAATATTAAGATACATACGTAAGAAAATATTGTAACTATTAAAAAATAACAAGCATCTCATAGAGTGATACTACCCACTATATACACCCAAACCCAGGATAACACGAAAAAGAGTAAACTCTAATTTCCATTGTGTTCCTGTTTTGTTTATACATGGCATTTCACTAGTAGAATTGGAACATTGCGTTGTCTGTCGAACATCGATTTCAATCAGCTAAAAATAGTGTGAGTATTTTGGATTTTAGACAAAAACAAATTCCATAATCATTACACAAACCCAATGATGTAGGTACTTATTTGAATTGTCTCTTCAAGACAATTCAAATAAGTACCCACAACATAGGGTTTCATAGAGAAATCAAGATTTTTGACTGGCTTTACCCCCACTCTTATTTGTGCCTCTGTATAGAAATCAAATTATTTGACTTGATGGAGGTGAGTTACTGACTCAAGTCATATATAGCAGGGATCGATACTAACACCAGTCCTCAGGCCTGCGAACTGTGGATTCTAGGGAGGACTGGTAGATGTAACCATGCTACAGGTCCTTCAGGCCTGCAGTTTATGGCGGCTCTTAGTATTTAAAATCTGTCCAGTTTTGAAAAATAATTGCCTTTCCAATACTGAAGATTGCATGATTAATTTCAAATGGAAAACATTGTAGAAATCAAGAAATTGCTTGTTAAAAGCAACTCTTCTTTTCCAACAATGTATTCCTTGCAATTTATCCCGTAGATTATCAAAATTCAAACAAGGTTTTCATGCAGGACCTGTTGTTATCAGGGAGGACCTGTAATAGTTTTGGCTAACAGGTCGTTAATCAGTGTCAAACCCTTTATAGACATAAATGTAAAGAGATTTCAATCATGAATGATAAATAAATTAAAATTCTTAACTATAGCTCATTCAGGGTAAGCCATTATCAGAACTTAAAACACTGTAATCTGCTAAAAACCTATGGTTTTATGGGTGGTTCCAATTACCACATATGGTCAAATGTTACTTTTTCTCATAACTTAAGAGATAGATTTCAACCAAATTTCACAAGAGCGATCATTGACCCATCCTTTTTTGTAAAGCTAAAACATATTTTGACCTGATGAAATGCATAATTATAATAGAATTTAATTGCATAAACAGTTTATAGTAATAGCTTTGTCAGAATTTAATTGCATAAACAGTTTATAGTAATAGCTTTGTCAGAATTTAATTGCATTAACAGTTTATAGTAATAGCTTTATAAATCATTTCCTCAGGAACCAGGAGATGTATTTCAATTAAATTACATAGAATTATGGCCATTAAACATACTGCCAAAACCATATTCCTTTAATGAAAAAATCTTTTAAGCATCCATATTTTGAAAGTGTGGTGAGTACTTGAAAATCATTTTCATAGAAACTGAAGGGAACAAATTTAACTAAATTTCATGGGACTTAACCATGGGAGACTGTTATATTGAATGCCAAAGAAACTTTCAATTGATTTTTAGCTCCACTTGCTGAAAGCCACTGGGGCTATTGTCATGGCGTTGTGTCCGTCGTGTGTCCATCCGTCCGTCTGTCCATATGTGCGTCCGGTCGTAAACTTTTTCTTTTTCAAAATCTTCTCCTCAGAAACTACTGGATGAATTTCAACCAAACTTCACAGGAATGATCCTTGGGTGACTCTCTTTCAAAGTTGTTCAAGAAATTTTGATCCAATGAAAAACATGGATTTAATGGGCGTGGCTAATTTCCAAATATGGTAAAAAGTGATTTTTCTCGGGTTCTAATTGATGGATACCAATAAAATTTTACATGAACGATCCTTGGGTGACCCTTTATCAGTCTTCTAAAAATTATTGTGATCAGATGAAAAATATGTATTTTTTGGGCGGAGGTCATTTCTCTATATGTCATATAGTGGAAACTTTGCAAATCGTTTTCTCAGAATCTAACATATAGATATCAACCAAATTTTACATGAATGATCCTTGGGTGACCCTTTATCAGTCTACCAAAAATTATTGTGATCAGATGAAAAATAAGTATTTTATGGGCGGAGGTCATTTCTCTACATGTTATAGAGTAGAAACTTTGAAAATCGTTTTCTCAGAATGTAATTGATAGATATTAAATAAATTTTACATGAATGATCCTTGGGTGACCCTTTATCAGTCTACCAAAAATTATTGTAATCGGATGAAAAATATGCATTTTATGGGTGGAGGTCATTTCTCTACATGTTAGATAGTGGTAACTTTGAAAATCATTATACCCCCCACCTACAAAGTAGAGAGGGATATATTGGTTTCATCATGTCTATCTGTCCATCCGTCCATCAATCAGTCCATCCTTCTGTCCATCCATCCGTCTGTCCATAGACCTTTTCGTTTCTGGACTCTAACTCAAGAACCAAATGACCTACAATCATGAAACTTTATACAAATGTTCCTTATGACCCAAGGAAGTGCCCTATTGTTTTTGGGTCACATAGGTCAAAGGTCACAGTGAGCCTTTGTTCAATTTTCGTTTGTGGACTCCAACTCAAGAACCAAGTGGCCTACAATCATGAAAATTTATACAAATGTTCTTTATGACCCAAGGAAGTGCCCTATTGTTTTGGGGTCACATAAGTCAAGGGTCAAGGTCACAGTCAGACTTTGTTCAAATTTTGTTTCCAGACTCTTACTGGAGAACCAAGTGACCTACAAGCATGAAACTTTATGCAAATGTTGCCTTTGATCCAGGAAAGTGCCCTATTGTTTTTGGGTCATAAAGGTCAAAGGTCAAGGTCACAGTCAATTTTTGTTCAATTTTCATTTGTGGACTTTAACTCAAAAACCAAGCGACCTAGAATCATGAAACTTCATGCAAATAGTGCATATGACCTCAATATTTGTTATAAACACATCCTGCACTAATATCACTTGAATTCTGACAAAGCGCTTGTGGGGGGTATTAGTCTGCTCTGCGACAGTTCTAGTTTTCTCAGAATGTAATTGATGGATATCAATTAAACTTCATTAGTATGATCCTTGGGTGATCCTTTATCATTCAGCCAAAAAATATTGTGATTTGAAGACAAATATGTCTTTTATGGGCGGAGGTCATTTCTCTATATGTTATAATAGTGGAAACTTTGAAGATCATATCAACATCAGTAGAAGCAAAAATATCTAAAAATCTAGTCAAAACTTAGATTTGCTATTACAAGAAATTCAAGCCTGTGGAGCGACACAAGCCATTCATGGCTTTCTAGTTGTTTTATAGAACCCCAAAGGTGTCATATGTTGAAATCATCTTCTCTGTCTGTTCATCTGTCTGTACATACACAATATTTTGTGACACAAACATTCCACTTCTGGATGGATTTGGATGAAATTTCTACCACATAAATCTAGTCACCTGACCACGGGCATATTTTCAGCATTTGACGAAATTCTTCCAGATAATTATGTTGGGGCATATTATATGACATGGCACTCTTGTTAACCCTTCCTGTTTTACAAAATTTTAGACCTGTCCAAATTCAAAGGTTTTGCAGACGAAAATTTAAAGTGGGTTTAATTTGAAAAATAACCATTCAGTAGGGTAGAAAATAGTGTGGAAAAAGAAGAAATTGCTTGTCGGAAGCAATTTCTTCTTTTTTCACAATGTTTTCTCAGTCATAAAATCATGGGCACGTAAAAAGCAGGGATTAAACAGCAAAGGGTTAATTATCATTTTAGTCTTGTTTTCTCTCAATGAAACTTGTTTGAGTGAATATGTGTACATGTACTTGTTTATACTGACTTACCATAATTTTATGTTTACTTGCTCAAAGGTCAGATCTAGATGAGCTACAACAAAAAGTGATGGTAGAGCGAGAGAAATACCAACAAACAGCTCAGAGTAACATCGCCATATCTGCCGTCCCCTCATTTCATATCAATGACAAGTTTGTGTTAAACAGGGAGGATGCTAGTTATACACTCAGTCTAGAGTTACAGATGCCGATAGATAATGTGCTACTACAGGTTGTTAATGATTTTATTGTAAAAATGACATTTAATAATTTTTTTTCAACAAAAAATATATCCCAAATTGTTTTGAGTCAGTATTTGATTGCAAAAAGTTTCTCATAAACCCCCACTTCTGACTTGCCCAGGTGCGATATTGGTCATTCAAAAGCTATTTTAGCCCTGAATATTTTACTCAACACTGACACCATAAATTTGCTGAAATATCAATAACAGTGTGTCCAAGAAAACACAATGAAATCAAAGTTAGTAAGACATCTTAGAAAGCCAAGATTTTTTACCAAAAGATTTAATTCCAGGGACCTCTTTCAAGAAAGGTCCTACGACTGAAATTTGGTCGTATCGCAATTGTACGATAAAAAATGGCTTTCAAGTAACAATTTGACTTTCAAGAAAGGCGTCGTATCGTGAAATCTACGATAAAAATATACGACACCTTTAGACCAGTCGTAAATTTTACGATTTTGTCCCTATGAGCCTAACATTTTCTCGAATTCCTTTCTAGCTCTCGCGGATGTTAGAACGATTATTTAGCTATGCACATGCCAAATTTCCTAGTACAATATAGTGTAATAAATGAGATATATTGAAAACAACTGATGCACCATCATTTTGATGTTTGATTTTACTCTGCGATAATCGTAGGATTGTTGCAGAATGTTTACATAGTGGTAATAAGTTGTTTATTTACCGTAAAAATCGACCCTTTTGTGATCATGACTGAAAACGTTTGCTTACCCTTCCTACTGACACAGGAAGTGGGAGATACCAAATCAATAGATTTTTAACACATTCATATATGACTTACTTTGTTTAAAAAACAAACTACTCTCGCATTATGCAATATGGATTCCTGTGTTTCATGCTTCAAGTACAACATTAATTAAAAGGAAAGTTCCACAGCCTATAGTCAAAACCATACAATTCTTGATTAATAGGAGGATTTCTTATTAACTACAACAACAACATCAACAATAAAACCGCTGCACTCCATATTTTTCTCTCTCTCTTTTCGTCAAAGATGAACTTGGCAAACGGCGGTACTAAGCCAGATGAAACATGTCTAAGCTCCATGAAACTGTTGTAGTTTTACGGATACGACAACGAGCACTGTACAAGAACCGAAGTTAGTTACCGGTAATTTTGTTTAAAAGCGATGGAATATAATAACCATCTAAAGTTCGTTTCAATACCATCCTTCTATAGTTCGTTTCAATATCTTCCATATCGGCACAGAACTATGCAGATTTGAAGAATTGCATAACAAATACATATAGGAAAAATAGATGAGCTATTTTTACCTTTTTAACAATGTTGTATTCTTATACATGCAAATACTTCGCCAGAAAACAACCAAACAAACAAACAACAATGATAATGAAATATAATAATAAAAAAGTCATACACTGAAAACTTAGCGCAGATGATCACTAACTAGTACATGTGAATTTTTACCATGCTGTCCAATTTTCGATTGCTCGACATTCGGCGCGACAGTCGGTATACTTTCATTGGAAAGGGAGACGACAATGTAAGCTAGATTCACTATGATTTATGAGCACTTGCATAATTATCTTGACAAAGATACTTAGATATCAATGAGAAATATGTAGTTTGACGAATTAAGTTTTAAAAAAACCTCGTTAGATATGCATTGATATACAAGTAAATGGTTTTTCTACGGCCAGTTTGCTGATTTAGTATTGAAAAAAGCGGACAATTTACCCACTAACGCGGACGTTTATATCACATGATCAACACGTGCAGATGTGAAAGATCAACTTTACGATAATCATATTAGGTCGTATAGTCTGCGATTTTCAACGATATTTTTGTGAAAGCCGTTTACGACCGTCTTAAATATAATTGTACAATATTTTTAAGATAAATCGTACGATATTTTTATTGAAAGAGGCCCCTGGTAATTCGAAAGGTTCTGGGTTCAATTTCCGACGGGTACTCATGCATTCTGACTATTTGTCTTCCACCAATGGGTTGATACTGGTTATCTTATACCTATGCAGCTGGAGGCTAGGAAAGGCTGTAATGGTAGTACTGGTGTGAGAAATACCAGGAATCAATTGTTAGGTGCTTCAGCTGCCAGGATATAACTGAAAGAACAAAACATAAAACCCAATTCAAACAAACTAACAAATCCACTTTATTTATGCATTTATAAGGAATAAAGTGAATTTAAAATCTTTAATACACAAAGATGGTCTAGACTTGGTTTCTGATATTCCAATATCTATAGATAAATCTCTTGGATTTTCTAGCAACATAACCTCTTGTTTGTTTTATAGCCAAGCCGCCGTCATAGCGCAGTTGGTAGCGTGTCGGACTGTCAATCTAGAGTTCGCGGGTTAGATCCGACGGCGGCACTCATTCCCTCCGACTATTAGTCTCTCACCAATGGGTTGATAATCATAGACCTATGTGAGATAGTGGCTGGAGGCTAGGAAAGAATGTGGTGGTTGTACTGGTGATTGAAATACCAGGAATCCATTGTTAGGTGCTCCAGCTGCCGCGATATAACTGAAATAATGTTGAAAGCGGCGTTAAACTCCATTCAATCAATCAATTGTTTTATAGCCAATGCTTTTCCTTATCAAAGGGTAACAATTTGTATAGATGCTTGAATGTTTAATAAATTTATTATTGCATCTTTATTGGAAATGATGTCTCAAAGAATTTATTTTTGCTGACAGGCAACAAAAAAGTTTAAACAGATAGAAATTTTAAATGGTGATTTTTAAAAAAATGTTGTGTTAAGGAATTTGTGATATAAACAAAAAGCAGTTGAATCTAATAATTTCTTTAATTGCTTTTCGGTGGTTTATCGAGAAATAATGGTAGATTTTCACTTGATAATCTCACCGTAAAAGCAGTGAAATTATCAAAAACTCAACCCTGCTTTTGTGCATTTCACCCTATCTGACGTCATCTATCAGGGCAAAATAAGTGACGTCACAATGAACGTTGCATAGCAATCACGCGCAAAATGACGCGCTTTACGAAAATATGTCATAGAAATGTCACATTTTGTCTCGTTTTTGCATTAAAGAAATAGAATAATCGGGTTTTTTTTTGGTGTAAGATCGATAAATATTTCATTTCGTGAACAACAAAAGCTATATTTTCACTCGTGGCTCTGCCACTCGTGAAAATATATCTTTTGTTGTTCACTCATTGAAATATAAATCGATCTTACACTGAAACAAACCATTATCCTCTATATAATTCTTTTAAATGTGAGGTGAGTGTTAATGGTCATTATGACCCTCTTGTCCTATTGTTTCAGAGTGATGTGCCAATAGATCTATTGGATGTAGAAAAGAACTCGGCTGTGGTCAGCTACAGTGCTTGTAATCCCGAGGTAAGGTTAAATTTTGATTTTAATTATGTGTGCATCATCTAGTATAAAGGGACCATCTTTGACTTCTGTAAAACAAATATCTAAACAAATTTTGGGCCCAGAAGAGGTCAACAAGAGATTGGATTTTGTAAGGAAACAAGTTGTAATCACTCTGATTGAAACTACGGAAAGTGGTCATTTGGAAATATATTTTTCAGAATTGCCTTACACAATCTTATCTTCTGATATATTCATGTAATTCTATTAGCAGTTTGGAATATATCATCTGAAATAGCACCTAGTTATGGATTTTAAAAGTATTTCCATTAATTAAGCAAAGCCTTGTACCAAGATATAGAATATTTTTGTTTTAGGAGGGAAATTTTCTACTGGCCACCTATAGATGTCAAGCCAACACTACAAGATTAGAATTGAAGATACGCTCCATTGAAGGCCAGTATGGTACAATACAAGCCTATGTGACTCCAAGAGTCCAACCTAAGACCTGCAAGGTGCAGCAATACCAGATCAAACCCTTGTCTCTTCACCAGAGGACTCATGTTTTTGATGATTCAAGGTAACAAACTTCATAGTCAATTCAGAAAATCTTTGCCACATGGAAAGCAGAAAAGTAAAAAAGGAATTAAAAATGAAATTCATTGAATACTACATAAGTTTGCAATACAGTGGCGCAACTACCATTACACACATTGGGCAAGTGTGTAATAAAAAATAAATCCTGTGTCAAAAAATATAGTTGATGAATGATCAAAACATTGTAAATTCAGCTTTTTGAAGCTGAAGTTACAATGTATTGACGATTCATCAGTGTTGAAATCATTAAAATTGTCACTGGGGACCCCTAACTCTGTCCTCCATTTCTTGCCAAAAGGAGTGGATGGACGTCAGTATGATTAAGTGTTTCCTTAACACCTATATATGTTCGGGAGATTGCCAATTTTGTGTGTATGAATATTAAAATTCTAGTTACGCCATTGTGATATATATTGGATCACAAGGCTAGTATATCTAAACCCTAGTAATTCAGCAAAATTCTAAATGCAAAGTGTGACTGTCAAGCCTGTGCTCACCATTCATTCTACTGTCACATGTGAAATTGTTTGAAACATCCTTCAGACTCAAATCATTGAGCTTGGTGTAGACATCCCTCTGTGAAAATACTTTCTAAACATATAGGGACTAATATTGTGTGCTTTAACCACCTTCTTTCATTCAGACAGAGGATATTGAATGTGTGGTCATGATATACTGAATTTATTTGAAGAGTCATGTATAAACAGATAAAAACAAGGCATTGCCAAGTACTTGTTTGTTTCAGATAACATGATTATAGAATTTGGTATTTTATGTACACATAATGATATTCTATTTATAATTTGACTGTATTTTTTGAGAAATATCATCAAAATTCCTGAAAATCATCAATTGAAAATTTCTGCTAAACATATAATACTGTTTGTCTAATGATGTTATCACATGCATTATGATGTCAGTACGGTAATAACTATATGCTTCTAGCTCATTTGAATAGTTATTACACTAGTGTATGTATCGTGTAATAACTCCTGTGTTATATCAAAATTATTCAACATGGTTTTTTCACTGCCATGACATAGGTCATATTAAAATTAAGCTTATCTAAAGTTCCCACCAGCTTTATGACATCATTTTCCTAGTAATAGAATAGCTAATCACAACAAGCTCTTTTGCATAGTCATTACACTAGTGTAAAAATACCTGTGTAATATCAAAAGTATTCATAGGATTATTTCGCTCCAATGATGTAGGTCATACCATGATTAAGCTTATCTATCATTCTGGATTTTGCTGTAGGGCACGTGAAAGTGGGATAGACTGGATACTGGGGGTAGATTTTCAACATTCTTTCTAATATTTTCTTCTTTCACCATTCAACAAATATTCAGCTTTGTAAATTGAGCTGCTAGAGGCTGAATAGGATGTCTTGCTGGTTTTAGAGTGAAAATTGTGAGAAATTTGTTGTTATGTCGAGAGATCAGTGCAACACTATTGTAAGCGCCTATATGTTTATAGGCACTTACAATAGTGTTGCACTGACCCCTCGATGTACTCAAGCCTCTTTGATTAACCTTGAATACTGCTAAAAAGGTAATAAAGGATTATATAAGATTATAAGAATATATTTAACAATTATCTATTATTCCAGACCATTGAATACCCTGAAGTTGACAGGCCAGTTCAGTCAGGCAGAAATGCATTCTTGGGTTTGTTTTTGTTTACCCGAGTTACCTGAGAAAACTCCACCTGGTGACACTGTACAGTTCCATTTTATGTCAACATTCCTAGATACACAACTACAGTGTACATACAGGTAACATTTTAAGCAAGACTATTTGTAGGATAGGGGGGCTTTTCCAGTCATCTGGGCATCTGCATAATGCTTTGGTCAAGGCTTTATGTACAACTCATGAACGACCACTTCTTGGTGGTCCTGTGGCTTAATACATTTTACTTTATTTCACAGTGTCAGAATCAGGCCTGATATTTTATACTATTATATAATTATACCCCCCACAACAAAGTTATGGGGGGTAAACTGGAATCAGGTTGTCCATCCCTCCGTTCGTCTGTTTGTTCGTAGACATAATGTTGTGTCCTCGTCTCCTCCCACAGTTTTGGACCAATTTTGCTGAAAATTTATCAGGTTATTTCCCACCATATGAAGTTGTGCACCTGCAATTTTTATCCTGATCCAGTCATTAGTTTCAGTGTTATGTCACTTTGAACTTTTTAAGGAGGGGGGGGGGGAGTAGTCAAAATTTAAAATTGCATAACTCAGTAACCATAAGGGGAGTTACCCAATTCGATAAGTAATCCTATCATATGAAGTTGTGCACCTGCAATTTTCATCCTGATCCAGTCATCAGTTTCAGAATTATGCCACTTTGAACTTTTTAAGGAGGGGGGAGGGGAGTAGTCAAAATTCAAAATTGCAAAACTCAGTAACAATAAGGGGAGTTACCAAATTTGGTAAGTAACATCATCTTGTTGTTACAAGCATATCCTGCACTAATAGCACTTGCTTTCTGACAAAGTGCTTGTGGGGGGTGTAAGTCCACTCTGTAACAGTTCTAGTTAAGACTGTAAGGTGTGTATTAGAGTCATATTTTCTTTTTCAGTAAAGGGTCAGCAACATTTCATTCAGATAATATATCCACAATTTCTATTCTGAAAGATGTGTTGACAAAGGAAGCCACAAAGAAGAAAGTTAGACTAGACATAACATATGGTAGGTAGAATATGACCTGGTGTAAAGTGTAGGTTTCTGAGCAGATTTTAAGTTTTCAATTGTTCAGACTGTCAACAGGACTCCAAAACCATTTTACTACAGCTTGAATCAAAGATTTCATTTTAGTTAAATTTCAAAATTTTCATACAACTACAGGTGCTGGTTGATTGAGATTATAGAGAAAATTGTCCTCATTGTTGTTGTTGAGCAAAAACATTGACATTCTTTGATATCTCTGGTTCTTCATGAGGCTTTCGCTTGAAACCTGGCACACATGTTCACTATCAAAAGAGAAATCTATGCTATCAAGGGGGATAACTCTAGGTGCATTTTGTGCGAATCATATCCCTTTTTGGACTTGGATTTTTATCTACTATTCAGTTCATGGCAGTTGAGTGTAAGCATCCATAGGCAGTACTCTTGTTTGAAGTTTAGACTGGTTCAAATTCAAAAGGTTTTAGGCAACAATGTAAAATAGGTGCAATATGAAAAGAAACCCTTCTAAGTGAAAGTAAAAATAGTTAGAAAATGAAATGTTTGTTACAAGTGAATACTTCACTTTCTACAACAATTTCCTCACGTTTAACATCACAGGGACAAAGATTTCTGGAACTACTTTGAAAGGATTGTAACACTGTAATTCTGATACTACCAGACTAATGGGTTACTGTTGTAAATTAAACCACTCATTTAAATTGTTGTTATAATTGTTGAACCTAAATAAGCTGTTTTTATAATGTTCATGCTGCCAACCGTTTATTTGTTATATTTCGAAAACCATATATTTAACTGAAAGGGGGTATGCCAGCAATCTATCAGTTGTGGTATTTGTAGGATATTAATAGACATTATGCTAAAGGACATAAAGTAGAAATAAAATAAAATTGTGTTGAAAATAGTGCCCTATACAAAGATGCATGTAAAGCTTAGTATCATAAGTTTTGCAAGTACCTATGTATTTTCTTTTTAACTTTTCCAATGGAATCATGAGAAAGCATAATTTCGATGGCTGAGCACGAAACAGTTGTAACTCCCTATAAACATATAGGGAGTTGCAACTGTTTAGTGCTAAACCATTGATATAATAATCTATGACTTAAAAGTTGAAGAGCTCAATAAATTTTATATTTGTGTACAGATATCAATGAAGATTCTATCCCCTACACTCTCAACTTGATCCATCCTAAACTAGAGTACCAGCTATTGTTGGCCAAGAAGGTACAGCTTATAGATGCATTAAAGGTAAGATTTATGATTTATTTTGGAATTAAAATAACGATTAAGATAAAATAATTAACCTTTGTTATGCTGAATTAGAAACCTTCGCAAAATTATATATAAATCAAAGTGCTGAAAGCTCTTTATTTCCCAAATGTTAGTCAGTATTTGATTTTGAAAATATAATTTCTGAAACTTTTCTTGTTTAAAAAGGAAAATCAGGTTGTATGTACTAAGATCAGACTGCACATATGTGCAGGCTGATGTTTGTCCATACCTCCTGCCAAAGCAGGAATATTCCGGGATCAGCATGACAAGGGTTAAAATAAAGGTTAAGTGTTCGATGAGCACCACTTATGGGCTTAAGAGTTGAAATAACTGGTTTTTTCAAGATTAAGTTTTTTGTTCCCTGAACAATAACTACAGTAGTTTCAGTAACTTTGGCCTTGATTTAAGAAATGCAAATTCAACAACAACAAGTAACCTATCAAACTAATAACCTAACTAGTAACTTTGTCCTTGCTTGATGCTGCCAGAAATGCTCTCTCCCTGAAAATTGCAATCATTTGAGACCAACGGGATATTTTGTAACAATAGATTTGTCTGTGCTTTGCAGGAATTACATTTACATGAGAATAATATAGAGTTCCTGTCCCCAGAATACAGATCTATCCTAGAACAATCCGACGAGTTAAAAGTAGAATACAAGAAACAACCATGTCACTTAGAGAGGTTGTATGGTATCCTTTATTGTTGATACATTAAACTAACACTTATCCTGCTAAATCTAAATTTTGTTGAAAATTGCCAGGATTTGGGACATACTGATGTCTACATCAATATCATGGCTTTTCAATAAGTCTCAAGTTTTATCTGCAATAATTGATGTGAAAGCAGGCAGTGTAGGCAATGATCAGTTTTGTGTGCTGTGCTGAACGCAGGATGATGCTGTGAACAGCACTATAAGGTTTAACAAAGTAGAAGGTATTGCTAAATTGGACCTACAGAATTTTTTTCTATGGTAGCATGTATTGTTAAAAGAAGAAATTGTGAGCCTTTGTTTGACATCTTTGACAGTTTTCTCATGTGTTGGAAACACAAAGAATAGAGCAACCTGGATATCCACTGTTTGCATTTAGAATTTACACCGACTATTACAGTGTAGACTCTAATCGGACTGTGTGGAGCTACAGGCTGATTTGAGATTTTTATTTGCTCATGTTTAAAATTTATGGCACAGGCTCAAATATGCACTGGTTTACTTAAGTGGGACAAGTGAGCATCACTGAGGGCAAGTCATTTTTAGCTTGGCTGTTTTCGGAGAAAACCTTAGGTATTGCTATAGCCTTGGTGTGGTCGTCATCTTCATTGGCATCTTTGTTGTCGTCGTTGTTTTTGTTGTCTTGTGAAAACTTTGACATTTTGTGATAACTTTTGACGGTAAGAGAAAGCGCATTTATATTACACATGATGATTGCCTGGGACAAGGCCTTTCTATTGGTACCAGGGTCAAGGTCATCAGTCAAGGTAAAGGTCATTTTTCAAGGTCAAATTTGTGAAAAAAAAATGCAAAAATATTGACATTTAGCAGTAACTTATGAATGGTAAGTGATAGGGCCACCATATTTCACATAAGGCTTTATTGTTGGTACCAACTACAAGGTCATCAGTCAAGGTCATTTTTTCAAGGTCAAATTTGTGAAGAAAAAAATGCAAAAATTTTACATTTAGCAATTATTTTGAATGGTAAGTAATAGGGCCTTCATATTTCACATCATTCTTGCCTTGGACAAGCACTTTCTGTTGGTACCAAGTTTAAGGGCATCAGTCAAGGTCAAGGTCATTTTTTCAAGGTCAAATTTGTGAAAAAAAGTGCAAAAACTTTGACATTTTTGTGATATCTCTGTTTCTACTTAAGACATTCACTTTAAGCCTGGCACACATATTCACCATCAAAAGAATAACCTTTTCTATCAAGAGAGATAACTATAGAAGCATTTACTGCAAATAATGCCCCTTTTTCCACTTAGTTTTTTTTTTTCACCATCAATTACTGTTTTTTCACCATCCAGCTCTTATAGCCGAGTGTGGGCACCGGTAGGCTTTGTTCTTGTTATACCCCCCTTCTACGAAGGATTGGGGGGGGGGGTATTTGTTTCACCATATCTGTCTGTCTGTCAATCTGTCTGAAATAGACCTTTTCGTTTCCGTACTCACTCAAGAACTTGGCCACCTAGAATCATGAAACTTCACAAAAATGCTGCTTATGATCCAATTAGGTGTCCTATTGTTTTTGGTTCACAAAGGTGAAGGTCACAGTCAGCCTTTGTTCAATTGACAAAGAGCTGGTGGGGGGGGGGGGTATTAGTCCAATTTGCGACAGGTCTGATCAAAGTGAATTTTCTAGCATACGTTGGACAACTAGTTCTTACTTTGGGCAAGTCAAGATTTAAAAGATACTTGCCCATTATGCTAGTGGGAGAAAATTTCTGAAGTAAAGGAAGAGGGCCTTGACCATAGAGAAGTTTGTCTCTGTGATAAGACAAAAAATAATGTTGAAAGCAGTTTTAAACCCTTTTCAACAAGTCTAGCAACATCACAAATGTTTTAAAGAATCTCAATAAGTAATACAACATCATATCAAGTTGGTGGGTAACTTATCCTTAAAATGCATACTTTTGACAGCCTCTAGTTACAGAGTGTATGGCATTCACCAATGACATTATTAGCTAAGCTGTTTTCAGAGAATTGCAGAGAATGGCGATAGTTTTTGTGATGTGGTTGTTGTCAATGTCCCCATGCAAAAATGTGTACAATTTGTGATATCACATGTATAACTGAAGGCATTCTTTTGTAACTTGATACACATTTGTATAATGAAAAAGCAAACTATACTATCAAAAATGATATCTCCAGATGCATTTAGTCTGAATTATGTTCTCCTTTTAAATAAGTAAAATTTTGATATTGCAGAGATATAGCCTTCAAGTTCAACTTCAAGAAAGACGGTCAAGGTTTTTTTTCAAGGCCAAATTTGTGTAAAATCTTAACTGTAATATTAGAAATTTTTTTTTGATTTATATTATATTGCCTTCCTACATCTAATGTTCATTGTTTATGACAATACAAGATGCTAAACCAATGTCATCAGTCAAGCTCACAGTTATAATACTAAGGTTGCTTGTTTAGAAACTTTAATATTAGCCATACCATTTAAATGTTAATTTATAGACTGTTCAACTACTGATTTCCATATTTGTGTACCAAAGCACTAATCTAAATGATGGAAGTTGCAGAGGCATTAGTGTTTAACAAACAAATTGGTACCTGTGTGTGACATTTCCAACAATTTGATATATCTTGAGTTGCAAACATTGAGCAACATAGACATCAATACAGTGTAGAAAAAAGATTGTCTGACATTATCTATCAATAGAGTGCAAAGTGATGACTCTTGACAGACTGTGCCAAAGCACAGGCTGACAAGAGTCTTGGCTTGGCACACATTTGAAACTGTTGGAAAAGTTGCATACAGGCTCATTTTGTTTCTATTGATGAAATATGTCTCACTTATAAGTAAATCCATTTCAAAGTTGAAAACCTTAACTGTTTATAAGGCATGATAACAGACCTGTTTATTGACAAGTTTAAGTTTAAAGGAGTCAACATGAAGGGGAGAGTACCTGCTCTGCTAGAAGTCTTGGATAATTATGATCTACAAACACTCGTTCAATTCTTCGAGGATTCTCAACAGCAGCAAATGTAACTCAACACCATATAAAAATGGACTTTTTGTTTGTATGACGCAGTTGGTAGCGCGTCGGACTGACAATCTAGAGGTCCCGGGTTCGATCCCCGACGGCGGCACTCATTCTTTCCGACTATTTGTCTCTCACCAATGGGTTGATAATCGTAGACCTAAGTGAGATAGTAGCTGGAGGCTAGGAAAGGATGTAATGGTTGTACTGGTGAGAGAAATACCAGGAAACCATTGTTAGGTGCTCCAGCCGGTGCGATATAACTGAAAAAATGTTGAAAGCGGCGTTAAACTCCATTCAATCAATTTTGTTTGTATGAATATGGAGTAGATCGTGGTTTGGTGACCAAAACGTAAAAACAGTGTCATTCAAGCTTGCCAAACTATTCTATGTTGAACTGGCTAGGCATGGCTTAAAATTGACCAGTTTATTTTTCAATATTATTGGTTGTTTTAAAAGTAAGTTCTAAAATATTGTTAACAAGTGCAAATAACTGTATGGGCTCAGCGAAAGGGAACACATTTCATTATTTGGTTACCAAAGTCTCGAAACTTCAGCTTGGACAAGCTGAAGTTACAAGGGTTTGGTACCCAACCTTTCATTTTAAGTCTCAATTTATTTATGTCGACTTTTTATGGAAAAAAATAATTGTAAATAAAAACTGATTTTCCTTAACCTTAAGTGCAAAGATCCGTTCTAAGGCTCTGCCCTGCCAGGGCAATAATCATGGATTATACAATAATTATGCATGTTATGGCAAGCATTGTGTGAATTCAAAGTGGACCTGTATAAATGGAATTGTCATTCTATGAACTGAATGGGTCTCTTAAAGATTATTTTTTTGAATATCAGTGTATAAAAATAATCATTTACTGTGTTGAGTTGTTTTAAAAAACAGATATAGCTTTTGTTTTATATTTATCTACAGGTATCTATTTATTTCATTATTGATATTCCGTCCTGTTTACAAGTGAATATTTTGTGTTACATTGTATTATTATTGATTTGATTGATTATTAAATATGACTCGTCTCTATTGTATAATCTGTTTTCTTTTAAAGACCTTGTGAGAAGACTAATAAAAGTACATTTGTATCAGTTAAATAATCTGAATATAATATTGAAGAAAATGTTGTTAGGAAAATTGAATTGCTCTGCATATATTTAAATTTTATGTCTCTGCATTGATACACATATTGCTTTACTGTTTTTTGTCTGTCTATCTGTCTGTATGCACAAAACTTAACCAAACAAGAGGACCATGATGGTCCTAGATTGCTCACCTGAGTCTCTTTGACCCCTGGGACATCACATTGTTTAAATAGGCAGATGTCAGCAAGGAGATCATTTCTACATGAGATCAATACCATGGAGTGATTTCAGTCAAAGTCAAGAAAAATATGCCTTTTCGCTCTTTGATTCTGTATAAATAGGGATGCATCCGGTTGGAGCCCAAATATGATCCTAGGGTCTTGATATGAACAAACTTGGTAGAAGTCCACTAGATGATGCTACATACTACGTATGGAAGCTGTCTGCCTTCTGGTTTCATAGAAGAAGATTTTTGAAGATTTTCATTTTTTTACCCTTCGTGCTCATAAGAGATAAAGGGATGCATCCGTGCAAAGCCCAAATATGACCCTAGGGTCTTGATATGGACAAACTTTGTAGAGGCCCACTAGGTGATACTACATACCAAAAATGAAAGCAGTGTGCCCTCTGGTTTCGATTTAAGAAGATTTTAAAAGATTTTCGCTCCTTGATTCTATGTAAAAAGGGTTTGGCCCGGGCAAAGCCCAAATATGATCCTAGTTTCTTGATATGAACAAACTTGGTAGAGGTCCACTAGATGATGCTACATACCAAATATGAAAGCTTTCTGCCTTCTGGTTTCAGAGAAGAAGTTTTTTGAAGATTTTCCCTCTTTGATTTCCGTAAAAAGGGTTGAGCCCGGGCAAAGCCCAAATATGACCCCAGGGTCTTGATATGAAAAAACTTGGTACACGTCATCTAGTTGATGCTGTATGCCAAATATGAAAGCTGTCTGACTTCTGATTTCAAAGAAGAAGATTTTTGAAGATTTTCCTATTTATCCCCCGCCGATGAAATCATCGGGGGGATATTGTTTTTGCCATGTTCATCCGTCTGTCCGTCCGTCCGATATTCGTTCCTGCGCTATTTCTTGAAAACTATAGACCAGATTTCAATAAAACTTGGCACACAGCTTCACTACAATGAGTACATGTGCATATCGTTGGGGTTACCCGGTTTGACCGTCCAATTTAGAGTTACTGCCCCTGACTGTTTAAGCTATATACATACAGTGATATTCGTTTCTGCGCTATTTCTTGAAAAACTATAAACGATTTTAATGAAACTTGGCACACAGCTTCACTACAATGAGTACATGCGCATATCGTCGGGGTTACTCAGTTCGACCGTCGAATTTAGAGTTACTGCCCCGGACTGTTTAAGCCATATACATACAGAGTGATATTCGTTTCTGCGCTTTTTCTTGAAAACTGTAGACCGGATTTGAATGAAATTTGGCACACAGCTTCACTACAAAGAGGACATGCGCATATCGTCAGGGTAACCAGGTTCAATCGCCGAATTTAGAGTTACTGCCCCTGACTGTTTAAGCCAAATACATACAGAGTGATATTTATTTCTGCGCTATTTCTTGAAAACTATAGACCGGATTTCAATGAAACTTGGCACACAGCTTCACTACAAAGATATATGCGCATATCGTGGGGGTTACCCGGTTCGACCGTCAAATTTAGAGTTACTTATATTACCTATGGAGAAGAGAAAAACCAAATAAAGTAATGGTTTAAAATGCTTACCACTTCCATACATGACAAAGACTATTTCAAATTGATTAAGGCTGTAAATGCCTACTCATTGTAAGAAAATTATCCATATATATAGAGGATAATCGTTTGTTTCAGTGTAAGATCAATTTATATTTCATTGAGTGAACAACAAAAGCTATATTTTCACAAGTGGCGGAGCCACCATTAACCCTGGTTGCCATGGCAACAAAAAGAGGGAAAAAGGAAAATCTTTAAAAATCGTTTTCTGTGAATGTAGATAGCCTTCATATTTGGTAGGAAGCATAATCTACTAGACCTTTATCAAGGTGTTCATATCAAACCCCTGTAGACAAGTTTGGTCTCAACCCATTTGTATCTTATTTAAAGAGTTGAATCTTTAAAATCTTTGAAACCAAAGGGCTACTTGGACAACCGTCATTATCGTCATGTAGCGTAACCTAGTGGACTCTTACCAACATAATTCATATCATACACCTGGGGTCAATTTTGGGCTTAGCACAGATGCATCCCATTATACATAGAAAAAAAGAGGAAATCTCAGAAAATCTTCTCTGAAACTAGAAGGCAGACAGCTTTCATATATTGTAATGTAACATTATATAGTGGACCTTTACCAAGTTTGTTATGAATCATGCCCCTCAGGGGTCAATTTTGGGCTCCAGGAAGTTATAGAAATATTAGCTAGATCAGATGATAACAGGTACATACATCCTTTATGGAAGAAAATACACAGAGGAAGAACCCATAAAGGATGTATGTACCTGTTATCATCCTTGCTTTAATAACTACTTTTTTGGTTTTGGCTGCACATGACTGAAGTGAGTCCCATACTTAGTGTAATCTGCCAATTTCTAGTTGGTCTAAGTTGCAAAGTTCAAGACTTTTCTTGTTTTCATCTTGTCTCATTAGCCTATTATTCGTTGTCTTGTTAACTGTTTTCTTTACCATAATTTTACATTCTTTTTTAAGAGGTACTTTTACATTCTGATTGCCAACATCCTGCAGCTTGTACTTCTTTAATAGTTCTTGATTTTTTGTGATAAAGCTTTTTGGATCCTGTATTTCTTTGGTTTTCTGTCTTTCAATTATATTGTGTACTTTCTTATTTTTCGCCAATAATAGAGAGTGGAACAGACTTAAGCATCTTAGGTCAATTTCAGTTTCAATTGGTAGCATACCAAGTAGGAGATGAATGGCTGCATTTGCAGTACTCTGTGGTAAGGATTGGACTCTTTTAGAGTTTTCCTATGGAACATTTCTAGTTTGTGTATATTTGACTTGGTCATATTTAACACTTCTAAGTAGCATTCGGAACATCACTCGGCTATTTACGTGAACTGCAACAGACCTCGGATGTTTGTAAGGCGGATTGGTATGTAACAAAATTGTACATTTTGTTAGGCGGAAACAGTGTAAGAAAAATTAGCACTGTACTTTAATAGTAAATAACGGCTGAAAAATCTTAATTTTTGAGAATGAGGAATCATTCTCAAAATTTAAGATTTTTTCAGCCGTTATTTAAGAATCTAAAGATATTTATATTAGAATACTATGGTTTCATGTCAGTGACCTAAACGAGTAGCGTTGGTGACGTCGAATGTTTTCACTCGCAGTTTCGAGGGCTAACGCCATTTTAACTGACGTCATTGAGTTTGTCTAAGGTTTTCCCGTAATTTTTGAAAATAGTCCGAGGTTGATCGTGAGATTGGCCGAGTGGTGTTCCGAATGTTCGAAGAAGGTGATCATTCTTGGGATGACATAAATCAGACATGTTTTTCATGCTATAGAGGGGGTAAATCCGTGGACACCATGGCACCCAACGCTTATCAGGCTGAACAAGGTCCTTCTGGCTGTATTGATTCGATTGGTGATATTTTGTTCATTTTCCTTCTGTCTAGATCTAATAATACCCAGATGTGTGGTGTTTTCCTTGTTGAATGTGTTCACTTAAAATATTGAAAATCGTCTTAAAATCTTAATATTTATATTTCGTGGGATTTTTCATCTTTTAAAAAAAAACAAAACACACCTTTGGTTGTCATTACATTCTTTTTGATTTGTGATATGCCTGTAACACATTTCCCGCCTAGACAGGTCCCACTGTCGACTATCATAAAAGGTTCACAGTCAACTCGGCCTGTGAATAACTCGGCCTGTTAACTTGGCCCGTCAACTCGGCCTGTTTATATATTATATAGGTACATGTATGACAATGCAATGTAAATATTTTGGGGACCTTGTTTGCTTTTTTAATAATTAAGTAATATTAATAATTAATAATCACTCGTTAAAAGGGTTTCTAATAATAATAATCTCATACTATTATATGGCATTTGTGTAAATACGAGATAAAATAGATATAGCTAATTACATACTTTATTCACCTTTTATTCAAATTTATTTTTCAACTATTTTTTTGGTAAGCACAGAAGAAGATGACAAGTTTTATGCGTATTAAATAAAAAGATCGTAGATTTTGGTCATCAATTGTAAATTTGCACCTCCTTTAAGTACATTGCACACATTGATTAACTATTTGATAAGTGTGCTTATATATCCGTTTACTAGGCTATCCACCATATAAGTTATATAGAGGCCGAGATGACGGGCCGAGTTTTACGCGGTCCGAGTTTTTAAAAGGCCGAGTTGACAGGACACCATCATAAAAGCCGTTTTTATACATGAGTCGACCCACCGCCGACCACCAGATATAATTGTGCAAAAAGCTCCGTAAGTTAAACCAGCATTAATGTTTTTCAACAACAACAACAGTTTTGCACCGTTTTCAAAAACGTAAACAATCCTCAATAACCCTTCTTATACTTGATTTTCGTCTTCGGGAAAAAGAAATTAAAATAATATTGAATTAGAAACACTTTCAATTAAATAGATCGCCGCAATATCTAGCAATTATCGAAAACGGATTGAAAAACAAAGGGTTTCGTACACGGACTTTGTCGACGAATTTCCAAGAAAAGGCGAGTATGGGAAAAGTTTTTAAGGAGGGCGTTGTCGTATTGAAATGAAAGAGAGGAAATGAGTTTTTGAAAACATAATAATATTGTAGCTGCAATAAAGTATCCTCTCTGATTTGCTGATGGTTTTTTTTAGCAAGATGGAAAATCTCCCCACATAAGATGGTATACAGACGTTTCGTACCATAACCATGTACCCTGAAATATATTACCATTTTCGCACCATACAATGACCATTTCGTAACATAGGCGAAGACGTTTTGTACCATGTTGACCATTTCGTACCAAAATGGAAATATTAACTAAATGATTTTCAAAATGTTTTATTTCTTAAATAACTAAATTTTTTCGTGTAAATTAGCACGAAAATGTTGTTTGCACTAGGAACTTATAAAATTTATAGCCTTTTACTAATTGAAGGAGTATGCCAAATAATGTTAAGGTTGACTGGCTGGTATGTTGTTTATCTCTGGTTTGCTAGAAGATTGGTAATAACAAATTGACACTGAATTGTTTGGTGCTTGCCTTCAATTATTGATTGTTAACTGATTAGCAATTAGCCTTATTTGTTAATTGAATAAATAACGACATGCTCAAGTTTTGAGGGTATATTGGTTTAACGTTTTTTGAAGCTACAAGAGAAAATGATTTTGTTTTCAATGTTCTTAAGCAATTGCAGCACATCGTCCAGTAGTTAATACATTATTCAAGAAATGAATATGATAATGAACTGATTCATTTAGCACTATCTATATATTATGTCAATTCAACAAACTATAACCAGTATGATTTAGAACTCCCTAGTTACGACTTTTTTTATTCCTGTTTCTTAACTTATGATTTTTCAGGTATAGATGGTAACAAGTTCGTGAAATTCAGGCACCTTTTGAAATTATTGAAAATGATAAAATATCAAATATATTTTGACTTTTTTTCTGTCATCCCAAAACCACTCATGGTACGAATTCTGTATCAAAATGATAAGACATGGATTATCCTGCGGTACAAATTGGTAAATCATGGTACAAAAAGACGTTTCCTTTGGTACAAAATGTCTTCACCTATGGTACGAAACATCTTCGCATATGGTATTAACGTCTGGTAGGAAATGGTTATGGTACGAAACGTCCATAATTCCATAAGATAATTGAAGCGTTATAAGAAACAATTTTCAATATTTTGAGTAGAAACATTTGACGTCGTCAAGGCCACAGCCTACTTGTTTTCAGCCAATGCAAAACACTCTTCGTATCCTCATTAAGATATCTTAATATTCTTATTAAGCCACTTAAAAATCTTAATCTAAATAAAGCTACATCTTAATAAGATACTTAAGACTATTAATCTAAGAAACTCACCTCTGGTGCCGGCTAGCTCAGCAGAGCGCCATGCTAGTATTACGCGTTGTTAGTTCGAGTTCCATGTTGGGCACAACATTTCCTCCTTAATTTGCTTCAATGGTGTCAGAAGTAAAAGGAGAACTCTGGGTTTGGCCACTTGGGGGCACTGTGGGCGGTCTCAAATTGGATAAAAGGAAATCGAAAGTAGGTAGACTCATGAACAGGTGCCCGGCTGGCTCAATTGGTAGAGCCCCATGCTATAGTGTTCCTGGGGTTATGGGTTCGAGTCCCATGTTGGGCACAACTTTTCCTCCTTAATTTGCTTCACACATAAGACTTATTTATAAACAAGTTGGTTTGTTGTTGCCCAATAGGGAAATATTGCCTAATCCGGAAATGGTTGCAATTTAAAATTCATTGAAAATTACAAAACTTTTAACAATGACAGAGATGCTGTTTTTTTTAAGATTAAGAATTATACGATTTAGTTGATATTCTACAGTGCTTGTGCAATAAAAGCGTTTTTTTTCCTTCTTTGAACGGGTCCGGTAAACGGACCCGTTCCCAATGACGAAAACTACTATTTTTTCCCAAAATGAGAGGATGAAATTCCCAATTCAAAGCTAATTCTTGAAGTAAACATAAACTATGATCATTTCTTATTGGAAAACCTGGAAGTACTTTTAGCAATAAATATCTGTGTTGTAATTTGTCAACAAGAGGGGAATTTCCGAAGATCAGTTTATTTTAGTCACATGGTTCTTGATTTCATAGGCATAAACAAATACGAAACAGGAAACCCAGTGTATTTTGGATAACTCGGAAGTTATCGCATTACAAAACTGCATACTTTTGTGTAGCCAAGATATTGCGATTTTTGGACCAGATTTGCAGTAGACGATCTTTTTGCATTTATTTATCAATTGATGTAAGATAAATTTCAAAGGAAAAAACTTACTAGAAAGAAGGACTTTTGGTCATGGTTGAAACAAATTATTTTCCTGTTAACCCAAATTATAATTGTTTATCTTTGTTTAATTTTAGTAAACAAAGTTGATTGTTATTCACTATCTCGGCACCTCTCAGAACCAACCTGAATTGTCTTTCAAACATTCTACAGCAGGTAGAACACCTGAGTATATGATCTATTTTCAAAATATGTTTAAAAAGTTTCTATGATTTTAGTAGAAATATTCATTTATAGCTGTTTTAAAAACAATAGGATTGAATATGTATTTGTTTTCTGTTGATTCGTACCCAAGAATGTTCAACCCACGAATTTATTATAGAACTTGAATTATCTATATTTTAGGTTTAACCATGATATTTTTTTAACAAAAAACTCAGTGACATTTCTAGATTTGATATAAAACATTTATTCCAGAGCAATCAGACTAATTCTTTGTCATTGTTTTTGTTCAGATTCCTTGTTTAAGGACTGTGGTTTGCTTTTCAGTTAAGATATGACTATAGAGGCATAGGAACTTCTATTATACATATTGTAATGAATACTAATGATATGAATAAAAGTAATGTTTTTAAAACAAGTGTCACAATGAAAATTCCCAATTTTTGAGAAAACAACGCATTTTTCCCAATTGGTCCGGTCTCGGACCCTTTCCCAAAGCCAGGAGAAAAAACGCTGCAATATTACATATCCTGATTAAAAATCTTTAGAAATCTTAATCCTATGTCTGGCACCTTCGAAAACTTCAAGCCCCATAGCCAAATTTGATGAAATGCCACTATATGGTATAAATTATGGCTCAATGTAGAAAATTGAAGATAGTTCTTTTTTTTTAATCTGCCTAGATTATGAAAGTTTGCATTAATGTGGATGGAATGGATTTCTTATAAACAGTTTAATGATAAATATGTCATTGTTTTGATAGTTACTTTTTGTGATAATTAATAATTATCCATGTTCAGTCTAAATCAAACTGAAGAAGTCCCACTGTTGACTTCAAAAAAAGCTGACAGGTAACCACTAAAACAAAGTCTCGGGGGATTTTCTTTGCAGTATTTGATGAAATACTTTTTGCACTTCTGAATGGCTAATGAATTGTTTGTAAAGAAAATGAATGCACCATTTTGCCTCTCATGGTTTTTTTGTACAGTTTCAGAAAGAAAACATTAATAATTTTTGAGCTCCACTGGACGAAGTCCAGCAGGCTAAATTTTCATGGCCCTTTGTCTGTTTTGCGTCCATCCATCAGTATGTGTGT